>ML782668.1:324442-367410 GCA_009831015.1 Picea engelmannii
GGAATAGATCCATTTCAGAGTATCTCATTAAATGGAGGAAACTACCGGCTGAAGATTCCACTTGGGAAGATGAGTCTTTTATACAGAAGCATCCAGAGTTACTCAAGCGTTGCGAACAACACTTGTCTCAAGGGGAGGGGCATTTTAAGCCCTAATATTGGCTCATTGCCACTTAATTGGGGCATATTAGATTAGTAGTGTTATTTTATTTATGTCGGCTTTAGGCCATTACTTGTAATTTAGATTAGTAATGTTATTTTATTTATGTCGGCTTTAGGCCATTAAACCTCCTAGTCTCCTATATATACCAAGGAGACATTTTCATTTTGAATCATTTGGGACTTGAACATTTAAGTGGGGTAAAAGGAGGTTGCCCCCTCGAAGAGGCTTATTATCTGAAATTATCTCTTTTTCAAGGCATTGAGTACTTTTCTTGAGGTTTTTCTATGCTATATTGATGTTTGGTTCTTAACATACTTGGTTTGAAGAAGGAGAACTGGTTAACTGAAGTCAAAGGACTCTTGACACCTGAAAAGAGCTCTGAAATAATGGTTTTGAGGGTGTGTGCTCCCCTATATTAGCCTTAGGAGCGTTGGCACCCCCCTACAAGGCTTCAGGGAGGGTTATAACACTCTCCTGCCCTTTTACAGGAGCGCTACTCACTTTTGGAGCATTAGCGCTTCCCTTAATCTTCTCAGGGAGTGCTACAACGCTCTGATGCCCATTTTGTAGGAGCGTTGCCTAATCTGAGGCAGTTGTTGGCCTGTTGAGGAGAATAAAGAGAGGATCTTTCAAGATTAGAAGGTAGTTGCATTCGAATTCTTGGTTTCATCAGGAGATCCCTAATCTAAGGAGAAGGTTCCTCAACTTGTTATAAAGATAACTCAAGAGGTTAAGCTCCTCTTAACCTATATAAGCATGCTCTATGATGGTGAAAGAGAGTTTGGAAATGGATAATTACACCAAACTTATGATTTCATAAGTGGTGTTGGAGCTGATGGGGGAAAAATTGCTAGCATGAAACCTATGATCTCATAGGAAACACATAGTCAGCCAAAGGACAGTGATCAGTGAAGCTGTTGTTATCCAGGTTGTGGATCTTTCGAGAAAGGGTTAGATGAAGGGGACTCGACGAAGCTGTCGCATTCACATCTACGATTGTAAGTATTGTTGTCGTTATTCTGATTAATATGACATGCTTTGCCTGTTTCTTTCTATTTTGTGTCTGATGTTACATGAACTTATCATTGATAGATAGATCTATTTTCAAGATAATATCAATAGAGTAGGAAGTGGTTGTATCTTGTTTTTCTACAGGACTCAGCGAGGAGCAAAGGATCGGAGCGCAACTCAGAGCGTGCAGGGACAAACGTCGATAAAGAGGTACTTCTATTCTCCTTCCTTCTCATGTGTTAGTTTAGATAGATTTGAAAGGAATTCAGTGCCCACATTAATCATTTTATGTCATAGAGTTAGGGTCAAGCTCTTAGAGGCGATCTACCTGTCCACGGGGAGATTTTCCTACAACAGAAACTGGCGACTCCGCTCGGGAGATAGCCTCAAATTGAAACTTTTTGTTTTGGTTTTCTCCTCATTGACCTTGTTCTACCCCTTGATTGTTTCAGACCTGGTTCACTCCTCTTTTGATTGGTTTCATGAGCTGATTGGATCCTTACCCCATCATACTCAGCATAGTTGTCGAGTTTGAATTGCAATTTTTGGAATTTTTTGAATTTTTTGGGATTTTTTAGACCTGGCGCCCCTGTCCTTCTGTTAACAGAGTGCCAGCACTCCCCCATAGCTTTACACAGAGTGATATAATTCTCCTTGCCTTTGGAAACAAAGCACCAGCCCTCTTTTGGCTAGTAAACCTTCCAAAATTGCCTTTTTTCAGGGTTTTTCTTTGTGCCTCTCTTGCTGGGTCACCTATTGAGTCAATCCTTCTTCTTTCCAGTTTGGATATCTGTCTTTTTCTTGAAGAAAAAACATCTTTCTGTTTGGATTTTGTAACCTTCTTCACTATTGTTGCTGAGTTTTTCTATTATTTGGAATTTGAAACCCATGCATTGTCTTTCTCTCCTCATTAACTGAACGAAAATTTTTGGTGAAGGACATCAAAGGCCTACAGATCCTTTCATTTTGATTTTGGTTAAATATCATTGTTCTTCAACTTGTCTTTTGGGAGTGAAGTTTGATTTCTCTTTGATTGCTTCTTTTCGTTCGCTTTTTAGTTTTGATTACGACGAGAGGGTGTATTGTTTGTATGATTCTTGCTTGCATTGGTCTGATTTTCATTCATCCAAGAAGATAATTAGCAAGAAAAACAATAAAAGGCATCTTCATGATTGATTGTTCATGTTAGAAGGCATCTAAAAATTTTTAGCATCACATCAGGATTTGATTGAGAAATTGTTTGAGGACATTCCTTATTCATGCTTGTTAGTGAAAAGAACTCTCTCTCTCTCCCTTAGATAGATGTTCATCGAAAATAAATGAATGCTTATCATCTCTAATGCATTGTTGGGACTGAGTCATAATTCCATTCGTTTCACTTCCATGCACCCCTTTTGAGTAAAGAACAACTATAAAATGAATGTTAATTAAAAGTTATCTAGAATTTTTTCTTTTCTAAGATCCTCCACCAACAGTAGAATAGGCTTAGTACTTTGGATTAGGCTGTGAGCATAACTCTCCAAAGTTTTCAAAACAAACAGTAGCATCCTAAGTTAGGGAGAGTCAAATCCAATCATCGTATAAGTCTGCCTGGAATCCCCCTCTCACACAAGGGTTACACACGAGGTCGCATTCAGGTGAGCTACGGGGACTAACCCTCTGTGGTTTAACTGATTGTGGTGGTTAGATCGTATTATGGGGGTCACTTCAAGGTAAATCCACAATTATTGCGTGGAAGCCTTTTAGTTGATTTCGGGCTCGATACCCTGCCCGTACGTTCTGATCGAACTATTGACTGTTCACGCCCAGGGGCTGACTGCGAATTGGTAACCTTAGTGGCCATAATCTTTAGGGTCTTACATAAGGTGACGGTAACATGAAGTCTCACTATACCTAGAGAAGACATTGGTCAAACCCACTCGGGCTCCTTGGAGGGTAAATCCACAATTACTACGTGGAAGCTTGCACCAAGGCATAAGTCCATTAAGAAGGTCGCCATTGTAATTGTTCCACCCTATCCCCACCCCTTCTGGACTTGATCACGCGACGTTGGATTTCATCACCAACTAGTACGGTCATCAAAAGAAGGTCTTGTTTGCTTGGTTGTGATTCTTAGATTCCATTAGCATATGTTGTTTCTTTTACTTAGTGGACCTTAGGTCGACTCAGTGTTAATGGCATCGAATCCTGGGAGTACCAATGGAGGAACCCCTTCTTCTGGGGAACCTTATACCTTTCATTCATTTGGAAACTTTGGTCCCCCATATGTTTCCACACTGAGTCTTCCAGGACTCACTGTTGGATTACCAGTTTGGTTGTTCCCCACTCCGGTGATCCCGAATCCTCCCAATGTTTCAGTTGCACCTAATACTTTGGATGTCAATACACCACCCACACATCAACCTCATGTCGAATTTTCTCCTTCTTCACCCATCAAGTCTCCTTCCATTTCTCCTTCTTCGCCTAGTGAAATATCTAAAGCAAGTAGCCAGGTTGATTAGAAGAATAAGAAACAGAAAGAAAAAAAGAAGAAGAACCCGAAAAGGAAACAGACCCCAACAACATCAGATGTTGGCTCTAAGAAACCAGTTACTATTAATAGTACTGGGAGTGTTGATGAGGTCAACAAGATTAAAATGAAGAATCCAAAACCCAAATTCCCTTGCAGCCTTTGTAAGGGTGACCACTTTCTGAGGGATTGCCCCTATCTTACCCAGGTCTTAGAAATGTGGTCCTCCACATCATCGGCCTCTGTCGGTCATGTCGATGATACCCCGTCAACTATTGATGTTAAGGTTGGTAAGAAGAAGAAAACTGTCAAGTTCCATTGCATGTTATGTAAAGGTAATCATTAATCTCACCTTTGTCCTCGCATGGATGAGGCTTCTTCTCTTTTGGAAAAACTTCAACTTCCAAAAGGCTATCGTAATCTTTCCTCTTACCCATCGTTGGTTGATGGACTGGTCAATCTGGTTCCATCCCTGGTCAGTCCGGTTGATCAGGTGGTCAATCTAGTTTCCTCCTCGATTGAACCACGAACCCAAATAGCTGATCCAGTTCGGTCATTGATCAACCCCACTCTTCATCAAAAGAGTGACACCAAAGTGGTCAATCTGTTTTCATCCTCGGTCGATCCCACTCTCCCGTTAGAGAGTGACACCAAAGCGGTCGATCCAAGTCCACTCGTCGACCCCATTCTTCCCTTGGAGAATGAAACTCAAGTGATCGATTCGGTTCTACCATCGGCTGATCCCACTCTTCCTTTGATGAGTGCCAAAGTGACTGATCTAGTCCCTTCCTCAGTTAGTCCCACTCTTCCTATGAAGAGTGCGAAAATGGTCGATCCAATTTCGCCATCGATCGATCCCATTCCTCCATTGAGGAATGTCAAAGTGACTGATCTAGTCCCTTCCTCGCTCAGTCCCACTCTTCCTCTGAAGAGTGTAAAGTGGTCTATCCAAGCCCACCATTGGTTGTTTCAATCCAATCATCGGTCGATCCTACTCTCCTTCTAGAGAGTAAACCCGATATTGCCCATGTTTTTCTTGTTAATACAGACTCTACCGTACTGGGGGGAATTTTGCCTTCTCCTGCGAAGCCCCCTCCAATTAACGAAGAAATCCTTTTTGATTGGGGTGTGCTAGTTGGACCTCGTCTTCCCTCCCACATTCCTTTCCAGATTACAGTACAGGTTCGTGGTCGGGACGTTCCTCAAACGCCGATAGATGAAGGTGTGTCCGTTAGTATTTTTTCTTCTGTTTCTTGGTATGCTTTGGGTTGTTCGCAGCTTGCACTGGTTAGACAGAATTTGTTGGCTTTTAACAGAAGAACTAGTCAACATTTAGGGATCCTTCCTCAGTTTCCTGTAACTTTGGGAGGGAAAACTGTCTTTATCGATGTCATGGTAGTTCGAGACCCCTTGGATTTCGCTTTACTCCTTGGGCGGGATTATGTCGATGCTATGAAAGCTCTTGTATCCACTCTTTTCCGTGTGATATCTTTCCCTCACGATGGAAAAATTGTGACTATTGATCAACTTCCATTCATCAGCCCTGACTGGGTTACCTCCCTAAGTGGTTCTTATATGCAGATAGTATCACCCCCGCCGCATGTCAATTATGTGGCGTTGTCTCCCATGACCTCAACTTCCGATGATTTGGATCCAGTAGTTGACATGGTGATCTCTTCGGTAGGTTTATTGGAGCTTGATATCCTTACCCCTGTCATGACCTCTGACATGTGTTCCTTCCAGAGTGATTCTCTTCCATCCGACGAATATCTCTTGGAATCCATGACCGAGTTTTGTCCCTTGACATGGTACCCTTCAAGAGAATTATCCTCTCGAAGCCATGATCACGAAGCATCCATGAGCATAGTTTCTCTTCTCTGTGGAAAGCTCATTAAAAAATGAAATAGAGGCCACTAGCTTTCATGCTGGGGGCATGTCACGAGCATAGTTTCTCTTCTCTCTGGCAAGCTCGTTAAAAAATGAAACATAGGCCACTAGCTTTCATGTTGGGGGCATAACGAGCATAGTTTCTCTTCTCTCTGGCAAGGTCGTTAAAAAATGAAACATAGGTCACGAGCATAGTTTCTCTTCTCTGTGGAAAGCTCGTTAAAAAATGAAACAGAGGTTACGAGCATAGTTTCCCTTCTCTGTGGCAAGCTCATTAAAAAATGAAACAGAGGTCACGAGCATAGTTTCTCTTCTCTGTGGAAAGCTCGTTAAAAAATGAAACAAAGGCCACTAGCTTTCATGCTGGGGGAAACCACGAGCATAGTTTCTCTTCTCTGTGGCAAGCTCGTTAAAAAATGAAATAGAGGCCACTAGATTTCATGCTGGGGGGAAATACGAGCATAGTTTCTCTTCTCTCTGGAAATCTCGTTAAAAAATGAAACAGAGGCCTTGAGCATAGTTTTCTTCTCTGTAGAAAGCTCGTTAAAAAATGAAACAACAATCTGGGGATCGAACCTAGAATCTTGAGCATAGTTCTTTTCCTGTGTCAAGCTCGTTAAAAAATGAAACAATCACCCCTCCCTTCAAGTTGAGTATTTCGCCAGATCTCGTAGATGTCAAGTCGAGTCTTTCGTTAGGTCTCATTTTTTAACCTTCATTTCATCCACCTGTATCCTTTTTCTCCATCTAGCACAGAAATTGGTGACAACCTCAAAGTCGGTGAATGAATTGAAGCTTGGGGGGCATGTCTCCAGCCTTTGATGATCATTCTGGAGCTAAGACACCAACTTTCAAGCTGGGGGCATACCGAGCTTAGTCTTTTTTCTTTCTCGTGCTCGTAAATACATGAGAATGCAACCGGGTAAACTTTTATCTCTTTTTCGGACCCGTACGGATACAGGAACACACAAAAAAGGAACCCCCCTGGAGTCTTCTTTAAACCCTTTTCAGACTCTCTAAATATGAAAAATTGTCGAGTGACCTTGCTTCCTTTCACACTCGTTAAAAGGTCAGAAAGGGCGTCTTTCGAGCGATAGTTTACCCCTTTTTCGGTCTCGTTGGACTACTGTACGAAAAAGGAACTGAAAGAGTTCTCTTTTAAGTGTTTTTCCAAACTCTATAATCTCGAAAAACCTTCGAGTTTTTTGTCTTTGGACTCGTTAAAGCACACATCGACAGGCCCACATGGGACCGAACCCTTACTTCTTCTGGTTCGTTAAACAAAGGAAGAGGAACTTACCGAAGGTGAGTTAGATCGAGCATGTTTTATCCTCCTCGAGCTCATTAAATCAAAAAGAGGTACTCATCTATATGGATGGGGGGAAAAATTGAAAGGAGAAAGCCAAGCAATCTTTTGAGAACATCGTCCAACACTTCTTAGAGTCACCCTTGAACATGGCACTTTGTCATTTGCACATATCATCGTCTGCTAAACCTCTGCACTGAGCCAATCCCCTGAGTTCCTTTAACTCCTTTGGGTCACCCGACGCAAGTCACAGTATCCACTGTATAGTTTTGGTCCATGTCATGTTTCGCTATTGTGCCTCAGTGTTCAAGTGAAGTATCCGCCTCGAGAGTCAGCCATCCCAAATATCTTTCCTCAAAACCTGTGTCAGTCCATGTCCATTTGATCTGCCAATTAAATCTCCATGTTTGTTTCATGTCGTTGATGGGGGATACATCAAGGCCCTCCCTTGATGAGTCTATTCATGTCGACTTCAACACATTATCCAGGAATTAGGCTTAGAAACTAGTTAGTACTTTGGGACCTGCATGCCTCAATGGCAGGCCTCCTCACATCCGACAATGGGTTTACATCATTGACCCCTGATCGAATGATTCCATGGATGTTCGACCTCAACTCATCTATTCACATTCGTTGGAATGTACTAGAGTACCTTGGGAATCATTGACATTAATGGTGATCTCCCTCGCACTTGTTAACAGTTCACACCATTGACCGGTAATCAAGTGGTTTATGCCATGTTTGACGTCAGGACATCTACTCACATGGTCAGATTCATACCATATTGGGATTGGTAAGAAGACCCTGGGTTGAATGATCACTTTGATATATGCTTTGCCCAGGCTGCGAAGGAGTTTCTATTGGAGAAATAACACATACACTGTCACATAGATCCACTTTGTATTGGTCGTGGATATGTTTTATCATTTCGTAGATCCACTGTGTATTCTTTGTGGCTACGATCAGTCTAAGTCATCGAGTATAGATCCAGATTGTATCTTCAGTGGCTATACCTTCTTGTCAATACAATTATGGATCCGCAGTGTATTTTGTGGCGGCCATATCTCGCAAGTCTTGAGCACCCAAGCATAGGTATGCCTGCCTTGGGTTTTGAAATATGTCATGATATTTGTTGGATGTTTGTGTGCAGCTTCCATCGGGTTCTCCGATTCTATACCCTTTCTTGAACGTCTACAAATTATTTCAGTCATCAGTTCGCATATTCTAACTTCATACTTTGGGGGGAATTATGTTACACGTCAAAATTACTCAACTGGATAAGTGTCGCATATTCCTCTCAATTATCGTAAGTGTCACATCTTCCTTACAACTTTCGCAAGTGTCGCAAGTTGTTCACAAGTGTCGAAGACATCATTCAATCATACTGCCATAATGACGACACTAAGGAGGCACTTAAAACATCTCATGTACTTGGTTTGAAGAAGGAGAACTGGTTAACTGAAGTCAAAGGACTCTTGACCCCTGAAAAGAGCTCTGAAATAATGGTTTTGAGGGTGAGCGCTCCCCTATATCATCCTTAGGAGCGCTGGCGCCCCCCTACAAGGCTTCAGGGAGCATTATAACGCTTTCCTACCCTTTTACAGGAGCGCTACTCACATTTTGAGCTCTGGCGCTTCCCTTAAGTTTCTCAGGGAGCGCTACAACGCTCTGATGCCCCTTTTGCAGGAGCGTTGCCTAATCTGAGGTAGTTGTTGGCCCGTTGAGGAGAATAAGGAGAGGATATTTCAAGATTAGAAGGCAGTTGCATTCGAATTCTTGGTTTCATCAAGAGATCCCTTATCTAAAGAGGAGGTTCCTCAACTTGTTCTAAAGATATCTCAAGAGGTTAAGCTCCTCTTAACCTATATAAGCAAGCTCTATGATGGTGAAAGAGAGTTTGGAAATGGAGAATTACACCTAACTTGTGATCTCATAAGTGGTGCTGGAGATGATGGGGGAAAAATTGCTAGCATGAAACCTATGATCTCATAGGAAACACACAGTCAGCCAAAGGAGAGTGATCAGTGAAGCTGTTGTTATCCAGGTTGTGGATCTTTCGAGCAAGGGTTAGACGAAGGGGACTCGACGAAGCTGTCGCATTCTCATCTACGATTGTAAGTACTGCTATCATTATTCTCATTAATATGACATGCTTGGCCTGTTTCTTTATAGTTTGTGTCTGATGTTACATGAACTTATCATTGATAGATAGATTTGTTTTCAAGATAATATCAATAGAGTAGGAAGTGGTTGTATCTTGTTTGTCTACATGACTCAGCGAGAAGCAAAGGATCGGAGCACAACTCGGAGTGTGCAGGGACAAACGTTGATAAAGAGGTACTTCTGTTCTCCTTCCTTCTCATGTGTTATTTTAGATAGATTTGAAAGGAATTCAGTGTCCATGTTAAGCATTTTCTGTCATAGAGTTAGGGTCAAGCTCTTAGAGGCGATCTACCTGTCCGTAGGGAGATTTTCCTACAACAGAAACTGGCTACTCCGCTGGGGAGATAGCCTCAAATCGAAACTTTTTGTTTTGGTTTTCTCCTCATTTACCTTGTTCTACCCCTTGATTGTTTCAGACCTGGTTCACTCCAATTTTGATTGGTTTCATGAGATGATTGGCTCCTTACCCCATCATACTCAGCATAGTTGTCGAGTTTGAATTGCAATTTTTGGAATTGTTTGATATTTTTGGGAATTTTTAGACCTGGCGACCCTATCCTTGTGTTAAAAGAGTGCCAGTGATCCCCCATAGCCTTACATAGAGAGTTATAACACTCCTTGCCTTTGGCAACAGAGCGTCGGCCCTCTTTTGGCCAGTAAACCCTCCAAAATTGCCTTTTTTCAAGGTTTTTCTCTGTGCCTCTCTTGCTGGATCACCTAGTGAGTCAATCCTTCTTCTTTCCAGCTTGGATATCTGTCTTTTGCTTGAAGAACAAACATCTTACTGGTTGGATTGTGTAACCTTCTTCACTATTGTTGCTGAGTTTTTCTGTTATTTGGAATTTGAAACCCATGCATTGTCTTTCTCTCCTCATTAACTGAACGAAAAACTCTGGTGAAGGACATCAAAGGCCTACAAATCCTTTCATTTTGATTTTGGTTAAAGATCATTGTTCTTCGACTTGTATTTTGGGTGTGAAGTTTTATTTCTCTTTGATTGCTTCTTTTCGTTCGCTTTTTCCTTTTGATTACGACGACAGGGTGTATTGTTTGTATGATTCGTGCTTGCATTGGTCTGATTTTCATTCATCCAAGAAGATAATTCGCAAGACAAACCTTGTTTTGAATTAATCATTATTCATATACAAACAATAAAAGGCATCTTCATGATTGATTGTGCATGTTAGAAGGCATCTAAAAAAATTTAGCATCACATCAGGATTTGATTGAGAAATTGTTTGAGGACATTCCTTATTCGTGCTTGTTAGTGAAAATAACTCTCTCTCTCTCCCTTAGATAGATGTTCATCGAAAATAAATGAATGCTTATCATCTCTGATGCATTGTTGGGACTGAGTCATAATTCCATTCGTTTCACTTCCATGCGCCTCTTTTTAGTAAAGAACAGCTATAAAATAAACGTTAATTAAACGTTATCTAGAATTTTTTCTTTTCTAAGATCCTCCACCAACAGTAGAATAGTCTTAGTACTTTGGATTAGGCTGTGAGCATAACTCTCCAAATTTTTCAAAACAAACAGTAGCATCCTGAGTTAGGGAGAGTCAAATCCAATCATCATATAAGTCTGCCTAGGATCCCCCTCTCACACAGGGGTTACGCACGAGGTCGCATTCAGGTGAGCTACGGGGACTAACCCTCAATGGTTTAACTGATTGTGGTGGTCATATCGTATTATGGGGGTCACTTAAAGGTAAATCCACAATTGCTGCATGGAAGCCTTTTAGTTGATTTTGGGCTCGATACCCTGCCTGTACATTCTGATCGGACTGTCGACTGTTCCCGCCCAGGGGCTGACTGCGAATTGGTAACCTTAGTGGCCATAATCTTTAGGGTCTTACACAAGGTGATGGTGACGAGAAGTCTCACTGTACCTGGACCAGACATTGGTCAAACCCACTCGGGCTCCTTGGAGGGTAAATCCACAATTACTACATGGAAGCTTGCACTAAGGTGTAAGTCCGTTAAGCATGTCTCCATTGTAACTGTTCCACCCTATCCCCGCCCCTTCTGGACTTGATCATGTGACGTTGGATTTCATCACCAAATAGTACGATCATCAAAATAAGGTCATGTTTTCTTGGTTGTGATTCTTAGATTCTATTAGCGTATACTGTTTCTTTTACTTAGTGGACCTTAGGTCGAGTCAGTGTTAATGGCATCAAATCCTAGGAGTACCAATGGAGGAACCCCTTCTTCTGGGGAAACTTATACCTTTCCGTCGTTTGGAAACTTTGGTCCCCCATATGTTGCCACATTGAGTCTTCTAGTACTCACTATTGGATTACCAGTTTGGTTGTTCCCCACTCCGTTGATCCCGAATCCTCCCAATGTTTCAGTTGCACCTAATACTTTGGATGTCAATACACCACCCACACATCAACCTCATGTCGAATTTTCGCCTTCTTCGCCCATCAAGTCTCCTTCCATTTCTCCTTCTTCGCCTAGTGAAAGCTCTAAAGCAAGTAGCCAGGTTGATCAGAAGAAGAAGAAACAGAAAGAAAAAAAGAATAAGAACCCGAAAAGGACACAGACCCCAACAACATCAGATGTTGGCTCTAAGAAACCAATTACTGTTAATAGTACTAGGAGTGTTGATGAGGTCAACAATATTAAAATGAAGAATCCAAAACCCAAATTCCCTTGCAGCCTTTGTAAGGGTGACCACTTTCTGAGGGATTGCCCCAGTCTTACCCAGGTCTTAGAAATGTGGTCCTCCACGTCATCGGCCTCTGTCGGTCATGTCGATGATACCCCATCAACTAGTGATGTTAAGGTTGGTAAGAAGAAGAAAATTGTCAAGTTCCATTGCATGTTATGTAAAGGTAATCATTACTCACTTGAAATGTATTTGAGTTCCAACTTGCGACATTAAAAAGAAATAATCACCCAGTTATCTCTTTAAAGTGATACAGGTTCCACCCTAGGATACTATTAAAGTGATAGTTTTATACCAGGCTCCTACAGATATTTGGTTACTTGTATCTTTAATTCTTATGGAAAAGACAAAGAGGAAACCTTATATTGAATACGATTTCACTATTAATGGATATGATCGCATGTGTTATGTAAAATTTGAAAATTCATTTTAAGTGTTGTTCGACTCTGTAATAGGTAGTATGTTTTGTATTTGAATGCCTGAACTTTTGCATCTGGGTTATTTGAAAATGTAGAGGGGACTGTAACTATCTGCTCCATTAATATCATTGGATTCAATGGAAATACTTGAAATTTCAGTTATTCAAAAAGTCAATAAACAACTTGATGTGTTAATTGTTTATACAGTTTTGTACCTTTATTTATGTTACGATATGTGTGTGTGTGTGTGTGTGTACTAATCATCTTCATAACTTCACTTGACATTGTAAATATCCATTTTTCCATCAAAGCACGTATATACGTATATATATTTTCATGTCTAGTACGTGTTATGAATTCATACCACAAATTATTTATGTTGTCTATAGCTAGAATGTATCTCCTATATATATACACACGATTCAACTATATTTCAACTAACTTCACAGTAGTTTTCTTCAATTTATTGGTTGAATAAAGATAAACTATAAAGGCTTATTCTAAATCCATTTCATTTTACCAGCTATTTATCTCACAAAACATTATACCAAAATAAGTAGATGTATTCTATCATTTATTAATCAATGGAACATTCATCCAGAATCAAGTAAATGTTTTCTACCAACTATTAATCAATATAACATTCAACCGAGAAATGAGTAGATGAACATATCTGAACAAGGTGCTAAAACAACAAATGGAACAACCAAGTTCCTCCCAACCATAGAACATAAAAGCCAATATACTTGTTCCATTCACCCCCTAGTCTGACCATGATTCCATAAGGGCAAACTCCAATACTCCTCTTTCTCTATAGTCCTCTTTCAAATCAAAAGTTCCAATTGCCTAACACTTAGAACAATTGTCATAATAGAAAGTGATATCCTCTCTCCAACATACTAAGCAACGTCCTCCTCCTCCCATATGTTGTATATGCAAAAACATATTGTGCCTAGGTCTTTTCCCCCTTTGGGAATTTTTGCAAATTTACAAATCCCTGATTTTCAGGGGCTACCATTGGCCAAATTCCTCATTTTCCACTTGTAAAATTCAACCCTCAGGTAGTTCAATATCGTTCCCCACTTATGGAGTCATGGTTAGCTGATTTCAACCTGGATTTTCCATTATTCCCTCAACAATTAATATAAAACATATTTGTCTCTTACAAGTGTCATAGTCAAAGAGTTGGTTGGGAAAATCAAATATTTGCCCAATAGTCACAATAATTAATTACACTTAATCAAATTCCAAATTCAGAATTGTCATAAATGGAAATAATTTTCCACATTCAAATTTGCCAAAAACGGAAATAAATTACTAAGTGCATATAGACTTTAATAATAATTTATTTTTGGGAATATTACAATAAGACACTTGTTTGAGGCACATGGTGTCCATGTTGGCAAAGGCATATGGTTGGTAAATAATTGGCACATGTTCTTGCCATATGTTTGATACACTTCATTGATGATATATTATGGTATATTGTATGGTATTGATGTACATAGGTGTTATTCATGGTTCGCACACAATATGGCACGAAATGTACTTGATTAGTGTTTTGTTCATGATTCTCTATTCACTGTTGACATATATTTGTCTCCATGATGTATGGTATGGAATGAGTTTGATGCATGGACAGGTCCAAGGATCGTCATATAAAAAGTGGATCATTCTTGAGCAGTTGATCCATGTTCCGATTGAGTAGTAGAATTTGCAGTAGAAGCATATTGCAGTGGTAGAATATTTTTCATATTGCAGAGAAGATAGGGGGAGACATACCCGTAGGGGGATTCATTCTTCTTCCCATGATTCTAGGAGGAGATATTTATCATATGCAAAGATAAATACTTGGAAAAAGATCCCAATACTTAGAGAAAGAGCACAAAGGCATAATTTCAGGGGGAGATATGGTCACATCGGGAGCATGAATGATATTTATTCAACATTATATCAGAGTGATATCCCTTGTTCAAAAAGGGGAGAGATTATTCAGAGGAATATCAAAGCCATCCAAGTAGGGGGAGCAACCTCAAGGAGAGTTCAGGTAGGGGGAGTAGCCCCAAGGAGAGAACTACCCTTTGTCATTGATGTCAAAGGGGGAGATATAATAATATTGTTGTGATTGAGATGACCATTGATGAATATCAATGCCATCTCTACATGTTTCCATCAATGATTGGTGTTGACATCAATGTTGGTATTTCCATCAATGCCAAAGGGGGGTATTGTTGGATCGTGTTGTCATTGATGTCAAAGGATTGATGTCAAAGGAACAATGTCATTGCTATATGATTCATAGATGATGTCATGCACATATCAATATGGATCAATGTGTTGTCATTGATATATGATGCATATATGGATTGATGCATTAATGTATTGATCGTTGGATCATGTGGTCATGCATAAAACCAATGAAAAAGGCACAATGTCATAGTGATATATTGGCATGGGTTATTCTAGTTGGTTTGATGTAAACATGACTCATTATTGTCTTGTCATGGTTGATAGGAAGTACAAATGGATGAACTCCAAAGTGGTCCCCTTATGGTGAAATCCCTCATGGGAAGATGCTTTTCGGTTGAGTTATCCTAGATGTATGCTTAGAGAGCTCATGCTTAATTGTGTAACAATGAGATGAAGATCAATGAATTTGTCAGTGAAACTATCCTAGATGGATATTTCTTGTCATGAGATTTTCGTTGGTATGTGGAATGTCACATAACTCCTCACAGTTTGAGAGTTATGGCCTTATGAAGTTGGACGACCCTCATATGTTCCCTAGAATCCCCTAAAAGGTCAAAGAAATCAAAGTGTTTACAAACAAGAAATTATTTAAATAATAAAGTCAAGTGATGAAGTCAAAGAGGATTATTTAAATAATAAATTTAATGGAGAATTTTTTAATTATGGAAAGTGGTTATAAGTGAGTAAACCCTAAAATAAGGATAGTGGGTTAAGTAGACAAGTGGCCATGTGAAAAAAGTGGCTAAGTGGACAAAGTTGGATAAAGGTGCCTATGTGGACAAATTCTTATGTGGATAAAATGGATATGTGGACAAAGTGGCCTAGTGGATGCTTCTAAGAAAGCTACTTGGAGAGTATAAATAAGAGGAAAGGGTCTCTTGTAAATATATCTCTCTTGAGCATATATTGAATATATATTCGAGGAATAGAGTGATTGCAAGTTCCCATGGACGCATCAAAGTTTCCGTAATTCTGAGATCTTGACAGTGAAAGTTTCATAATTTTAGAAACCCTAGTTTTTGAAGGAACACGCGGGTTGTAGTGAGCCAAAGCGCATGATACAGACCACCTATCTCTCCTAAGGGTTGTGCGACCTCTCGATCAGGATTTTGACTCAGGTGTCGAAATGGCTCTCCTAGTTCCAAACTAGAACCTTTAACACCAAATCCACAGGTCCTTGTCTGTGTTTTGCCCATGCAAACCATCACTAGGCGTGAGCCTCCACTCCACGTGACCACAAGAATGACCACATGCTTAGCCCAAAATGCGCGTTTTGTTTCGCGATGTCGGGGTTTCCGATGCAACGACTCCTCAACTCCTCCAAGTCCTGAAACCTCGATGAGGGCTAACAAAGTTTATCTCTTCCCCTTCCTTTGCTTGTGTGACCACACACTCGTGACTACAGGCTTTATCAAAAAGTCAAGTCATGATTTATAATGTTAGGACTTTGTGATGCAAGGTGTCTGACTCCTCCAAGTCATGAAAGTTGAAATCACGATGGTCTAGGATCTACGGTCCAGATCCTCCCTTGACCAGCGAATATGATCAAGTCGAAGTTTCACATTTCGTGACTTCTTACTTCAAGAAGTTCGCTCACTTGTTCTCCCGATCGTCGAAATGTCGATATTTCAGAGCCCCAATCTGACGGTCCTAATTTTCCCCCTATCCGACGGCTCAGATATCGTATTCGCGAATCGATATTTCACATTTCAGGGTTTTCAAATTCAACGACCTCTATCCTCCCAAATCGTGATACCTGATATCACGAAATAGACTAACGGTCAAGATCTCCCTTGGATCGATGACTTATACCCCTCCTAAGATTTGAGAATTGAATAACCCAGACTGTTATCCTCCATATGGCTTCACTTGATCCAATGGCTTACAACTATCATGACTTCCTCCTTGAGGCTCTCCACCGTCTGTTCAATTCCTTGACTAGTCCTGGCCAAAAATCTTGGTGTCAACTCTCCTGATCTTTGATCTTTCACACTTATAAGATTTTCTAAGTTTTTGAAGGTTCCGCCCTTCACTCCTCCTAGGAAATGGGATACCTAGATCTCACTAACACTTATCTGAAATGCTATTCCTTCCGATCTTTTTCTTATATAGACATCGATTTCTCATGCACTGCTTGCGTCTAAGGGATTTTGATAACTTAGATCAAAGAGATTTCTTACAGAGAGATTCCTCCTGATCTCCTAGAATTACCCTCTGGCTTGACGCACACCTTGCAGAGCTTCAAATGAAGAGAAACAATTGAAACTAAAAAACTAAGATTCACAGTTCTATTCTCTCCTATTGAGATTCATTCGCTTGTTCATAAAAACACAATAACAGGAATTTGCAAACAATGTTCACACCATGCATTGAATCAATTCTTCTTTGTTATATTCACAAGTGAAAAATGGTTGCAAACATATTCAAATTACAACAGCTTTGAAATCTTGAAATATTTTGCTAACTTGTAGTTCTCTTACAACTAACTTCCCTCTATATTGCATCTAAACCTATCTATGCATACCAAACCTTTATTTAACTCAGAGGTATTTTTAGGGTTTCCCCTACCTACTTATCTACCCTAAAACTTAATCTATCGGCTATCTTAGACTAGTCTCAATCCAAAGTCAGTGTTCAAACATGTCTCAAAGTTTTTCCAGCACTGAGTTCATGCATGCCTCGAAAAATCTATTGGACTGCCAACGTTGATGTTCTAGAAGAACTCCCATGTGCTAAGTGGTCCTGCCTCTTTTTGCTTGCCAATGATTCTCCTGCATCATACTCCCCTTGACAAAAATTCATGGACTCTTGTCCATGAGCTCCTACACCGACTTTCCCTGCTTCTAGATAGCATCTTTGATTTCCCAACTAGCATCTTCTATTGGGTGTCCCTTCCACTTGACCAAATACTCAAAATAGGTCTTCCTTCTGGTCTTCTTTCCAATCCTCTAATGAACAATTTTCTCCATCTATGGTTTTTCTTCCACGGGAATTTGTTCCTCCCACTGAATATTTTCTTACTCTTCTAATATTTCTATGTCATCTTTCTTGTAAGGATACAGGTCTGAAACATTGAATATGGGTGATATGCCCACACCATCTGGTAGCTCAATCTCATAGGTGTTTGCATCAAACTTCCTCAAGATATTACATGGTCCTATATTCTTCATCTTTAACTTGTTATATGTTCCCCTAGGGAACCTTTCCTTCCTGAGATGTGCCAAAACCTAATCTCCTACTTCAAATTGGAGTTCCCTGCAATGTTGATCAGCTATGTGCTTGTATTTTTGGTTAGAACTATGCAACGGTCATTTGATCTGGCTATGGAGTTTTTGCATTTTAGCAGCAAAATCTTCTGCTCCAGTGCTCTTGATATCACCTTCTTCCAAGTATCTCAACTCAAATACTCCCCTTGGTTGAATTCCATACAATATTTGGAATGGGATCTTTCCAGTGCTCCTATTTGGTGAGTCATTGTATGCAAATTCTACTTGTGGCAGAATCTGATCCCACTGATTATGATGTTCAGTGACCAGACTCCTTAATAAATTTCCCAAACTTCTGTTTTTCACCTCAGTCTGCCCATCTGTCTGAGGGTGATAAGTTGAGCTGAAGGAAAAATATGTCCTCAACTTCTTCCATAGTGTTCTCCAAAACTGACCAACAAATTTTGTGTCTCTTTCCAAGACAATGCTTCTGGGTAGGTCGTGAAGTCTCCCAAGTTCGTTGAAAAATAGGTTGGCAACATGTGTTGCATCACTAGTCTTCTGACATGGGATGAAATGTGTCATATTTGAAAACCTATCCACTACCACAAATATGGAATCAAATCCTTTTTGTTTCTTTGGCAATCCCAACACAAAATCCATGCTTATTGCATCCCAAGGACTCTCTGGTATTGGAAATGGTTGATACAATCTAGTGTTTTGTCTTTTCCCCTTTGCATGTTGGTAGATTCTACATTTGTTCACAAACTTTATCACCTTTGTTCTCATACCTATCCAACAGTATGAACTCCTCAACTGTGAAAACGTTTTATCATGGCTGAAATGTATAGCCAATCCTCCACTATGCTTCTCATTCAAAAGATTATCCCTCAGTGAGCATTTTGGTATGCACACACAATTTCCTCTGAACAACAGTCCTTCCTAAATCATGTACTATGTCCACTGACGTCTATCTCTCAACACACGTTTTGTACATGCTTCATATGCTTCCTTGAAGTCTGTATCATCACAATACATATCCTTATGGTGTTCAAACCCCAAGGTCTTCACCTGGAATTCTTGTAGAATCAAACATCTCATGCTTAATGAATCAACAAACTCGTTAGCATTCCCCACAGTATGTTTTATGAAAAAAGTAAAATTTTGCATAAACTCAACCCATTTTGCATGCCCCTGATTCAATTTTTCGTTCCTGGTTATGAATTGTAAGGCTTGGTTATTGTTGTACAAGAAAAATTCTTGTGGGAGAAGATAATGTCTCCACTTCTTCAAGGCTTGAATTACGACATAAAATTATTTATCATACATGGAGTATTTTCTTTTGGTCTCATTCAAATTCTCACTGAAATAGGCAACAGGTTGATTATCCTGACTCAAAACTTCTCCTATTGCAACTCCACTTGCATCACATATTACCTGAAATGTCTTTTCAAAATCCGGCAACACCAGAATTGGTCATTCTGTTATCTTCTCCTTTAGTATATCGAATCTCCTTTCGGCATCCTCTATCCATTTAAAATACTTGTGCTTCTTCTTCACTATGTCCATCATTGGTGCACAATTTCCACCAAAGTCTCTAATGAACTTCCTATAGAAACTTGTTAATCCATGTGTAATATACCAGATATAAAAAGTATGCAGAACATAAATAAAATTCTAGAAATGGCAGAATAACAACAATATAACCAGAACAATAACCACAATAACACTGAAATGATATAAGAATAACAACATAAATAACACTTTGATTCTGAGAGAAATGTTCATGGGCCTCTTCGAGGGGGAAACCTCCAGTCGAGCAGAGCTCTATTACAATAATATCCAAGTTGGGATTCTCATACCCTCGACTCCTATTTATACTAAATATGTCTATCAAAAGAAGCATCTAGAGGAATATCCTTCTAGAAGCGGAAGATTCTATTAGGTCTTCTTACATTTGACTTATTCTATTTTATTGCAAGGCCTTATTAATATTGGCATTTATTACATCCAAATATATTGTTCTACCTATGTGCAGGTTAGGACCCTAACATGTCCTCCCCCTTAAAAACAACCTTGTCCTCAAGGCTTGAGATTTGGAAATTCCTGCAGAATGGAAGCAGATTCCCAAGTGGCATCTGCCAGAGTTGTATCTTTCCACTGGACTAACACTTCCTTGATGGTTCTCTGACATAGTCGATGCTCACGGTGGTTTAAAATTGCTTGTAGTTGTAGCCAAATGGAACCTTCTTTGGCTAACTCAGAAAGGTTGGTTTGAATTTGGCACTTAGTTACAATCACCTTTTTTAATCATGAAACATGAAAAACATGATGTAGCTTCGAATGACTGGGAAAATCTTACTGATAGGCCACATGTCCCACATGCTTGAGAATGGTATAAGGACCATAAAATTTGGGTGCTAACTTATGACAATGCTCGGCCTTGAGGGAATTTTGCTTGTAAGGTTGTAGTCAAAGAAACACCTGATCCCCTTCTACAAATTAATGTTCAGAGTGACCTTGATCTGCTTGTTGCTTCATGCAATTCTCTACCATGACCAAATTCTCTTTGAGGGTATGGAGAATATCCTCTCGATCTGTAAGTGTTTGGTCAACCGCCTGGACCTTCGAGACACTAGTTAAGTATGAGAGAACTGGAGGTGGCTTATGTCCATATACCGCTTCAAAAGGATTCATGTGTGTAGCTATATGGTATGAAGTGTTGTACCACCATTCAGCTAGGGGTAACCATTGAGCCCACTGATTTTGATTTTTCGAGGAGAAACACCTCAAATATGTTTCCAAACACTTGTTGACAACTTTTGTTTGACCATCATTCTGGGGATGATAAGTTGTGCTGGTGGATGTTGTAAATGGGTATTGAAGAGTGCAAAAATGAGAATACTTGGAAAGGCAATCAACAACCACCATGATGACTAATTCATTTCCCAATTTGGGTAAGCCTATAATAAAATCCATAGATATATCCCTCCAAATAATAGGTGGAATTGGAAGTGGTTGTAGTGTGACTGTATATTTGACAGTTTCTCCCTTGTTGCGTTGACACACATCACATTCAGCAACAAAATTACAAATGTCATGTTTCATACCATCCCAGAAAAAAGAACGTCTCACCCTGTCATAGGTTTTGGTGAACCCGGAGTGCCCTACTGTGGGTGTAGCATGAAGCTCAGAAAGTATCGTGGATTTAAGATTTTATTGTTTACTTAAATACAAACGACCTTTGTATTGAAGCTCATCATGGAGCCAAGAGTACCCTGGGGAAGCTGGAGAATTGGACTGCAATTGTTGGATCAGATGCGAATTTTTGGGATCTTGTAGCCATTCCTGGAAAATGGATTGGAGCTAATCTGGTAAAATAAAGGAAAGAGAAAAAGGGATCTTTCATCTTCATATTTGAGGTAAAGCGCATCCACAACCACATTTCCTTTGTCTTTCTTGTAAATGATCTCATAATCATATCCAAAGAGCTTAGTCACCCATTTTTGTTGCTCTGGGGAGGAAATGCGTTGTTCCAGAAAACACTTGAGGCTTTGATGGTCTGTCTTAATTTGGAAGAATTTCCCCAATAGATAATGGCGCCACTGATCAACGGCATGTAGAATAGCCAACATTTCCTTTTCATAGATTGATTTTCCCAGATTTCATTCAGATAGTTTCTTACTGGTAAAGGCCAAAGGCCAACCCTCTTGCATAAGGACAACACCAATTCCTTTCCATGAAGCATCACATTCCAACACAAAGGTCTTTGTGAAATCAAGAAGGGCCAGGACTGGAGTGGTGCACATGGCCATCTTCAAGGTTTGAAAAGCTTGAGTAGTGGTTGGATTCCAAGTGAAAGAGTTATTTTTTAGGAGAGCAGTGAGAGGTGCTGCAATCTTTCCATAATTCTTAACAAACTTGCGATAATAACTTGTTAAGCCCATAAATCCACATAATCTTTTGAGAGTCTTTGTGTGAGGCCAGTCTTTCATAACTTCAATCTTTTTAGTATCCACCCTAACGTCGTCCTTGCCAACCAGATGACCCAAGTAATCTACTTCTGAGGTGCCAAAAGCACATTTTGATTGTTTCAAGAAAAGTTGGTGCTGAGAGAGTAGACGGAGAACATGATCCACATGAGAAAGATTGTCTATCTAGGTTTTTCTATAGATGAGGATATCATCAAGGAAAACTAAGACAAAATGACAGAGAAAATGACAAAAGACGTGATTCATGAGGATTTGGAAGGTGGAGGGGGCATTAAACAAGCCAAAGGGCATGACCAAAAACTCATAGTGGCCCTCATGAGTTCTAAAGGTAGTCTTGGGAATGTTTGCCTCTTTCATACATATCTAGTGGTAGCCCAAACAAATATCAAGTTTAGTAAATAATTGGGCGCCACTCAATTCATCCAGAAGGTCGTCAATGACAGGAATGGGAAATTTATCTTTAATGGTAAGTTTGTTGAGGTCATGGAAGTCCGGACACATTCACCAAGAACCTTCTTTCTTCAAGACCATGAACACAGGAGAAGAGTAGGGGCTCGTACTAGGGCGGATAAAGACTGCATTAAGGAGTTCCTAGACCATTTCCTCAATTTCATTCTTTTGGGAGAAGGGGTGACGAAACAAACTGATATGAGGAGGAAGGTTGTCGGGTACAAGGGGAATGGAATGATCATGAACACCACAGGAAGGAGGGAGTCCCTGGGAAGTGGAAAAGACCACTTGATGTTTAGAAAGGATGTCTTGGAGGTCTTGCGGTACCGAGGGTGTCTATGTTTCTTATATGGCATAGAGTTGGGAAATAACACCAGAATGACCTTTTTTTAGCAGCTTTTCCATGTGATGGGAACTAATGATCTCAGGTGAACCGATGGTGATTCCTTGGAACTTATATTTGTGGCTCTCCTGGTCAAATTGCTTGGTTAATTATTTAAAATCCATGAGAATGGGACCCAAATTCCTTAGCCAGCCTACACCCAACACAATGTCACACCTACCCATGTCGATAGAAAACATATGAGATTTCAGGTGGTAGTCACCAATTTGGAGATGCACATTTTCACAAAGTCCTCCACATTTCATGGAGCCACTATTGGAAATCACGATTTGGAAATTATTGGCGGCATGGATGTAGCAATGTCTTTCTTGGGCAATGTAGTGATGAATAAAATTATGGGTGCTTCCACTATCAACCAGAATGATGACCTTCCGATGCTTGATGTAACCAATCATCTTGAGGGTCTGGGGAGCGGAGAAGCTAGTGAGAGCATTGAGGGAAATGATCGGTTCTACTTTGGGAGGGTCTGAGGGAGGGGTTATGTCAGTGGTTTCAGGTGACTCAGACACAAGGGGAGTTTTAACATCCTCTTCGGAAATTTCCTCGGATATGGCCATAAAAAGATTTTGTTTCTTACACTTGTGGCCCAAGAAATATTTTTCATCACAATTATAATAAATTCCTTTGAGTTGGTGTTCAACCATTTCATCCCTGGTCAGTTTTTTGATATTTAGTGGAGCAGAGGGAGTAGTGGGATTTACTGGTTTAGGGCGAGGGATAAAGGAGGGTTTTAGGTTTTGAGAAGATACAACCTGTTTTTCTTATTTATCTCTTTTAGTAGCCTCCACCCAACTCTGTTGTCGATCCATGAGGAAATGGCCTCGAATCTCATCCTTGAGGCCACTGATAAAAAACTCTCAAAAAAAGGCATCAGACATGCCCTATGTCCGAAAATCGAGGCGCTCAAAGGCAGCTATAAAGTCTTCCATTGTTCCTGATTGTTTCAACTTTGTCAAATGACCCAAATGGTTGGTTTTAGTGTCAAAGCATTCATAGAGCTCTGCCACAAAGTGTGTCCAAGAAATATACCCTTGATGAGAACTTTATCTTCATTGCCACCATTGCCAACGTTCTTGATCTAGATGGAGAACACCATACTAGAGTTTTTCCAAGTCATCTGTAATTCCATATAAAGAGAAATAATGCTCCATTTGGGTTACCCAACCAGTGGGGTCTGAGCCATCAAATTTGGTCACATCCACCCATGGAAGGCATAGGTCACGTTGGAAGTGATGGTGCTGAAAGTTATGGGAATGGTAGGAATTTTCACCTTTAGTATGGGGAGGTGAGTTAGAGGAAGGCTTATTTGTAGGGATATGAAGTTTGGTGTAGAGTGTTGAAAAGATAGATTCAAGCTGGGTGGTCAGGTCTTGTTTGATTTCCTCCATTGAGGACTACATGGTTGTATTAATGGCAGCAACATTGGCACTGAGTTGTTTCACTTCCTGTTGGTTCTCGATGAGACTAGATTGCAAGGTATTAAAGCGAGCTTCCAAGTGTTGGCTACGAGTATGGGGCATGAGGACACTGGAACCCAAAAAAGGGGGGTTGGGGTCAAACATTTTTCTAAAAAATGATATGTATGAATGGGATAAGGGTGAAGAGATGAATCCAATGGAATAGGTCTTCGTTCTAAAGAATATTGAAGTGATACTTGGGTGTGAAGAATACTGCAGTGATGAAATGCCCAAATGACTATCCAGGAATAAATGTGTAGTTACTTGGCAACTTGAACATAGTTGTGTGGCAATAGATCTTCTCTATTTTAATTTTTTTATGTTTCTGTCCCCAAGGGTTATGTATTCAAGGGTTCTACGGAAAAGGGTTTTCCCTATGCTATAGCTCTCTAATATACGTGCGGGTCCCAACAGTATTACTCGGCCCAATATCCTAGGGCACTAACTAAGGAGGATAAGCCATACCCTTAGTCGTACTACCCGACTACCAAGGTACTAGAGAGTATCTTCCCAAGTGTTGTTCTCGATGGCACTATAGAATTTAGGCAGTTGATCAGTTTATCTAAAGAGGGCTTTAGGAAATCTAGGCCGATCCGTACACAGGTGTTGTCTGATGCGCTACCACTTGAAGGGGTAACAATAGGGATTACAAGGGTGGCCAACAGATGTGCGCTTAAGAACTACTTGTATTTCCTACATGTATGAATCCCTCAACCGTAGGTTTATGCGCATAATGAAAGATCTCTGTGGCTTATAGACGTCGAAATACGTCTCTACCCTGAAGAAAAAAAATTACCCACAATTTCTGCCAAGGAAAGTGCTCTGATACCACTTGTAATATACCAGATATAAAAAGTATGCAGAAAAGAAATAAAATGCTAGAAATGGAAGAATAACAACAATATAACCAAAACAATCACCAGAATAACACTAAAATGATATAATAATAACAACAAAAATAACACTTTGATTCCAAGAGCAATGTTCACGGGCCTCTTCGAGGGGGCAACCTCTAGTCGAGCGGAGATCTATTAAAATAATATCCAAGCTAGGGTTATCATACCCTCTAATCCTATTTATATTAAATATGTCTAACAAAACAAGCATCTAGAGGAAGATCCTTCTAGAAGCGGAAGCATCTATTAGGTCTTCTTTCATTTGACTTATTCTATTTTATTGCAAGGCCTTATTGATATTGAGCTTTATTACATCTGAATATATTGTTCTACCAATGTGCGGGTTAGGAACCTAACACCATGAAATATCCTTACCTCAAACATACTCCTTGGTGACAACCATTCTTTGATCACTTTCAACTTCTTTGGATCCATCTTCAGTTCATTCGAAGAGATCACAAAAAAAAAAAATGATTTTTGTTTTCATAAAAGAGGACTTCTTCAAATTTATCAACAACTTCTCCTGTTATAGCCTCCTCGTCACCAGCATTAGGTGCCTCAAATGCTCCTCTTTAGTCCTACTAAATATCAATATATCCTCCAGATACACAACTACAACTTTTCCAATGAAATCTTTCATAATTTCATTCATCAGCCTCATAAAAGTGCTCGAAGAATTTGTTAATCCAAATGGCATAACAAGCCACTCATACAGACCTTCATTTGTCTTAAAGGTTGTTTTCCATTCATCACCTTCTCTCATCCTGATCTGGTGATATCCACTTTTAAAATCTATCTTAGAGAAGAAGTTTTCTCCACTTAGGAAATCCATTAAATCATCCATTTTTTAAAAAGGAAATCTATACCTGATGGTGATATTGTTAATGTCTCTCGAGTCTGTTCACATTTTCCACTCTCCATCTTTATTTGGAATCAACACATTTGGTACTGCGCATGGACTCAAGATCTCCTTGAACAAACCCTTTTCTAGCAACTCTTGGACTTGCTTCTTCACCTCCTCATTCTATCGAGGTGTTAATCTGTATGTTTTTTTGTTCGGCAGACTTGCTCCTGGTATCAATTCAATATGGTGATTGATACTTCTGATGAGTGGAAATGAGGTAGGCAGCTCATCCACCACTATATCAGTGAAATTATCTAGCAATTCCTGAAATTCTTCAGGAAAATCATCCATCAATGTACTTGTAAGGATAACTTTGGGTTTCCTTACCACATAAAACTGCATCTCCTATTCTTCCTTGATTTCCTTCAGGAGTTCCTTCCTACTAATGAGAAGTATGTTGGTGTTGGCTTCTTCTTTCACTCTCTTCTCCTCTATTGGCAGCAACATATGTGTTCTACCATTATTCTCCAATGTATAGGTATTTTTCCTCCCATCATGAATGACATTTATGTGAAACTGCCACGGTCTTCCCAACATAATATGACATATATCCATGGGAATCACATCACATATAACTTCATCTTTATAACCTCATATCTTAATTTCAACTAGACATTGTTTATTAATCGTTACCTGGTGTCCTTTTTGCAACCATGAGACCTTGTATGGCTTTGGGTGTGCAGTTGTCTTCAGCTCCAATTTCTCCACCATATTTATGGATAGTAGGTTGTCAGTACTCCCATTGTCAATGATCACCTTCCATACCTTGTCTTTTGTCTTGCAAGTTGTCCTGAAGAGATTCTTTCTTTGCACTGGCTTTTCAATTTCTTCCTCTGGTTTTAAGAAAAAATTTCTCAACATCAGGGATGCTCCATCCTCTGCTCCTTCTACTTCAATATCTCTTCACTGCACTTTTTAAATGTGAGCTTCTTCTCCTTCCTTATTCTTCTCAAGAAATCCCCAAGACATGTTACCTATCTTTCCACAAATGTAGCACATTATTCCTCCTCTACCTCTTCCTCTAGAAGGGTTTCTTCCACCATCTTGTCTTCCTCTGGAACTTCCTCCTCATTCTGAGTGACTCTGTGGTTTCTCAGCCTCATCCCTAGACTTGTACACTCTATCATGGGTAACCCCCTTGTTTTTTGTTGAGTCTAGACTCTTACCTCTTCCTTTCTGGTTTTATTTTCTGGCCAGCTTCTCCTCTACCTTCAGTGCAAATTGATAAGCATCCTCCATGGTTTTGACTGACATCATTCTAATCTCATCCTGGATTTCATATCTCAAGCCATTTATATATCTAGCAACCTTTTCTTCAACTTTCTCCCTTTCTCCAGTTCTAATGTTCATCCTATAGAACTCCTCGGTGTACTCCTTAATCGTCGTCCCCTTCTGTCTCAGGTTCTGTAACTTCTTGAACAGATTAATATGATAATCCTTGGGTATGAACTTAGCCTTCAACTTGGCTACCATTATGTCCCAATTCTTTATCCTCTATTTACCTTTACTTCTTATGTCAACCTATAGTTCATCCCACCACAGTGTTGCATGCCCTTTTAGCCTGGTGACTGCCTGTTTCACCTTGTTCTCTTCATTGGCATCCTCATAGTCGAAATGCTTATCCATGGATATTATCCAATCCAACAATTCTTCAACATCTAGATTGCCTTCATACATGGGAACCTCTATCTTAGTTCTTCCTCCCAATATGTCAACTTCTCTCAACTAGCATTCTTCATCAACATCCTCTCCTGCATCTTCTTCAACTTAAATCTCTTCACTTTTTGCATCACTGACGTCTCCATCATCAGGTGCTTTTCTCTGTGTTGCTTCCATTTTTTTCAATATTGCACGAAGTTCTCGCATCTCCCTCTCTACAACATGGTTGGCTAAAGGTGCCTCTCCTTGTCTCCTTGGTGGAATTGTGTTGACTTTTTGTCACACATAGAGTACCACTTCAAGTTCTTTGTCTCCTCCTTTTCTCTTTTTATTTCGCCTGAAGTCTACAGGAAAACAATTTAGGCTCTAATACCACCTGATGCAGACCCCCTATCTCTCCTAAGGGTTACGCGACCTACCAGTCAGGATATTTGAATCAGGAGCTGAAATGGCTCTCCTGGTTCCAAACTGGAACCTTTAACACCAAATCCGCAGGTCCTTGTCTGTGTTTTTCTTTCACAAACCAGCACTATGCATGAGCCTCCACTCCACGTGACCGCAAACCTGACCATGGGCTTAGCTCAAAAGGCACATCACATTTCATGATGTTGGGGTTTCCAATGCAACCAATCCTCGACTCTTCCAAGTCCCAAAAAATCAATGAGGGATAATGGAGGTTAGCTCCTCCCCTTCCTCTTCTCCTGTGACCACACACTCATGACCATAGGATTTATAACAAAGGCGCATCGTGATTCATAATGTTGTGACTTTAAGATGCAAGGCGTCTAACTCCTCCAAGTCCCGAAAGCCGAAATCGTGATGGTCTAGGTTCTACTGTCCATATCCTCCCTTGACCGATGACTGCGATCAAGTTGGTGTTTTGCATTTCGTGACTTTGTACTTCATGAAGTTCTCTCACTCGTTCTCCTGATCGTCGAAATGTCGATATTTCGGAGCCCCAATCTGACGGTCTTGATTTTCCCCCGATCTAGCGGCTCCGATCTTGTCTTCACGAATAGTGATTTCACATTTCAGGGTTTTGGAAGTCAAGGACCTCTATCCTCCCAACTCACGATACTCGATATCATGAAATGGAGTAACTGTCCATATCTCCCTTGGATCAATGACTTCTACCCCTCTTGAGCTTTGAGAATTGAATAACCCACATCGGTATCCTCCATATGGCTTCACTTGATCCAATGACTTATTACTATCGACACTTCCTCCTCGAAGGCTCTCCACCGTCTGTTCAGGTCCTCGACTAGTCCTAGCCAAATATCTTGGCACCAACTCTCCTAAGCTTTGATCTTTCAGACTTTGAATATTTTCTAAGTTTCTGAAGGTTCCTCCCTTCGCTCCTCCTAAGAAATGGGATTCTTGGATCTTGCTAATACTTATTGGAAATTCTATTCCTTCTAAGCTTTTTCTTATACATACATCGATTTCCTACGCACTCCTTGCATCTAATGGATTTCAATAACTCATATCAAAGAGATTTCTTATAGAGAGATTCCTCTTGATCTCCTGGCGTTCCCCTCTAGCTCGATTCACACCTTCCAGAGCTTCAAACGAAGAGAAACAATTGAAACTGAAAAGCTAACATTCACATTTCCATTCTCTCCTATTGAGATTCATTCACTTGTTCATAAAAACACAATAACAGGAAATTGAAAACAATGTTCACACCATGCATTGAATCAATTCTTCTCTATTATATTCACAAATGAAAAATGGCTACAAACATATTCAAATTACAATAGATTTGAAAGCTTGAAATATTCTGCTAACTTGCAGTTCTCTTACAACTAACTTCCCTCTGTATTGCAGCTAACCCTATCTGGGCATACTAAACTCTATTTAATTCAGAGGGATTTTTAGGGTTTCCCATGCCTACTTATCTACTCTAAAACTTAATCTATTGGCTATCTTAGACCAGTCTCAATCCAAAGTCAGCGTTCAAGCATGTCTCAAAGTTTTTTCGTCATTGATTTCAGACATGGCTCGAAAAACCTACTGGACTTCCAGCGTTGAGGTTCTGGAAGAACTCCCATGTGTTGAGTGCTCATGTCTCTTCATGCTTGCCAATGATGCTCCTACATCAGCCCATACATACGTGGGCTATAGTGAGGCAAGGCACATACACACATGGGATGAAGAAGATAAGAGCATGTATAGTTGAAGAAAGTCATGGAGAGTTGAGTGTAAGCTGGTGCCAGATTCCTAAAGGATGAAGAAAGTTCCATATATGCATTCTATGGGCTCAGATCTGCCATAGAAGTTCATGTATGGTTGCACATTTGTTTTGATGGATACTCTTTCTTTTGGTATGGCGAATACTTAAGGCATTCTTGGTATGGTTGTTGTGATATGGTTTTATTGGTTCATTTGTTGAGTGAGAAGCACTCTTATGTTTTAGTATTGATATGGTTGTCATAGTATAATGGTTACTTATACATGATTGAGTAACATTCATATTATATGGCTAAGGAAGCATGAGTAAGTTGTTGGAGAGCATAGATGTGTTGTGATTGGTTATGGTAAAGATTGAACAGTGAAGGGAAGAAGTGGATGTGACAAAGGATGCAGAAGATCTAAGATTTCATGGAGAGAGAAAACCCTAGTTCTTAAAAAGGCACACACAGGCTATTGTGAGCCAGACCATGTACATATGCAGGCTACACTATTGGTAGGGCGTGTAAATATGTCTGTTGCACTATTGACAGGTCGTGTACTTGTTGACAGTTTGGTATCTGTTGAGGATTGAATCCTCCACTGAGTTGGTGCTAAGTTGTGTAAGTTGAGTCTTGCATTGTAGAGTTGGTGTTCTTGTGGAGTTGTAAATCTATTCAATTTTTTTTGATAAACCCAAGGATTGTAGTCCATAATAAAAAGAAAATTGTACATATATCTTGTTTTGTTTGTGTTCTTTGTGGTGATGGTTTGTTGATGATATATGTTGTTGTTATCTATTGTTGATATATGTTCACATATAGCTGGTTATAAATGAAAGTAATAAGTGATGAGTAAATGGTGATTGCTAACTAAGTAATTTTTATGAAGGAAAGTTTAAATAGAGTTGTACATTGATTCTCCCCCCCCCCTCTCAGTGTGTTCAGTGTGTCCAACAATTATGATCACATCTGTTGTGAGGGGAAAATAATTATGGACTATTCAGTGAGACACTGGCTAAAGTGAGATGCTCAGTTTTCCCTTATGGACTCATGGTCAAGCTAGGGGGTGATTAGGAAAAGTAAGTGTGGTTGTTATACATCTACGGTTGGGTGGAACATGGTTGTTCCAGTTGTTTTCTGAGCATAAATTGCTCAGATATGTATCTTAACTATGTAATTTCATTTACTAAAATTTTATATGGTTGATTTTATATGTATATGAATGATAATCTATGTAAGTGTGCCTCATGGCCTAGATTGATTTGTGGAATTGTCCACTAATTAAATGGCTGGTTAGTATTTCTTTTCCTGAAGAGTTATATGTTTAATGGATATATATATATATATATATATATATATATATATATATATATATATATAGTAATTTGTTTGGATACGCCTCATGGAAATAGTAAATTTATTGATTTTCCTACTGCTTAAATTACCGCACACAAGATAAACTACTTCAGAAAAGAAACAAGTGATTCCAACACAAACAAATTGTATCGAAGTAAAAATAACTAAATTGTGTAGTCTTATTCATATATAATTGGAACTGGTAGAATAAAGACAGACTCAAGCGATCTTAATGGAGCACAAAAACAAGTTATTTAAAACTCCCATATACATTTATGTATGTATACATTAGTGAAAATGGTTATCTAATACAATAAATATGAGAGATCGTTATGACCAAATTCATCTATGAATATTGATAGGTCATTGTCATATATAGATCCATAGTAGTTCTCTTCCAAGTAAAATATGAATGCTGAGGTAAGTGAGTGCAAATGATGCAGGAGCATCTCCCACGTCAAGCGAGCCAGCGCGGAAGACAATGGACAGCTGGACAAGCCAGCACAAATTTTGAAAACACCTTGAAGTTGTTGCGCAATCTTAAATGAGCCATTAAGATAAAGAGCACTTGTATATTGTAATCGGACCTTGAGCCTTTAGCTCTTGTCGTTAGTAGGTAGACGACATTTAAGATAGTTAATGCAGGAAGATAGAATTTAATTCTATATTAGAAAGTTGTAGAGTGCAAGAGGGAAACAAGATATAGACACCCTCAGTATGCATTGTAACATTATTGAAATCATAGGAAGAAGAGCAAGAGCATGCATAGAGCTATGTAAGAACACCCATGTACAGATATTTGGATTAATAGAAAGATTTGATTCAAATTCATGGTTTGTGTTGTTCTCTGTGTATTGATGTTATGCTCATGAATGTTTTCTCCCTGTTATACATTTTCTTTTATATGCTGTGTATATGATTTCATGGTTGAGTTTGAAATCTGAAGGGAAGAAGGAATGAGCTTCAATTGTTTCTTTATTTGAGCCAGAGAATTCCTGCAAGGAATGCAGTTGAAGTGTCCGCAAGGAGTGTGTTGACAAAGGGGGTTCAGATAGAGATAGATTTTGTTATGATTCACCCAAATTGCAGTAGGTCACAAAAGTCGTGCAAGGAGTGCGCAGGCCGAGTGAATTTCAGGGGTGTGAACCTGAGCGAGAATTGAAGGACTACTGTCCCAGGTGTGCGCAGAGTCGAGTAACTTCAACACTTACACATGGTTGAAGGTTGTTGCAAGGAGTGCGTGAAAGAGTTTCCAGAAGGACTTGAAGGTCGTGAGAAAGCTCAAGAGGGATAAGGCCTTCGAAGTTGTTGAAGGACCGCACAGAGGAGTTGTTCTTGAATATTTAAGCAGGCATCACAAGGTTGTGTGCAGGTGGATGAGTTTCACAGAGAAACACTTAGTCATTTGCAGGAATCATCACAGAAGAAATGGACGGTCGATATTCTCCAAGGAGAATTCGTGATAATCCATAGGCCATTGGATCTTATGGAGGTGCAAAGGAGATACAACGTCATTTTCTCCAGAGGTTTGAAGCTCAGGAGGGGCAGAGCTGTTGATCCGAGTCACGAGGGTCATTGGATCTACACGTATATCGTGTATCGGGGTTTCTTGGATTGAAACTCCAAAACATTGCAACGAGAATCGCGATATCACGATACACGATATCCTGACAGTTAAAGGATAGTGTGGGCCACAACAGAATTAGTGGAGGATAGGTGGCACAAGTTATCGGGGTTTTGTGGCGAGAAGTCCCAAAACATTGACATTAGGATTCGCGATCCCGCGAAGTCTGAAATCCCGACGAGTAGAAGGGAGGTGTGGGGGGCCTCAGGAGTTGGTGACGTGGACAGGTGGTACACCATTTCAGAGTTTGGGGAAAGTAAAATCCCGATACGATTACATCAAGATTCCTGAAATTGCGAGCCCCAAATTGCTAATGAAGTGAAGGATCGTTGAAAAGTCAACCTGCGCATGCATCGGAGTTTCGGCGTATCGGGCATCAGGAGTCGGGGATACAAGTTGTTTGATATCGCGAGTAGCGAAATCGAGATAGAGGAAACCCCGATAGGGGAAAAGGTCAACGTTGACTATTGTTGGGGTTCGGAGTATTGAGAATCCAACACTCGACCATTGGCCTCGCGATAGCGCGAAGTCTGATTTCCCGATAGGAAAAGGGAGATCCCGTGAGAGAGTTATGTGGGTGTAGATTTCCCGATAACAAAATAGAAGAACATTGAGTTGTTCGGGCCGAGAAGAAAGAAAAGATCCTATGAGCAGACGTGCCTGCGATCACGCTTGTATCAAGTGGTATCAAAGCACAGAAAGGTTCTTTTCTTTTTGTAGCAGAGAAGAGGAGAATTCACCATGCCACCAAGAAGAGATAGACAATCACCTAATCCAAAGGATAGGGAAATGCCACGACGAAGAGGCAGGAAGATGGAAGATCTAGCCATAGAGAGACAAATGCATGATCTCCGAGCCAGACTCGAAGATATGGAGACAACGCAAAGACGCACAGCCAGTGCAGGGGATCTTAGTGATTCTGAAAGTGAAGTTGAGGCTGAACATGAGGAGGAAGTTGCAGCTAAAGATGCATCAAATGAGTGTTTGATCAAAGCTATTGCCAGGATGGGTTCAAGGGCAAAGATGGACATTCCAGTTTATGATGGAAACTTGGATGCAGAGGAACTTCTAGACTGGATTAGATCTCTAGACACATACTTTGACTATGAATATGTCGAAGAGGACAAGAAGGTCAAGCATGTTGTCACTAGATTAAAAGGACATGCAACATTGTGGTGGGATGAGCTACAAGCTGACAGACGTTGCAAGGGAAAGCAGAAGATTAAGAGCTGGGATAGGATGATCGCAAAGATGAAGGCAAAATTCATCCCCAGGGATTATCAAATTACTCTGTTTAGGAGAATGCAGAACCTGAGACAGAAGTTGATGACAGTGAAAGAATACACTGGGGAATTCTATAAACTGAACATCAGGGAAGGTCATCGAGAGAGCGATGATGAAAAGGTTGATAGATATATGAATGGCCTGAGATATGATATCCAAGATGAGATGGGCATGGTAACCATCCGAACGGTGGAAGATTCTTATTAGATGTCTCTGAAAGCTGAGGAAAAGCTGAGCCGAAAGCAGAGTCAGAGGGGCAGAGGCAGAAGTCAGCCCAGAGGCAAAGCAGTTGCCGAGGACAAATATCAAAAGCTCAAGGAGGAATGGAAGAAACCTCAGACTCAAACAGAAAGAGGTGGAACCTCACAGAGAGGACCATATGTTGAACAGAGAGGGCAGCATAATGAGCAGAGAAGAGATTATGCTGACAACAACACTTTTCCTCATACTAGAGGTAGAGGAAGAGGAAGAGGTGGAGTAATCACATGCTTCACATGTGGCAAGAATGGGCACAAGTCTTATGAGTGTCTAGAGAAAAAGAAGGACATTGGAGAAGCTCACATCACTGAAGTGCAGAGGCGAGATGTTGAGGCAGAAGACGCTGAAGGCGGAAGATCGTTGATGATGAGAAAAGTCCTTTTGACACCCGAGAAGGAGGTGGAAAGTTCAGTCCAAAGGACCAGACTTTTCAGAACAACTTGAAAGACCAAGGATAGGGTATGCAAGGTCATTGTGGATAGAAGTAGCACGGATAATCTCATTTCTACAGAGATGGTAGAAAAGATAGAGCTGGAGACGACTGATCATCCAAGCCCATACCGAGTTTCGTGGCTACAAAAAGGACACCAGGTAACTTTCACTAAACAATGCTTGGTTGAATTCATTATAGGAGGATATAATGATAAGATCTTATGTGATGTCATTCCTATGGTTGTTTGTCATCTATTGCTGGGTAGACCATGGCAATATGACAGAAATGTGATTCATGATGGGTGAATGAACACATACACCCTGGAGAAGAATGGGAGAACACACATGTTGCTTCCAATAAAGGATAAAGAGGTGAAGCTGGAAGTAAGAAACACTCTACTTCTCATAAGTGGGAAGTAACTTCTTAATGAGGTTAAGAAGAAGGAGGATCCACATTTCTTTGTGGTCAGAAAACCGAAGATTGTTCTAACTAGCACAAGAGTGGATGATTTTCCAGAAGAGATTCAGGAACTGTTGGAAGAGTTCGTTGATATAGTCATGGATGAATTACCTCATTCGTTACCACCGATCAGGAGTGTGATTCATCACATTGACCTCATACTAGGATCCAGTTTGCCAAACAAATCTGCATACAGATTGACGCCGCAAGAGAATGAAGAGGTTAAAGGGCAGGTCCAGGAGTTATTGGACAAAGGTTTGGTCAGGGAAAGCTTGAGTCTGTGTGTTGCTCCAACAGTACTCAGTCCGAAGAAAGATGGAGGCTGGAGGATGTGTACTGACTCGAGGGCGATTAATAAGATAACCATCAGGTATAGATTTCCATTGCCGAGGATGGATGATCTGATGGATTGCTTGAGTGGAGAAAAATTATTTTCAAAGATTGATTTGAAAAGCGGATATCAAAATATTCGCATGAGAGAAGGCGATGAATGGAAGACATCATTCAAAACAAACGAAGGGTTGTATGAATGTCTTGTTATGTCATTTGGCTTAACAAATGCTCCAAGTACCTTCATGAGGTTGATGAACGAAGTCCTGAAGGAGTTCATAGGGAAATTTGTCATTGTGTATTTGGATGATATACTGATTTTCAGTAAATCGGAGGCTAAGCATTTGAAGCATTTGGCTAAAGTGATGCAAAGATTACAACGAGAGAAGTTGTTGATAAATATGAAGAAATCCTCGTTCATGAAGACAGAACTCATTTACTTGGGGTTTTTTATTTCAGAAAATGAGTTGAGGATGGATCCAGATAAGGCATAAGTGATCAAGAATTGGCCATCACCAAAGAACATATTTGAGGTGAGAATTTTTCACAGATTGGCTAGTTTCTACAGGAAATTCATCAGAAATTGCAGTGGAATTAGTGCAGAAATGATGGATACAGTGAATAAAAGACATAAATCTTTTCACTGGACAGAAGAGGATGAGAAGAGCTTCAATTTGTTGAATAGGAAGATCACAGAACAACCTGTTTTGGTGTTGTCGGATTTCCGAAAAACATTTCAGGTGAAATGTGATGCAAGAATATTTGTGATAGGAGCGATCTTGAGTCAGGAGGACGGGCCAATTGCATATTTCAGCGAGAAGTTGAATGAAGTGAAAGTGAAGTACTCCACATATGACAAGGAATTTTATGCCATCATTCAGGCATTGAAAAAGTGGAGGCACTATTTGATTCCAAAGGAATTTGTTTTGTATAGTGATAACCATGCATTACAGTTTGTGACTCAACAGGAGAAGTTGAATCAGAGGCATGTTAAGTGGGTTGAATACATGCAGAATTTTACATTTGTTATTAAACATATTTCTGGTACTGATAACAAAGTCGTTGATGCTTTGAGAAGAAAGTGTTTGTTGTTGCAAGAATTCAAAGTCAAAACGTTGGGTTTTGATGATCTTAGAGACATGTACATAGATGATCCAGACTTCAAGGAAGCGTATGAAGCAACTGAGAATCCATTTCTCAGAGATAGAAGCCAGTGGGTCGAATACATGATCCAGGAAGGATTATTGTTTAAATGAAATCAGTTGTGTATTCCAAATTGCTCCATGAGGGAGAATCTGCTGAAGGAGAAACACAGTGGAGGATTGGTCGGACACTTCGGTCATGAAAAAACATTCGCAAAGATGAGAAAATCATACTTTTGGCCAAGGATGTGATCATAGGTCAAGAGATTTGTGGACAGATTCATAATTTTCCAGCATTCAAAGGGGAGAAAGCATAATGCGGGATTTTATCAACCATTGCCCATACCAGAGAGGTCGTGGGGTGCAATTAGCATGGATTTTGTATTGGGGTTACCAAGAACACAAAGAGGTTGTGATTCAATATTTGTGGTGGTGGATATATTTTCTAAAATGGCACACTTCATTCCATGTCAAAAGACCAACGACGCAACTCACATTGCGAACCTGTTTTTCAAAGAGGTCATTCGACTTCATGGGTTGCCGAAGTGTATAGATTCGGAACGAGATACCAAATTCATAGGGCATTTTTGGAGAACCTTATGGAAGAATCTCGGAACTAACTTTTTGTTTAGTTCAGCGTATCATCCTCAGACAGATAAACAGACATAAGTGGTAAACAAAATTCTAGGAGATTTGCTGAGAAGCTTGGTGACAGAGCACCCGAGCAGTTGGGACAATACATTGCCGCAGGCAGAGTTTGCATATAACAACTCAGTGAAGAGGAGTACAGGACAGAGTCCATTCCAGGTTGTTTATAGCATGCAGTTGAGGGGAATTTTTGAATTGATGGATTCAGAATAGACTGCAACTAGGAGCGCTAGTGCAGAAGAATTCGCTGAGGCAATGAAGGAACTTCACATCCAGGTGAAGGAGCGGTTGCAAAATTCAAGCGAGGAGTATAAGCGCAGAGCCGATCAACATAGAAGACAACTTCAGTTCGAGTTTGGTGATATGGTTATTTCACATTTGAGAAAGGAAAGGTTCCCTAGAGGAACATATAATAAATTGAAGATGAAGAAAATCGGACCCTGCAAGGTCTTGAAGAAGTTCGGGGAAAATGCTTATGAGATTGAATTACCTGATGGGATCGGAATATCTCCGATATTCAATATCTCAGATTTGTACCCATATAGAGCTAGAGAAGTAGAGACTGGAGATAAATAGCCAATGATCTAGTGGAAAAAACAGATGCCAGTTGCAGAGAAGCCACAGATGGAATGCATAATGGACAAAAGAATTGGCAAGAGGACTAGGAGGAAAGAATACCTTGAGTATCTGGTCAAATGGAAGAACCATCCAATTGAAGATGCCAGTTGGGAGACTGAAGCAGAGATACAAAAGCATGGACATACTATGTAGGAGCTCATGGATAGGAGCCCATGAAATTTTTCAAGCGAGGGAGTATGATGCAGGAGCATCTCCCACATCAAGCGAGCTAGCGTGGAAGACAATGGACAACTAGACAAGCCAACACAAATTTTGAAAACACCTTGAAGTTGTTGCGCAATCTTAAATGAGCCATTAAGATAAAGCACTCTTGTATATTCTAATCGGACCTTGAGCCTTTATATCTCATCCTTAGTAGGTAGATGACATTTAATATAGTTAATGCAGGAAGATAGAATTTAATTCTAGATTAGACAGTTGTAGAGTGCAAGAGGGAAACGGGATATAGACACCCTCAGTATGCATTGTAACATTATTGAAATCAGAGGAAGAAGAGAAAGAGCATGCAGAGAGCTATGTAAGAACACCCATGTACAAATATTTGTATTAATAGAAAGCTTTGATTCAAATTCATGGTTTGTGTTGTTCTCTGTGTATTGATGTTATGCTCATGAATTTTTGCTCCCTGTTATACTTTTTCTTTTATATGCTGTGTATATGATTCCATGGTTGAGATTGAAATCTGAAGGGAAGAAGGAATGAGTTTCAATTGTTTCTCTGTTTGAGCCAGAGAATTCCTGCAAGGAATGAATTTGAAGTGTCCGGAAGGAGTGAGTTGACAAAGGGGGTTCAGATAGAGATAGATTTTGTTCTCATTCACCCAATGTGCAGTAGGGAACAGAAGTCGTGCAAGGAGTGCGCAGGCCGAGTGAAGTTCACGGGTGTGAACCTGAGCGAGAATTGAAGGACTACTGTCGCAGGTGTGCGCAGAGTCGATTAACTTCAACACTTAGACGTGGTTGAAGGTTTCCGCAAGGAGTGCGTGCAAGATTTTTCGGAAGGACTTGAAGGTCGTGAGAAATATCAAGAGGGATAAGGCCTTCAAAGTTGTTGAAGGACCGCGCAGAGGAGTTGTGCTTGAAGATTTAAGAAGGCATAGTAAGGTTGCGTGCAGGTGGACAAGTTTCACGGAGAAGCACTTAGTCATTTGCAGGAATAATCACAGAAGAAATGGACGGTCGATATTCTCCAAGGAGAATTCACGATAATCCATAGGTCGTTGGATCTTTTGGAGGTGCAAGGGAGATACAACATCATATTCTCTAGAGGTTCGAAGCTCAGGAGGGATAGAGTCGTTGATCCGAGCCACGAGGGTCATTGGATCTACATGTATATCGTGTATTGGGGTTTTGTGGATTGAAACTCCAAAACATTGCAACGGGAATCGCGATATCCCGACAGTTAAAAGATGGTGTGGGCTATAGAGGAATTAGTGGAGGAAAGGTGGCACAAGTTATCGGGGTTTCGTAGCGAGAAGTCCTGAAACATTGACATTAGAATTCGTGATCCTACAAAATCCAAAATCCCGACGAGTAGAAGGACGGTGTGGGGGGCCTCAAGAGTTGGTGACATGGACAGGTGGTACACCGTTTCAGAGTTTGGGGAAAGTAAAATCCCGATACGATTACATCAAGATTCACGAAATCGCGATCCCCGAATTGTCGATGAAGTGAAGGACCGTTGAAAATTCAACCCATGCATTCGTCGGAGTTTCGGCGTATCGGGAATCGAGAGTCAGAGATACAAGTTGTTTGATATCGCGAGTAGCGAAATCACGATAGAGGAAACCCCGATAGGGGAAAAGGTCATCATTGACAATTGTCGGGGTTCAGAGTTTTGAGAATCCAACACTCGACCATTGGCCTCGCGATAGCACGAAGTCCGATTTCCTGATAGGAAAAGGGAGATCCCGTGAGAGAGTTCTGTGGGTGCAGATTTCCCGATAGGGAAATAGAAGAACATTGAGTTCTTCGGGCTGAGAAGGAAGAGAAGATCCTGTGAGCGGACGTGCTTGCGAGCTCTCTTGCATCAGCAAATCTCTAGTTCAAACTATGGAAGAAATTCTCAGCAAGAGAGCATGATGTAGTGGAATCCGGAGTACCTTTTCCAAGATGAGCGTTCTCCCTTCACAGAATCACGACATCCAAGGTTAACCTGCAAAAAGGAAACTAGTATAGGATTATGATGTCATATTATAATAATCAAAAGAATAAGCTAAAACAAGATGAGAAAGGGCATGTACTTATCTTAGGATTGACCATCGCTTTGATCCTTTCGAAGTGAAGTACACGACTGGGGAGGAGGAATGGGCGTACAATAGGATGATGGATTCCCTCGCAAGAAAAGGGACCCATCATCAAAACGCATATAAATAAACTTAAACCAAATAAAAGTACAGAGATAAGTGGAAAATATCATATTACAGCGAAGCCCCATATGGAGATAAAAATTATAGAGAGTAATTTCAAAGATTTGTTACAGTGAAAACATTACAAGTGCTATACATAGTTAAAATTTTAGAGACTAATTCAAAGAACAGTTACATAGGACCATTTATTGTTAAGAAACAAATATCAATATATAATAGAAAAACCTCAGAATAAGTACTCAACGCCTTGAAAAAGAGAGAAACTCAGATAATACACCTCTTCAAGGGGGAAACCTCCTTATTCCCACATAAATGTACAATTACAAGATGATTAAAAGTGAAAATGTCTCCTTGGTATATATAAGAGACTAGGAGGTATAATTACAACTATTGGACTAAAGCTGACATAAACAAAATAACATTACTAATATAATATGCCCTAATTAAGGGCTAATGAGCCACTATTTAGGGCTTAACTTGCCCCTCCCCTTGAGACAAGTGTTGTCTTCAATGCTTGAGTAACTCTATATGATTCTATATAAAAGACTCATCTTCCCAATTGGAATCTTCAGCTGATAGTTTCCTCCATTTAATGAGATACTCTAAAATGGATCTATTCCTCAGCTGGTGAATTCTTGTGTCAGTGATGTCTTCAGGATCCAATATGATTTTTCCTTCCTCATAAAGTTCTAGAAATATAGTTTGAACTGGGATCTTGTCACCTATAACCTTCTTTAAGCATGAAACATGGAAAACTGGGTGTACTCGTGAAGATGCAGGCAACTCCAATTTGTATGCCATAGTACCAATCTTTTGCAACACCTTATAAGGGCTATATTACTTTGGTGATAATTTATGATCCTTCTTGGCTTGCTTGAGGGAAATCTGTTTCTATGGTTGTAGTCTTAAAAACACCCAATCCCCTACTTCAAAACTTCTTTCACTATGATGTTGATCTGCTTGTTGTTTCATATGATTTTGTGCCATGGTCATGTTGTCCTTTAATATTTGGAGAACTTGTTGTTGATGCTCGATGTGATCTTGCACTGCTTGAACCTTAGATTTTTCTTTTAAAGAAGAAGTGATGGAAGGAGGTTGGTATCCATAGAGTTCCATATATGGTCTCATTTTTGTTGCAGTATGAAAGGAAGTGTTATACCACCATTCTGCCAAGGGTAACCATTTGAACCATTGTGTTTGTTTATCAGATACGAAGCAACGAACCTAGCCTTCTAGACATTTGTTCACTATCTTGGTTTATCCATCAGATTTAGGATGATAGGATGAGCTATGAGCCAATTGAGTACTCAAAAAAGCAAATAATTCTATCAAAAAATGTCCACTAAAGATGGGATCTCTTTCACTTACAATAATCTTTGGGCTTCCATGTAGCTTTTGAACTATCTCCATGAATGCGGTGGCAACTGTACTAGCTTTGAAGGGATGAGAGAGTGCACAAAAGTGTGCGTACTTGGTCAGTCTATCAATAATCACCATGATGACACTCTTTCCTTCAGACTTTAGTAACCCTATGATGAAATCCATGGAAACCTCCTCCCAACGTTGACTTAGGATGGCTAATGTTTGTAAAATACCTGGGGTCTTAATTGTTTCCACCTTATTTTGTTGGCAAACCAAATATTCCGCCACAAACCTTTGAATATCATTTTTAAGGCCATCCCAAAAAAATTTCCTCTTGACCCTATGGTAGGTTTTTAAAAATCCTGAGTGCCCTCCTAGTAGAGAGGTGTGCAATTCCAATAGTACCTTTTGTTTGATTTGGGATTTCTTACATAAATATAAATGATCTTTGTACCATAGTGAATCATTTTTCCATGTAAATGTATATGATGTACTGGAATCCTATTGTAACCTTTGAATGGGAGTCCACACTTTTTCTTCATTCTTCCATTCATCCCTTGCTTCTATTATCCAATTGGGTTGGATGATTGAGATAACACAGAGAAAGGCCTCAACATATTCATCCTTCCTTGAGAGTGCATCTTCCACAACATTTTTCTTCCCTTTTTTATAGACGATTTCAAAATCATAACCCAATATCTTGGTTACCCATTTTTGTTGTTCTTCTGAAGATAGTCTTTGTTCCAAGAAGTATTTAAGACTATCATGATCTATTTTTACTTTGAAGTGCCTACCTAATAGGTAAGGATGCCATTTCTTCAATGCATGTAGTATTGCCATCATTTCCTTCTCATAAATGGGTTTGTGTAAGTCCTTTCCCTTGAGTGGTCGACTTTCAAAATCCAGAGGCCTTCCTTATTGCATTAGGACAACACCAATTCCATTTCTTGAGGAATCACATTCCAAAATAAAGTTTTTTGTAAAGTCTAGAGTGGTCAAGACAGGAGCTTTGCACATCACCTCTTTAAGTTGTTCAAAATCTTTAGTTTCTTCAGGACTCCATGAAAATGCATCCTTCTTAGTTAGTGTCGTTAAATGTGATTCTATTCGTCCATAGTGTTGAACAAACTTGCGGTAGTAACCTATCGAACCCAGAAATCCTCTAAGATTCTTCAATGTTTTTGGAATCAGCCAGTCCATCATGGCCTTAATCTTGTTAGGGTCTACCTTGACACCTTCATGAGATACAATATGACCCAAATACTCTACCTCCTTGACTCCAAAGAAACATTTGGATGGTTTGACATATAGTTGTTGCTCCTTTAGTAGTTGTAGCACCTTGTCAACATGTCGCACATGATCCTCCCAAGACTTGCTATAGATTCATATATCATCAAAAATTACTAACACAAATTTTCAAAGGAAGGGCTTGAAAATGGAATTCATCAACCCTTGGAATGTGGAAGGTGCATTTGTAAGGCCAAAAGGCATGACCAAAAATTCATAATGGCATTCATGAGTTCAGAATGTTGTTTTTGGGATAT
>ML782669.1:67943-80459 GCA_009831015.1 Picea engelmannii
AACCATGGCTTTAGTTGTTGAGCATGAAAAAACTGGTGGTACATGCATAAGACACAAGATGTGTATATACCTCAGCTTAACAAACCTAAACATACTGATGCGTTGTAAATCTACAAGCAACAATATAAGATTAGAAGCATGCAACAGTGAAATTCATACAACGTAAGTCTCGGAAACTGTTTAGTGCCAAAAAAGGTCAAGGTCTAGTTATCATCTCTACCCAGGTTACAGAAGGATCATTATCAGAGTGCCAAGTGGGTAATGTACTGTTTATGTTGCATAGAAATAAAATTTGAGATCAAAATTAGCCCATAACAAGACAAATAATGTTAAACGAAAATTTGGCCAGTCCAGGATCCAATATCCAAATTATTGACCTTGAGAAAAATTGACACTTGAAGTTTTGTTTCATGCCACAAGTCCTACAAAACACATATCTCAGCACGACAAGAGACAACTTGTCAAGACAATGATCCTACAAGTATAAGCTAAACTGGGATTGTCTTCAACATTGCCACAATACTTCAATTTACCTCGATAAAACTTTCAAACCGTGCGTTGTCAATTCTTAGACTGATTCTGTGCATTGTCAGTCATAAATTTTTATTAGAGGTCATGCTTGCAACAACTGGGAATCTTTGAAATGTTCATATATGGATTTTCTCCCAACCGTTAGCAAATAATTGTCTTTCTGAGCTTGCAATATTACAAAACATAAGAGCCTTAAGTTCCTGTCCAGAATCTTCCAAGGATGATTGGGCCTATGAAAGAACCCTTGGACAAGATGTTAAGAGGAACTATTTGAATCCATATAGAATGCAAACCGGGATTTATTTTGGCAGGACATCCTTTAGGCTTAAAGTTTTGTTGTTAAGTTATCTAGCATCTAAGTTGCACGCTACATGGAAATGGGTACTAGTTTTCGAAATGGAAATATGACCCCTCAAAAATTTGGAAATGGGGAAATGTGATATATATGTATCTGATGTGCTATTTTATAAATAGCACATTATATTGAAAGTTTGAAAGAAAACATTATGAATAAATGAACAAGAACATTTAAATGACAAACATAAATCACAAGCAATGTTCTACCATTGCCTATATTGGAATCCTCATCATTAGTATCACCCTTTGTCTCTTGTCTACCTTTTGCCTCTACCTCGATCCTCCAGGGACTTCAGTCAACACCATCCAATTTTGATAAAACTGCCTAATCCAAGCCTTAAAATATGGTAGAAAAAGTTTAGCATGCTTAATCAATGATTTTGGCTTAAGTGAAGGGTACATTTTTGCTAAGGCCATGACAAGGGAGTTCAACAATCAACACCACCAACATCAGGGTACATAAAGGGTTTGGTGCTCTTGATTAAATGCCAATCCCATACCCTCATAAATGATAGAATCCAATAAAAATGTTGCAAACCTGCCAATAGTGAAATCCTGAAAACTGTTGAGTGTGCTGAATTTTGAATGGGATATGAAATTCTACTTTCTCCATATGAAGTCCAATGAGGTTGGAACCACTCTCAAACATCCTAAAACAATTAGTGGCAATGTTAAAAATTTAAGTGAAAATTGACATTTCCTTATCTTTCCTCAACTTTTATTTTAAGAATTTAACATTACCATTAATTGCCAGTGTTTCTGCTCAAGCCTAGTAAAAAACTGAGTCAGACCAAGTCAAAATAAACAGATTTAGTGTTGGGAACATGTTGTACGGATGCTGGTATGGCTCGGAAATGTGTTTCCAGGCCGTACCGCACACATGTCCGTATGGAAACGAGCCTGGTATGGCCCTGTACTAGACGTTTCTTGCAACATAGTCTAGCATCCTCTTCAATATTCAGTTGAATCCTTTTTCTCAACTTGTCATGAGCCTGATGTACAGTATTTGTGCTAAACCATAATGCTTCATTGGCAGTTCTGATATTTGACAAAGTTGCAGTATGCATACCAATACAGTGGCCTAATGTGTGTGTGAGAGCGAGAGAGCACTCTTTTAGAAATATCATCGAATTGGAAATACATGACATGATCTGCATAATCATAAGATTAAGATATACCAACTTCGCCCCTTTCTAGAGGTTGTGGGCAATAAATTTATATAGGAACCTATATTTTGTACTTATTTCTCATCTCATAGAAAGAAAGTGGAATATAACTCAAGGTGTGGATGAAAATAAAATTCCTCATATTCTGAAGAGTAACAATCTGGAACCCAGCTCATATTCTGAAGAGTAACAATCTGCAACCCAGCTTTTTGTTTGTTACACATCCATACATAGACAAGCAAATGTGAAATGGAAAATATATATGAATATCTCAAATGTATTATGTCATTTGACAAAGGGGATTTTGAAGAAAAGCCCTTGACATACAATCTTATGTCCTTGATGCAGGCCATACTGATATCAGTTTCTAGCAAAATAATTACTGCAAAGAATTCATGCAGATATTCACAGGGCACACAAGATTTCAGCATTATAAAGCCTCTAAATGGCTGAAGAGTGGTAATCGATATGTAGAGAAACATTCTATGCTGTGGGTAATCATTTCACTTAGCATTCGGGGCAAGCTCTCTTCTATAATAGATTACAAGCATTTCCAGGCAACATGAAAGAGTGAACACAACACTTGTCCATAACATTCTGTTGCCCAAACAACACACTCCATAATATTCTGTTATATAAACATAATGAACTCATGGAGTACTTGACATAACTGAACATACATATGTAGAGCCACTATATCCAGCTGAGAAGATACTTCAGGCAGTTTACAGAGGTAGTAACTTGGAAATAACCACTACAATGCATCTCAAACACACCATTATGAAGAGTTTGCCCCTACAGCATATGCAATAACCACTATGATTGGAACTGGGAGCTGCCTTCAAAGTAAATCCGTCGACAGAGTTAGGATTCCCCGGAGATCATGCATTATTCTTTAAACAGTTTGTTTTAATTATATGAGAATAGCAAGTGTCCTTGCAGAATATGAAGTGTATACTTCTAACTTTTCTCATATTTAGCGCTTGGTAGTATACTTGTATGCCAAAGAGTTTTAGATGTGGACGCTTGACATGTAATCCCCTCTAGTTATTTTCATTCATAACATTTTGTGCATACAGTGCTTCCAACCCTTATGCATCTACAGTAAGTTTCTTCCTTGCCCGAACCTCAAGTTCACATATTTGCCTGGGAGGAAAAACTCAAGATATGTACAGTAAGAAGTTTAAATATCCATGTTTATGTAGAAGCAAGAGGTCCATTCATGCATTCATGAAAATTGGGTTTGCTATATTTTGTGTCTCATGGTAGAAGCTGTTCATATATCAATATTGGACAACATTTTGAGATGTGATACAATGTGAGTCATAATACTTGGAATCCTCAGAACAATAACAGTGCTTCGTCGGCACCTGTGAGCTATAAATAGGCTACTTCATCTCGTCATGATGTATATATTTTCTGAATCAAGGAAACAGAACATTGTTAACAAAGAAAAATGAAATATGCATTAGAGCATATTCAGAGTCTCAGGTCAGCAAATGCTTGAATGGATGGCATACTGTCCAAATAAGTGTCACATTTAACATGCACTGACATTCCTTCAAGTTGAGAAACCCCTCTTGTCAGAATCAAATAATGTAGAATCAAATTTCAACCAAAGCTATCTGTGTGTCCAAGCTAATACTTTCTACCTTTGGTATGCAATAACAAATTCCAAGCATACACCCCCGGATATTCTTTATAAATGTGTTAAGAATGTGAAAGATGCAAGAAAGTTCAAGAAAATGACTTGAAGGACATAAATGGTTTTTATATTTTATTCAACTTTGTATTTGCCATTTCCATTATTTTTTAACACAAGATTATTTTCAGGTGCAAGTCAATTATATAAAACTGCAAAAGTTATGGGTGCTGTCTTGAAAACATCAGACTTCTCTGAAGACGAGCCTTACAATACAGAAGGCATATCTAACTTCATGTAAAATAAACTCTGAAAAATCAGGAAGAGCAGGAGAAGATGGCAGAAAAATAAGGTGACATAAACTGCCTCGAGTTCAATAGAGTACAGTTGAGTTAGATCATACCAATACAAGTTGGACTATTTGTGAGTATGAGAAGAAACACAGCAGACTGACCCATCAGAATGATGTCTTCAAATTCTAGGACTAGTAAAAAAATGTCACAATCACAATCTAAACTTGTATTTTACACCAGTGCTTTCCAAATTTCCTTGCCCTCTTAACACTTAAGTTTTACACTAGGGTTATATCAGAGCTCTATACAAGGATTCAAGAARAGCAGTCTGTCCAAAGACAATAGAGACAAATGAAAGAAAAAGAAACCTAAAATAGCCACAGCAATTAGCTTGGAAAGAAAATGCACTCTAAAATAGCCCCCAAGCAAAAATCAAATAACAACRCAGTAATGAAATATTAGTAAGTACAAACAAATGATTAATCAAAGATTTTAAGTTACATACCTAATGCTCACATGCCTGTTTTCAATCAGTTTGGTTATGCATTCATCAAGTGAAAAGTTAAAAAAGAAATAGTAGAACCCATTCTTACTTCCCATTCTTTGACTTCTGTATGCTGAATCCACATTTCAAATTATTCATTATGGGAATGAACGTGAACAATGAACATTTGCATCCACAAATTTTCCTTTCCCCATAAGCACAAGAATCTTATGACTTTTGGTTTCAGGAAATCATCCAACTAAAAAGGGRAATGATAGAATTACATAGAACATGATGTACTTTAAGAGTGCAGTAAAAGAAATAGGGTCATTAATAAAAAACAATAGGATCCAAACCAAACAAAGGTAGCTTTCTGACTTTCAAACAAATGAATAAGACGCATACCTAATGCTCACATACCTGTTTTCAATCAGTTTGGTTATGCATTCATCAAGTGAAAAGTTAAAAAAGAAATAGTAGAACTCATTCTTACTTCCCATTCTTTGACTTCTGTAGGTTGAATCCACATTTCAAATGATTCATTATGCGAATGAATGTGAACAGTGAACATTTGCATCCACAATTTTTCCTTTCCCCATAAGCACAAGAATCTTATCACTTTTGGTTTCAGGAAATCATCCAACTAAAAAGGAAAATGATAGAATTACATAGAACATGATGTACTCTTAAGAGTGCAGTAAAAGAAATAAGGTCATTAATAAAAAACAATAGGATCCAAACCAAACAAAGGTAGCTTTCTGACTTTCAGGTAGTATTAACAGTCTATTACCCCACACGCAAACCAAAATTTATCAATGAATTAATAGTTGACGACAACTGCAACTCTTAGGTGCCCATTTTTCCTGCATAGCATATAAATGTTAAAACTCCTCACATACATCTTGTTAGATTAAAAAATGTGGTCATATATGGAATGGAAGAACATATAAGTTCACAAAGACAATATAATCCAACTATGTGCAAATTCAATATTAAGCAAGCAACAAAAGATCGCCTTATATATCTAGTTGAATTCATTACTTCCATTGTGAAGCATGTAAAAATAGGTAACATACTTTCCATATAAATACGTCCAAAAGTAAATAACAGGATGAAATGACGAACATTAACATGTCTTGTCCAATGAGAAAGAAGGTACTAATAAGGGGCAAATTTCAAAAACATTATGGTAATAAACACACGGATCCATATGAAATCGCAAGGAAACGATTTGCTTTGTACTACAAAAACTGTCTATACATAATCCAGACTTCAATGGCATATAGCATAAACAGTTAGAATTGCATCCATGGGTGGCAGCCCATTGACAAGCACCTCTTCATACTCGGTGGTTAGAAAACCAATTGAAACCATTAAAGGTGAGAGTAGATGTAACATCCAATTGGGCTATTGGGCTACATTTTTGTAATGCTAAGAACTGCTTTATTCTGTAACTTCAGTTCAATTAATAGAAATAAGGAAACCCTACATAGATGATATGAGCCTAATTTGAAATCACTTCTGTGATTTAAAAAAGTATCACAGAAAAAGCCAAAGTAATAGTATTAATATGGCTAAAAATAAGAGCCCTATTTTTTTCATTTAATATTTGCACGGGATTTTTCTTGCCAGAACATTAGAGAAGCCTCTTAAATGGAGGGCAAAGATGATTAACCCTTACTATACTACCTCTTATCTTGTGCTTTCTGTATTTTCCACAAGCTCTCATAAAGATAATTGAGAGAGAACAAAGTAGTCACTTGTCAAAAAATACAGAATTAGCAGGAGTGAAGTGTTCTAGTGGAGAATACCCTTGAAAGGAAGCTGCCTGTCAATCTCAAGAAACGGTGAGAAATAATCAGCTTAAAGCAGTGATGATTTTTCTGAGCTTGTGGCCGTTCCTTGGCTGAGCTGATCTCAGTATTGTCTTTAACGCAAAGATGAAAATCTTACCAGCTATCTACCAACCATGTAAAAGCTTGCAAGAGATTGCAAGCCCTTACAAGTCTAAACTGTGAAAATACAGAACAGCAACAGACCGATGAGACCAAAACTCATGACCAACTCAGCAACTCATTACTGCACAGTTGTAAACAAACACTCCAGCATGCCACTTGACTGCAAGGACTTTCCACTCTATTGGCCTCCCAGCCTCGGGGGAAGGCCTCCATGAATTCAATACAATGCATTCACCTTCAGGTCCTCTCTGCCCACCAATTACAATAATCTCATTACCACAGGCCTTGAATGCTAGACCCCAACCATTCGTTGAATCTGCCCTCACAGGCAACCTACCCACAACACTCCATGTGTTATTCTCCTTGTTATATTTCTTTACTTCATTTCTAGAATACTCAACTGCATATAGTTGATTATTGACTACAGCAACTAATGGGGGAGCATGAGTCGCTCTGTTCCCTCCAGGGAACATGTCACGTATCCTTCTCCAAGTCCTTGTTTGAAGATTATACTCTTCACCACATGTCAGGGAAACTGTGGGGCTTGACATGCCTCCTATGACGTAAAACTTCCCATCCATGAAAAAACCTGAACAGAGTTTCCGTGGAGAATGCATGTCAGGCAGAGTTTCCCAAGTGCCTAGCTCGGAATTATAAAGCTCGGCAGACTTGAGCACAGTGCCATTCTGATCACTTCCTCCTGCAACTATGGCTATCTCTCCATAGCTGCTTGAACCGAATAAACAACGAGGACTAGCCATCCCTGGTCCTCTGGCCCAACTATGGGTCAATAAGCTATACCTCCATATAGCAAATCCAAATACTTCTCTACCGAAAACAAGCAATTCTGTCCCAACTGCTAGAGATTCCTTATCAGCATAATTAAAACACTCATCCGATGGAATCCTAGGCAACCTCATCCACCGCTCTCTGTAGGGATCAAAAGCCTCCCATCCTATCAAATTACACATCAGGTAAATCCATTGCTCTACTATGCCGAGCTGCCTTCTGAGGTGATAAAGATAACCACTTCTGACAAGGTAATTAAACCTCTTGTTCAAACAAGCCAATGATCCATAATCTGATCTAGACGTCAATGCAAGGCAATCCAAACCTAAGTCATCATGAAGACCAGGAATCATAGAATCATGGGTTCCCTCACCTTGGTTTTCAGCATCATATTGCTCACCTTGGCACCTGACCCTCTTCAGAATACCCTTCCTCACATCAACAGAAGTCCTGATCTTCTTATGATCGAATCCTGGAGGCTCCTGGAACATCATTTTCTTCTCCATTTTCTCATTGTTGTGTAAGTCCACCATACATGCTGCCGGCAGGTAATGCTTCTTCTTCACCAGCTCTTGCTCGGGTGAACTGGACATAAGGCAACTCTGGGACTCCAACATGACTTGCAATTTTCCTGCAGATCAACAAGCATGATTATCAGTTTCTTCCTTCATAAAACATAAAATAAAATTCTAAATTTTTTAATCAAACGGCATTTGAAAATGGATTCAGAAACATCTGAAATTTCTTTCATAAAACATCAGATACAATACTAAATTCTTTAATCTAATGGGTACCTGAAAACGAATTCAGAAACATCTGAATTTTTTTACACAACTTTAAATACAATTCTAAATTTTTTAACCAAATGGGTTATTGAAAATGGATTCAGAAACATAGAAAATTTCTCTCATAAAACAATAAATACAATTTTAAAAACTTAGAACAAAATGCATACTTGAAAATGGATTCAGACAAATCTGAAATTTCTTTCATAAAAATTTATACACAATTCTAATTTTTTTTATCAGATGGCCATTTGAAATGGATCCATAAACACCTGAAATTTCTTTCATAAAACATTAAATACAATTTTAATCAAATGGGTATTTGAAAACGGATTCAGAGACATCTGAAATTGCTCTAGAACTACATCTTTGGCCATACCCACCAATCCTTTATTCCTTTGCGCTCCTTCAGATCAGCGAACTCGATATATATATATATATATTTTCTACGTATACCACATACGCTCTCAAACGGGCATCTCCAGATCACTAAACTCAACACAATTCTCTCACTACCACCCTCGAGCTATTTCAGATGGGTATCTTTAAACAGAATCCCCTGAACTTGCCTCTGTGCTATCCCCACCAATCCCCCAAATATTTTTTTTTTCTAATTTTTCTCAAAAGTGGGTATCTCTAAACAGACCTGAACACCTCAAACTGAAAAACTCTACTCACAAACGCTGTTACAGCCTATAGCCCTATTCTGGACAGATTTCCGCCGTTAAAGTTGCACAAAACGAATCAAAACAACGAGCACAGAGGCCCGAGCTTCCCTTCTACTTAAACGCACAAAAACTCCTCGTTCTGGGACCAAAATCCTTCGTGTTTTTGCCCCCAGAAAACCCTATTCCCGATGCCAACCGGCCTCAACACCCTCGGCTCGAGCGATCAAATGCAGTTTTCGGTTCCTCTGGGTGGATCTGATGAACCCATTACGCCATCCTCCTCCCCCATTCAATCCTCCGTCGACCCACAAATCCTCACCGCACGGTTACGCGCACGGTTTTCGCCCTTGGACAATAACCTCACGTGCATTCTTTGCTTACTACCCGATTTTACTGCAGGTAAACGGTGACTTTTTCACGTTACTCTCTCCGACGGACGGCCGCCGGCGACTTGATGCCGCCGGCGTGACGTTGACATTCTTAAACAAAAGTTTTAGTGCCTATTTTTGTTTATATTTTAATTTATTGTGATTATGTGACCCTTCTTAATTAGTTCTGTCGTTAGCGTTTCATGAGTTTTACAGTCCCCAAGTGATCTAATAATAATATTCTAATGAGATATAAGTTAGATTATGTTTGATCCATGAGTGACCATTATCTTAGTTGTTAAGAGGGCTTAGAGCCAAATGGGTTTGCCTAGGGAATGAAAGTAAAAGTAAGGTGTTGTTCTTGGAATAAGTTATCTATAAAGTAAGATGTTATTGGAACAAGTTCATTGTACAACAAATATAGCTTTTTTATTTATTTTTATAAATTTGATAATTTTTTTATTTGAATTTTGGAATGTAGTTTTAAACAAATTTTCGAATTTTAAATCATCAATTTGAAAAATTATTACATAGAGAGTGGTTTCCCACACAACGAAATTGCATTGCTCCTTGTTGTTGCTTCATCAAAGTTCGTTTCTTAGTTCATATGTTTATTTATTTTTGTGGGTTGGTGTGTTTTTGTAATGGGATCATCAAATAATGGAAGTTATCATGATCATTCATTTGTCTCACGCTGTTAAGTGTAAAAATCTCTGCTTTGCTTCTTGATAGGTGGTGGATATTAGACATTAGAAATGTTTAATCACTGGATTAGTTGATGCATGTTATTGTAGTAATTGTGAAAGCACCATTCAATGTAAAAGCGATGCCCCATCTCTTGATAGGCAGTGGATACTTGACATTGAAATGGCTTAGTCACTGGCTCTCTTGATGCATGATATTTTGGTCACTGTATTAGAGAATAAGCTAATCTTATAGCAAATAGACTATTTTTTCCGAGTTTTTTTTCTTATAAATCTGACAAGATTTTGACTGAATATTGTAGCTACAAGTTAGGATTGCTGAAATTGCGGCATGGAGTTGATCTTATGAAAATGAGAGTCTTCAAATCCATTTATAGTGTCATAATTTGTCAAATTACATATTTTTGCTATCAAAATCTTGTTTTTTCATTGTCGAATTTTGTAAATTATTGGATGGAGATGATTGTTTGCTACACAATTAGATGGTGAAAGGTCAAGGGTTATATTTTGGTTGTTTATTTCTATTTTGTTACATTATGGATAAAGGTAAGGCATGCATTTTTTTATAAAGAGGAAAACCTCTTGGGGAAACCGCCAAGCACTTCCTTGCATTTCATAAACATTACCTAGTGTAAACATGTTGACACTAATTACGACACCTGTTCTGGTAGGCACATTGAGTGAAGCATGCAACATAAACAACCGGCTTGGGGGATCAACCCCGAGACCTCCCACATGAAGCTTAAAACATTCAACCACTCAAGCTAGCCCACCAAGATAAGATGAGGCATGTTGCAATGTGGTCTATTGCATTCACTGGTATAGACAACAAGAGTAATAATAAGAGTTTAAATGCAAATGCCTCATCACTTGAAAGATTCGAGATTAATATGAATTTATGTAGTTTATGTTTTTACATTATGAATTTTTTTATTTCAACATTAAACATCAAATCTTCTTTTCCCATCTTATTTTATTGGTGTCACACGAGAGTGTCTTCCACTCCTTGGGTTATAAAAGCATGTTGCTTCTCTCAATACAATAATTGTGCAAGATTTAAAGCTAGTTATTTTGGTCATTCAACTTGATTTAATCAAACATTAAATATTTGAATTTAATCAAACATTAAAGATAGTAGGTAAATTAGTTGACAAAGTCAACCTTTTTTTTGTTGAAATTCTTCTCGAGCTTCAATAGGAATTTTATCAAAAGTTATAGTTCAAGGGAACTTTGACCCTCAAACTTTATTGTTTGGAGTTTTAGCCCATTTTAAGATGACCCAAATCATCGGAATTTTGAAAAAATGAGTAAGTCAAAGTAAAACTTTACGTCACCACAAAAATATAAACCTATGAAAAAGATTGAATTTGTCCACTTATTAATTCAATCCTTCAATATACAATATTACTAGTTGCATTGGACAATGATTGAATAAATATGTTTTGTATTATTGAATCTATATACATATTGAATGGATCTATATACATCTTTCATCTTATGACTTATGTTGATTGTTTAATCTACACTTTAACACCTTAATCTTTTAGTGGTATAGAAAAGATTACATTAATTTAAAAAAAATAAAAAATATTAATGAATTCTAAAATAGTATTTTCATGATTTTTTTTTTTAATTTTATAGATTTTTTTTTTTAAATTTAAAAGATAGATAATAAGCAAAGTAATTGAAAGTTAATACAATAAATATAGTTGATATAATAATGCAAATGAAAAAAATAAATTATTAATATGGAGTAAGAAAATATTTTAAAATTAAAATTATAAAAAAAAATTAAAAAAAATATTTTAAAATTAAAATTATTAAAAAAAATAAAATATTAATATAAAGTAAAAAAATATTAAAAAAAAAATATTTAAAAAAATAAAAAAATTATTTTATCAAAATTACCCAAAACAAAACTTTATATCACCGTTGCTTTTTTTTTAAGTTAGTTGTCATTGAAATTTATGTAGCATTGAAATTACAACTTTGTCGGTTAAAGGATGTTTGGGGCATCTGATATGAGTTCATGTTGTCTTAAAAAAGCTTGTTATCATGTTGATTTATGTGCAATTTTATATTAATTAATACCTTTTTTTAGAGTTGGGGTTTATAGCAGTTGCATTGGATATTGTATAATTCCACTCTATTACATATGGGGCAGAGTGTTCCATGTCTAACAAACAACCAGATTCCAACAAAGGTTTATTCATACTGTTGGCTTACCTTTCCTTTAAATTAATTTTATATTATGTTTATAAATTTATAAGTTATTAAAATTGGTTAATAAGAATTGGAAAAGAAAATGTCAAAAAAAGTACCTAAAGTTATTGTAAAAGAAAGAAGTAAGTACATTTAAATTTAATTTGGAAAAGTGGAAAAAAGTAAAAATGATAATTTTAAAAGTTAAATTAAAATATTAAAATTAAAAATAAAATTATAGAATAAATTAAATGTAAATAAATCAAATTAAAATATAGTCTTAGTATATTTGGAGTAGGTCTAATGGTTAAGAACATGTGTTTCATTTTAAGAGGTTACAAGTTCAAATTTGGAAGGGGGTAGGGTATGTATATCTATGTAGACTTTAATAGTCAAATCATTGCACATAGAGGATCCCTTGTCCCACAAACAAGAGATCTCATACACCAATTTAGTGTCTAGCTTGGAAGTGACCTTAAAATTAGATTATATATATATATATATATATATATATATATATATATATATATATATATATATATATATATATATATATATATATATATATA
>ML782669.1:80593-95158 GCA_009831015.1 Picea engelmannii
TATATATATATATATATATATATATATATATATATATATATATATATATATATATATATATATATATATTCAATTAAGCCTTCACATCCGATTCTATTCCTCTAAGTGACATGTGGAGCTCACTATGAACATATTGTTGTTATGACTTTGAGTGTGATGACATTGTGCCTTAAATAATCTAAGGTTTACCTTGGTTACCATCCTCAAAATGAGAGGAAATACCTAGAATTTCCTCCAATTTTAATGTATTACATCTAATTTTTTAAAAACTTTACCACTCAATTATCAAGATTTTGATGTATTACATCTAAACCTTGGAATTGTTACCACTCAACCACATTTATTTTATTGATAACAATGAAAAGTTAACAAAACACTCCCCTTAAGCCTTTCCAATAATGATGATGCCTCTTCATCCCATAACAAGAATTAAGAATATCAAATAAACACTTTTTAACACAATTGAAATTATACATCAATTTTTTTTTTATTATTAAATTTCATTGAAAAAATCTCTCTTAACATTTCAGATTTCCAATAAATACATTTCTCATCCAATTGAAGATATATATATATATAGTTACCCAAAAAAAACTTAAACACTAAACCATAAACATTATTTTATATTAATCACTTAAAAAATAAAAATTTAAACTATTGAATTGATTAGTCCTTGGGGCACAATTGTCTAGGACACAACTTACAGTTACAAGACAAAGTAATCAGTAAAAAAATGTTTAACAGGTTTGGATTCGAGGGTTAATTAATTGACACGAGGAGGTACAAGCCATGTGCATGCATGTGGGGCTCGTTTTAAAATTGTGAATCACTTAATAATTAGTGGGATGTGGGGTCTGTGTTGGTACATGCTATACACTAAGGCTAAAGAGAGTGGTGGCTTCTCTTAAATGAAGCAATGCATTTCCATCATAAAGTCTTTGGCCAATCTACATTGCAAAAGCACTTTTTCCTTAGGAATAATATTGATTAAGATATCCATGTTGGACATCATGAACTTCCAAGATGGAGACTTCTCCACATCTCCCCTTGTTCTATCAAAATGTCATATTATCTTACCAATTTTCCTACAGTACAACATGAGTGGTCATGTTCTTTTGATGTAGCCATGTCTAGGAAAGTTTCAACTATAATGGTCTGGAATAATCATAAAATGAGAAAATGCATATGAATTAATTGTGTCTAATATTGTAGGATGTATTTCAATGTAGGGTAAATATCATATTTAGTTTGAATTGACAAATTTCACTATGAGAGGAAACATATGCTATATATATGTTTTTATAGAAAATTAAATTTTGGTGAAGAGAATATTATTATTTTGTATTTTTTCATCAATGAAATTTTTAATAATTGATTAATATATTTAAATGTTAATGTTATATATAAATAGAAATTTTGGTAACGTTATAAAGTTATAAATGGTTTATATTTTTTTTTGGTCTCGGACAAAAGCATATGCAGTCAAACATCTTGACTTTCATATCTTGAAAGGAAGTCATATTAGGAGACTAGCTTTAAACCTTAGTTTCATTATGCTTGGATACTTGTTCATGTTAAAGTTCTTTTCTTTTTTAGAAATAAAAACAATGAAATTATCTTTAATAAGAAAAAACATTTTCAATCTTTCATGTGTTATGACAATGTGAGCTCGTCCTTGCAAATTTTATTGTAGGTATGGAAAATCCATATGGAGGTGACACTTTTACAACAATTATTAGAGTTTCTAGGTGGGGCATTTCCAACTCAAGGAATGACATGGTATTCCCCCTATTGACCTAGTTAGCACAATCACAACATGGCGATGAAAAGCGTCACCACAAAGGGTTTGCCAACAAGATTGTGAGAGATAGGGATGCAAGTATAGCTGGTCTCCTCCTTTGGTGCAAAATGACGAGTTTCTAACATTGAATTTGACTATCTTTGAGATAGCCAAGACTCTTTTTTACACACCTATTTGTCACACTTAAGTGAGGGAGTGTTTGTCATGATCCCTAGACATGTTGGGGGAGAAATTTATCATATGAAGGTCAAGACAAAAGCTTTTGTTCCTTGTAGACTTTCTTCATTGCGATAGAAGCTTGGACAACAAGACCAAAGATTGCAGATCAGAGAGGACAACCGTTGAAAATGAGTAAGTCACACTTCTTTATTCTATCGTCTTTGCCTATAGACATAAATAATAGATCTAAAGGAATGCTAGTGTCCATTTTTTTGTTTTTCTATCTTGGACAATCGGGGTCTAGATATCCATGGGAGATTTCCTCTGTCCGCATGGGAAATATTCTGTAACACTCTTGAGTTAGTGAAAGATGGATGAGAGACAATCATTGTTAAGTACATTGAGACACTTGCTATTAGTTGGGGTCCAACCCCAAATGAGTGTAATTATCCTCCATTGGATGCTAGAATGGTGCATGTTGTTTAATATTATGTTTATGTTTGGGTGTAATGCCTTATGTTATTCTATACTTATGTTTATGTTGCATTGTCATGTAGTGGTATGTATTGAGTACTTTGGCATGAGTTAGTTTGTTTTTTGAGTTTTTACTACACTTTGAGAGTGTTATTGGTCGCTACATGTATGATGCTCATTTATTATTATTATTATTATAAAACCTATATTCATATTGTTAATTTAATAATAGTAAAAATTTCCAAATAACTTTTAGATAGTTTCAAAATGTTAAGGTTAGACACAAGTTTTAAAGAATGTTTATAGAATAAACTTTGCTTAAAACCATTGAAACCCTAAAACAACATATTTTTAACATTGGTTTGTGAGAGGCAAGGATGTAAGCATAATTAGCCTCCTCCTCTAATGTAAAAGGATGAGTTTCTAACATTGACTTTGTCCATCTTTGATGTAATTAAGCCTCCCAAGCCATCGAACAATGGATGAGGGTCAATGGTGGATAAGTATATTGAAACACTTGTTATTGGAGTCCGACCTCAAATAGTCGTAATGACCTTCCATTAAATATTGAAATGGTGTATATTATTGTTTATATTATATTTATGCTTTCTTTTTGTTTGCTAGTTTGTCCGTGACCTGCGGGACTAGCCTATGGCTTGAGAAACCGTGACTCAGGGGCATCTAAGCCATCAAAATCACCTAGGGATCGTACCTGGCCTGAGCCACAACAACCCTTAATATGGCTAGATTTTTTATCATCGTAGGTTTTGAATCGTCGACTTAACATCACAGAGTTCCTTAACAACACATTTCGTCACCAACTGTCCTACACCTCGTGAACTTATATTATATTTATGCTTGGATGCAATGCTTCATATATATATATATACACGATGAAATGTATTCGCTGAAAAATATTTGAATACTTCCCCATGATCTATCGACAGTAAGCAAGATAAACCATTGACCCTGATTACGGAATTTTGCGTTAAGGAATCAAGAGAGTTGAACTTGTGACTAACAACAAACATGATAAACTTACGTCTGACTCTAGACCAATTAAACTAACCCTTAAAACTTACACAAATATATAAAATAAAACTTGTATATTGATATTTTTTTAATAATAATAATTTTTAAATAATTATTAGACAATTTCAAAAAAATTGAAGTAGACCCAAGTTCGAGACAATTTTTTTTTAGAATAAATACCCCTAAAACCATTATTTTGTTTTGTAAGAATCACTTCTCCATGAAAAAAGTTAAAGGTTATTTGTAAGGTGAAAAGATGGGCATATTTGCTTTACATGTTGATTAAAAGATGGGAATCATAGAGATGGTCACTCCAACCACTATAGAATTTGCATTGCCAAAACGGTCCAATAAATCAATAATTGAGATAAAGAAAATGACAAGGCTCAAAGGCATATTCAATATAAATAGGATATTTCCCCGAGTGGGTCCTCATTTATTTGTGTCATTCTAACTTGATTATATATGTCGTTAGGCAAACTATGGCCCGCCACCACTTATTCACCCCATTTTCACACATTAATTTACTCTCTAGATGACTATAGTGACGTGCATACATAGGCACCATTGATTATGTTAGTCATTCCTTACATGTTAGTGATTGAAGGAAACTCTTAAAGATGTTTTGTGTCTAACTTTTAGTGTTATTTAATCACTATTTTGATTAGAGAAATGTTGAAGGATTTTGTTCATAATTATGTTTAATTTGATTATGTGGGTTATCTTGATATTTATTTGATGAAGGAATAAAAAAAGTTAGTTTTGTTAAATAGAATTTAGTATAAATATATTATTTTATTTGATAGAATTATATTTTAGTATTGGGTATTTTTAAGGATTTAAATATTAATGTATTATTTTAAGTAACTATTTTGATTATGAAAAATCATATATATTGAGATAAATATCGAATAATAAATATGTAATTTATTATTAAAACTATATCGAATAATAAATATATAATTTATTATTAAAACTTGTAAATTTTGGTGAATATTATTAATTTAAGTATATTTTATGTAAAAAACAAACAAATTTAAAAAAAGAAGGTGTCTAATTGATAAATATATTTTTTAAATAACCCATGTTACTTGATCGACGAATCAATCACATTGATAATGTTACTTATTAAAATGTATAATATAATAATATGAACAACATATATTATAATTTAATATTAATTTCACAAGTTATCGACTTCTAAATTCAAGAAAGATGATATGTAAAAACAAAAAGGAAGTGTGCAAATCGACTCTAAAAGAGGGAGGAAAGTACAAGAAGACCTGGCTCAACAAGGTGTTATTTGAGAAGAGAGTAAATACAAATATACAAAACTAAACTTGACTACAAACCTATGAGGAAAGATGAGAATAAAGCAAGTAATACATTACAATGAACTTGTACTATGAGCAAAGCATGAAATTTAGATTATAAACAAAATTTGAAGTCGAATGCTCCTTTGAAAATTGTCAGGGCCCATGTGTCTCCTCCTATCTGTGTAAATAATGAGGTAGTAAAACAAAATGTATTAGATGAAGCTAGACTTGACAATATGTGACAACTTACTATGGAATTTAGTAATCTTTCTAATGGAAAGGTTAAATTACCATTAGTCTTCATAATAAATTAGCATCTTAAAGTGCCATGATATCTAAATAAACAATAATATCTAGTATAATGAATTTTATAAAAAAAAATTCCATATATTTTTTAATTGTACATGAAAGGAGGGGATTAAAAGCTATTCTAATATGTTATAAGATAGGTATCTTCAAATATTGTTTCATCCACACAACACGTTCCAAGTTCCATATAGAAAGAGAGGAAGACTAAGTAAGGAAGCATATTTTGTAAGCTCCCTTAACCGTATTGAACTGCCGTCAGTTCATTCAGAAACCAACCGGAACCGTATTCCTCTTAACCGTATTGAACCGCCAAAACCAACTGGAACCGTATTCAACTGCCACAGCTCATTCGGAAACCAACATGATGTAACCGTTTTCTTGTTGGGAGCTTTTGGAATGGTCCATTACTCCATCTACGGTTCTCTACCTAGATATGTGGAACAATTAACACATAGCCAACAGAAGCTTGATGGAAGCTTGGCTATAAAGACTTCTGTTTGGTCCCCAAGCTTGCTTAATTCAATCAATTCCCTTCAGTCTTACACCATCAATCAGAGTGAGCAGAGCTTGGAAGTGCCATATGAAAAGCAAAACTAGTGTGGAACTGGGAAAACTTCTACAACAATTAGTCAAACTCAAGCATCATCAATGGCAGGAGGTATGATCCATTTGGCATTAGCTCACAACCACCAATTAATCATTATATTAGTAAAAGACATCAATCCCTTATAATTATGCATGAAAAAATAAATTGTTTTTTCAATTTAAATCCCTATAACACAATATGTGTTATTATTATAATATAATTAAAAATAGATACTAAAACATTGTAATAAAATATTTAGTAAAGATTTTGGATAAGGGAGGAAGTTTGAGTTTAATTATCTTCTTAAACTTTATTAATATGGAAAACATGAATTGACAAAAGTTATGAATTATTTTGGTGAATACCCATACTCAAATTCATTAAAAAGTTATTAATATAGAAAAAATAAATTGACAAAAGTTATGAATTATTTTGGTGAATACCCATACTCAAATTCATTAAAAATATATTTCTCAATAATATTGAGAAAATCTAATTTATAATATATTAATGTAATATACATTCATAACTTTGTAAATAAAACAAAAACAAAAACCATCTATTTCATATAAAAATTTTAAAAATAATTATTTCATCTTTAAAAAAAACCATATATTTGTTGAAATCTAGAGCTAGTGCTATAATCATTAAAGTAAGTTGCCCAATTTATGATTACACCTATGAAAATAGACATTTTAATGCCAATTAAATACAAATTTTAACATGGAGATTGTGTTTTTATTAAGAAGGATTTAAGTAACTAGCTATAATTTTTTAATGCTAATTAAATAAAAAATTTAACATGGAGATTGTGTTTTTATTAAGAAGGATTTAAGTAACTAGCTATAATTTTTTAATGTTTAAAATATTTTGAAAAAAGAAAAAAAAACAATTTGCTATTTTTTAATGTGATTTTGAAAAGAATTTAAGTAACTAGTTATAATTTTTTTAAGTTTAAAATATTTTGAAAAAAAACAATATATATATAATTTTTCCATTTTATTTTATTAATATTACTTATATATATTAGTGACTGAACATGTAACATGCTCATAATACTATTTGCATGAATTAAAGTCCACTTATAGTTCTCTTCAAGCAATGTCAAATGATATATCTAATTGGTATTTTAAGATATCCACAAAGATATATGTAGATAGTCGAAAATATAAAATACACATATCACTATTCATGCATACATATATATACATATATGTGGAACAAAGCTAAAATCATATTTTATTTCATATTTACTAAAATTAAAAAAATGATTTTATTTAATATTTACCAAAATTTAAAAGATGATGATATACTTGTAAGACATCATCAATACTTAGAAGTTCAAGATTTAAATATATTTCTCCTGAGAAGAAAATGAATTTGTATGGTGTTAATACAATATTAAAATTTACAATTTTTTTTTATCAAATTTATTTCTTAAAATTTCATTTCATTGAAAAATAAACAACTCTAACCATTTCTAATAAAAATTATTCACACCATTCCATCACTGATGTAACACCTCATCATTCATACAATTTCTGTAAACCTAAGGAACTAAACAACAAAAAAATAAAATAAAATTGGTTGGACATGATAATAAGGTTTGAATTGGTTCTACACCATTCTTGTGTGTAGAAAATCCACATGTCTCTACCACCTAACTCAAAAGGAATTGAATTATAATATATTCTCCTTTTAGTGGATTCCTATGTCAATCATGCTTAACCTTCAAGCTGTAAAGTTGTGTGATTGGTCTCCTCAATCAGAGTATCTATGTTGACCTTAGAATCAGTTACATATTCCCATCACTCATTGCTAACATGTCCAAACCTTAATGTAGGTCAAATCAAGATTTCAATATTCATTCACATATGCATCAATCAATGTTTAACCCACTTACCCTAATTTTATGCCACTAGTCAACATCAACTAAGTTGTAAGTCCCTTTTACTCCAAATGATACCAATGCAGGAATAAAAACCATATAAATAAAATATATGGATGTAGTAAAAAACACGAAGTGTTTATAAATAATGTTATTTGGAAAAATTAGAAATTTCTTTACATACTTATATAAATATATTTCAATTTATCTATATAATATATATAGATATAAAAAATTATTAATTAATATTTTTAATATTAAAATAAAAACAATATTTTTATAACTTTTACTCATACATATATTATTAACACTATTATTAATATATTTTCAACTTATATCACATAAAAGCCCAACTGAAATCTATTAAAAAAAATTAAAGTTAACATCAGGTATCAAGGCGGTTCCAATTCTAGGCATCTTCATAAGAGAAAAGTTATTATTTGACATTTAAAAAATACAATATTAATGAATAACTATATAGAGTTTACAATTGACTTTTATATAACCCTAAAGTTACATGCATGTATTAAGTATGTTGGTTCAACTATTGAAAAGACAGTTAACTAAAATTGTGAAAGTTATAGATACCATGAATTAAAACGATACATCTTTGTAATGAAATAAGTTTGTAATGAATTAAGTGGATAGCCTATGATATTCAAATTGTTTTTGTGAAAGTTATAGATACCATGAATTAAAACGATACATCTTTGTAATGAATTAAGTGGATAACCTATGATATTCAAATTGTTTAACATAGATTATTATATATATATTAGTTAAAGTAAATATTATTAAATTTGTTTTTTTTGAACATGTCATAGTTAATATAAAAGTATCGTTTAAACGCATTTTCATGCATAACCATATATTATAATAGAGTTCCCTCAAAATTTATTAATATCTTTTTTTTTTTTATAATATGCAAAATTTGATATGAATGATAGTTTATTAAATTACAATATTAAAGTGTATTAATGTATCCCCTATTTGGGTGACAAGTGGGAGCAACGCACTAGCTACATGGTAAGTAAAGACCACGATTTGGGTTGGCATTAGTTTTAATGTTCTACTTGGTTCAAAGTCCAACCCTCCCTCATTCCAAACATTAATATGATACCACCTACATTCAATATGACAAAGGCGGTTTATGTACAGGGTTTGTGGGAGAGTTATGGTCGACAACGGAGCAACGACCAATGCACAAGGGAAGCATCAATGAGGACTAGAGCTGAGGTTGCTCGTACTTGAGCCCGGTTGCTGGCAAGAATAGTGGCTCTTCCTAGTTGTTCGCAACAGAGGACAAACCCGAGGCAATTGGCCGAATGATGGGGCATTCAAATTAGCGCAAATTCAAAGGTACTCCAACATGGGGGTTTGGCATTAAGATTGATGGAGATGACTGAGTTTTTAAAGAGGGTATGCATGGAATTTGGCTCTATGATGCTTCAATCATGTTTATGCTCATCAAATTTGGGTGTGGTTGGCTCTCACCTATGTGGGACTCCTCTTGTCACCTCATAGTCAACATTGGCATCCAAAACGATAGTATGGTTAAAGGAGGGAGAACATGTAGACACATGAACCAACATAGACGATTGTCGCTTCCTCAAGCTCAACATGAGGCAGTAATGGTGATAGAGAACTTCACCATCCACACCCCACCTAAAATTTGTGTAGAGCTGGAAATAATGGAGGCAGACATCCGTCTGGAGAGAATTTCGACTCTGGATAGAAAAATTGATACTGAGATGACAACTCGGATCTCGGATACATGGTCATCAAGGTCACATGAGATCAAATACTACATAATTGTTGATTTTTACTGGCATGTGAAGGTGCTCCTCGACAAGGCAATGATAGACAGATAGGTTGCCAACACCGAAATCTCAATGCAACTGAACTACATCCAACTCCATATCAAAGAGTTGGGCCAAAAAGTCACCCTTATGGTGGAGAAGACAAAAAAAATTAGCTTTAGTGACCCCAACGAGGGAATTCCACAGGTTCCGGGGGACAACGTCCCCTCCCCTCCAGTCTAATTTCTTATGTTTAGTTTCTTAAGTTTAAATTCTCATCATAGATACTATATACATGCTGAAAAGCACCAAGTAGACTCTAAATATGTAGTTGACATGGCTTATAATTTTTGTGATAAATACTCAACTCCAAAAGATAGAATATTTTTTGTCATTTTTAAGCAATAAGCCTGAAGAAACAATTATTCTGTTGTTGATCTAGTTTTCCATGTAGCATGCTAATAACAAAACACATGTATTTTTTCCACCAATAATATAATATAAAATATATAGCTTACAAATGAAATTATTATTAATGTATCAAAAAATTTGAGTACGAGAATATAACTTCCATAGTTATCATTTATCTAGAGACAAGCCATGTAAAAAAATGTGTGTCTAAAATCAAACTTTCAAAGGAAAAAGGAAAAAAAAATAATAAATCTATAAGTTTGAAGATAAGTTGAGACAATCTCCAAAGCAATGTTCAAAAATGAGTGTAAAACAATCAAAGCTTGGATAACTAGTAAATGTATTGACCGTCTTTGTAAGAGAAGCAATGTGGATATGTGTTAGTCATATCAAAGAGCTATCTCCTCCTTCACACACTATCATAAATGAAAATCTCCCAAAAGAACTTCACACATTATCATAAATGAAAATCTCCAAAAAAAAATAAAAAAATGGAGAAGTGACAAGAATAAGATAGTTAAGACCCAAAAAGAGAAATAATGTTTATCAAATCAAAAGAAACAATACATTTGACTTTTCTCAATTTTTTATCAACCTCAAATAAATCACTTGAATAGAAAGAAATTAAAAACAAAAATTAGAAAACTAGATTTCATTAACGTACCAACATTATAATCATATATTAAAAAATATAATTCCTATATTTAAATCATGTAAAATCATTCTAAGGGTACAATCTTTTTACTTAACAAAGTTACAAGAAGTTAAAAAATGAACTTTTAATTATGAATCTAATATTGTATGAGTCAAAATGTCATTAAATCATCAAATTAAAAAAATAAAGAATATAATTTTAAATATATATTGATAAATTTAAAATTAAATTTATCAATAAATAAAATTATATATATATAATTGATATAAATTACAAAATTTACTATTATAATAAAATAAATAAAATAAATAAGAAATGTTAAATTTTGTTTTATATTAATATCCTTCTTTTATCTTTCTTACACAAAAACAATATACCCTATTTACATGAATATGTTCATAGTCATGCATACACAACATACACATAAATGTGTATACCATGTATACATATATACCTATATGTACATAATATTATAATTTTTTAATGTTATTTGTAATATTAAGAATTATAATGCATTTTGTATGTATTATTATTTTTTATTAATAACATTTTTGTGTTTTTTTGGGGAGTTATAAATTCCATATTACATTAACACAATATATATTATATTTTTTTCAGCTTTATGACCTAAACATATTATATATAAAATGTTAGCATAAATCTTTCCAAAAAATCAATGATTTTCACGAATTTGTAGTAACAATATTGACAATGTATCTTGCTTTTTTTATTAAATATTAATTTATGAAAATGTTTTCTTTCTATATAAATCAAAATATAACCATTCAAATATCTAAATAAATTTTTTTATTAAAATAAATAATTTTTTTATTAAAATAAATATTTTTTTTTTTTTTTTCTTTCAGAAATATACATTTTAACTTTATTTTATCACAATCCATTGTCAGAAGCTCTTTACTTGCTAAATTTTAAACCTAGATAATTCTAATACCTATAATGATCAGAACCCACCTAGCAAGGATCTCTTGGTCATGTGTGGAAATGTATAAGTTTGAATATTGTGTAGAAAGTGAATTATTTTTCTATGAAAATGTATAAGTTTGAATATTATGTAGAAAGTGAATTATTTTTGTATAATGTATAAGTTTGAATATTATGTGGAAAGTGAATTATTTTTTTTTATGAAAATGTATAAGTTTGAATAATGTGTAGAAAGTGAATTATTTTTCTATGTAACTAAATATTAGTTATCTACACCTTTCACATGAAAAGCTTATATAACTTCTAAAAAGTTAGTTATTTAGCCATGGAGTTTATGTGGTTATTTTCAAAGTACCTTTATGTTGAGGAATAGTCGAATGAATAAATTTTATAATATTTTTTTAATATTTTATATCTATTTTGGTTAGAAAAAATATTAATCAAATTAGTTTTGGAAGTTATTATTTAATAGTATATATTTTTTATTATTTTTAGATTTATTATAAAAGAATGTTGAAATAATAAAATGTTTTGTTGACTTTAAAAAAGTTTTTCATATTACATTTAAAATAATGAATATAAAAAATATAAGATTTAAAGATTCCTTTTAAGTTGAGATATGTATATATATGGTTATATAAACAAGTAGTTGTTAAATTTAGGGTTAATGAAATATTGTTGTAATATAAAGGTTAAGCAAGGTTGTCTTTTGTCCCCTAACTTTTTTGTCATTATATTGACAAGTTAGAGACGTGTTTAGAACAAGCGGGTTGTGTTGGTACTACTTTGAATGAAATAGTCATCATCTTTCTTTTTTATGTAGATGATATTGTTCTTTTTGCAAGGAGCTCCTTTGAGCTTGACAATCAACTAAGAATCTTTAAAGATTTTTCTTCTAGCTCTTTGTAATAGTGAATATTGATAAGATAAAGGTTATGATTGTCAAATCCAAGAAAATCACTTACCCTAATTTTGTATACGACAAAAACAACTTAGAGGTAGTTAATTTGTACAAATGTCTTAGATTTAACCTTCATCATAAGATCAATTGGAACTATAGTGTTGGGAAAATGATTAATGGAGAATGGAAACCCTATTTTAGTCTTTAGAATAATTGTAAAGCAATATAATTTTCATTTTGAGAAAAAAAAAGTCCTCTTTGATACACTTGTGAATCCAATTATTGTGTATAGTTGTGAAATTTGGGGTTGCATCATATCTAGAGAAACTTGGAGGAAAACCAGGTGAATCCATACGCATTTCATAGTTATAATCTTAAAATTAAAATCAATACACCATATCCAATTCTCCTCTTAGAGGTTGGGCTTCCACCCATTGAGAGTAAGGTTGTGATTATGTACCTAATGTACAAGCAAATGACAATTAACATGAAGGATAAGTGGTTTCCAAAAATTGCTTCGAATTCCAACAAAAGTCACTTGAGACTTAAGAGCGGGTGGCATAAGTATATTGATTCTTGGCTAAACCATTAGAGATAAACAAGGAGGTCACTTTTTAAAATATTGATACTGTTAAAAGCACTCACACAACTAAATTTAAAGAGAAATTGTGGTGCAATGAAGAAATAGATAATAAGAGAAAATTAATGTAATATAAAGAGACCATCAACCCCAAGTTAAAAGATCAAACATATCTCTCTACTATAGCTATTTTAAAGAAGAAAATTAGCACTATTAAAATAAGAACAAACCCCATGAACTCCATAATGAAATTGAGTGTTGGACAAGACCTAAAACACCATGAAAAGAGAGAACATGTTACATGGAAAATGAAAAATACTTTCTTTTATACCACCTCGATTATACAAACATCGTGACTCAGTTTCAAATATTTTTAACATTATTAATCTTAATAACTTGTTAACTCATAAAAATAAAAAAACCTTAGTAAAGTTTATCTCCAATCTTTTATCATAAAAACAAAATAACAAAGCAAATCAATTAATTACTTTCAATCTTATTAATAATTAATAATTCAAAGCCCCGGATGGGGTGACACGTAGGGCAGGGGAGCCACGCGGGAGCCAGCCGGGACATCCCCATTAATTCAACTACCGGCAGGCGTCCCCTCTTCATTCATTTCCACCATGAATTCTCGCGTTCGCATTTACCCGACGAGGCCTCTCGCTCGCGGGACTAGTACCAGTCTGAACAGAACAATTACAACGGCCATCATAGCCATGGAGGCTCGACTCATGCTATTTTTGGAGGCTCGGCTCATGCTATTTTTCCTCGCTTGGGGTATTGGAGCGAAGCACCAACTGCCCTGGGTAGCTTCTGCTCTCGCAGACCAACACTATCGCTGTCGCCTCTCTGTGCAATCGAAGGTGCCAACACTTTACCATAGCATTCCGGAAGAGATAGGAAACAACACGCGGGTTTGGCAATTCCATCAGACCTACACTATGCCACGACTGCGTGGAACCCCGCGACGAGGAGCTGCATGGTACGCAACGAAATCCAGGAGAAAGAGAAAATAGCAATTTGAGGCAGCCCTCGCCATGGCCACTCGACGAAGAAAAGCGTGGCTGCGAACACCGCCCATGGCGTACGTGGTCGAGGAGATTCCCGAAGGAGGAATACCAGAGAGCATCCCGGAACACCTGCTGTTCACGGTACCTGAAAATTGGCCCCCGCCATCAGACTTTAACCCGACACGATGGCCCTTCTTTGGGGGAGACAACACCGACCCTCAAGTGGGCAGTTCCGAAGCATTACCTCCGCCGTGCTATATTGAGGAGGAGATACCCCCCAAGGAGGAGAAAGAAATGCCAAAGGGCCACGACCAGAATCCCAGCGAAGGAAGCGGCCAGGACCAGGAGCCCTCAACCCCCTGGGACTGTCTCAGTCTCATCTTCGAGATTAGAAGCTTGATGGGAGACCACAACTTTCAGCTAGTAAGGATCGAACAGCGCATGGACATGTACTTTGCAGCTCACTCCCGGACACATCCGAGGCGCCAATGCCCCACCTGCGCGCGTGCTTACGCCTTCCCAGCCGGATGGAAGATTACAGAGGACCAGCTCAAACGCGATGGATAGCAGGTTACTGGCAGCTTAGTTGGTTATGTTTTCTTACATAGTTAATAGTATGGCTTTGAGCCTTCTAGTTTACAGTCTGATTAGAAAACTTATGTTATTTAGATGCTTATGCAACCCTGCGCGTCCTGGTTT
>ML782669.1:99766-132211 GCA_009831015.1 Picea engelmannii
ATAACCAATTATTTCATCCTTCACTAGTTTCTCTTCTGGTGACTTCAGACCCCACTGTTGAGTACTATTGGAAGGTCCAGTGCTATTTGAGAGGAAGGACGTTACATCTTCTAGGACACGAGCATTTGCTTTCTTTTGATTCCCCCACGCGGACAAAACCCACTTACCCATATGTATGCTTCTTTCTCATTTTATGTATGATGCACATCTGATTACAGTTTGATTTGGATATATATATTGTGTAAACATTCAACACAAAGGCTCTTTGTTTCTATATTTCTCTCACCACTTGTTTTACATATTCACACAACTATTCTGACATCATAGGGGAACCACAGAACCCCCATCGTTCACGACACTTGCTCAACCTCCCTCCTATCTTAGGGGGAGTATCTGGTTGTGCTCGCTCATCGGCACCCCCTTCACACACTCCTGTGAGTGCTACTATCTTAGGATCAACTTTGCTTGGTTCTACATTACTCGGGTCTACTTCCCAAGGTCATCCATTCACTCGCTCTTCTTTACACGGAAGCGGGGGACCCACTTCCTCTCAAGGAGGGAGCACCAACCCACCTAGTCCCCATCAAGGGTCAGGTTCACAACACACTATGGCCGGAGCTAACCCTCCCCCCCCACTATAGATGCCATATTTGGCCTCTCTCAACATACCGGATCTCACCAAACTTACCAATGATCCTATATTGCATGACCCCACATGGCCTGCAATGCCAACCAAACTACCTTCAGACATACCAAAGTTTGAAGGAAAGGCAGGCGATGATCCTGCCAACCATGTCATGACCTTTCATCTTTGGTGCTCTTCCAATAGAATTATGGATGATTCCATCAGACTGCATTTATTTCAACGCACACTCACTGGCCCATCGGCTAAATGGTATGTCGAAGAAAAATCAGGGTCCCACGCGACCTTTGAGTCATTGGCCAAAGCTTTCTTGACCTTCTTCCAATTACCCATCCGCCACGACAATGGTCTAGAACTACTGTCTAACTTTAAACAAACCTCAGCCACACACATCGCTGACCACATTCATGAGTGGCGTAGGCGACGTAGTTTGTGTAAAGCAGAAACCACCAAGCAACAATGTCTCGACTGGTTTCTTAGATCACTTGTCTCTCTCCTCGATAAGGATGTAGCTTCCACCTTCCCTCAATCGAAAGAGGAAGCCATCAGTAAGGCCCAACAATATGACCTCATCTATGCACAGTCGGGGTACTTATACACGGTACTTCTTGATCTTCCAAAACCTGTGCCATTTGGCCAAGACAAACCTGGGATGTCTCATTCAGCGGACAGACTAATTGGTGCCACCACACACCATGGTCCACAGCCCCAACCACCACCGATGTATGGAACACCTCAATACCCGCCGACATACGGGGGCACTCCTTATTACCCCCCACCCCCTTATCAACAACCATACCCTGTTGCTATACCTCCACCCATCAGTGGACCACCAATGGCACCTCCCATACATCCACCTATTCCCATAAATAGTGGTACTCCCTCAACATCAACTTATAGTACTAGTGAAAGCACTACGCCTTTCTATGTACCTTATGGATCGGTACCACCACAAAATCCATACTTCCCATTTCCTGGCCCTCCATAGCCCATGGCTCCCCCACATCCTCATGCGAGGGTAAATTTTGTTCAACCCTCTGCTGCTCAACAATACCAAAATTTTGAACAGTTGAACACAGCCAATCCAACCCATCCATCGAACAATGCCAAGAAGAAAGGACGGAACAAGAATAACAACAACCCAGGTCAAGGCGAGAATCAACCCCGACAACACCAACCAACTGGGGGCAACCAGAACCAAGGGAACCAAAACCCCCAAGGGGGCAATAATAACAAACGCCAAGGGAGAAATAATGTTAAAACCATCTTCCCTTGTGCCCTTTGTGGTGAGTTCGGTCATTACACTCACCATTGCCCCTAGATCGCTGATTTCAAATGGTTGAAAGACTCTGGTAGTCTTCCCCATTCTCCTGCACAACCTGCGTCTCAGCAGGCACCACAACAATACGTGCAACAACCCCCTCCCGCCGTGCTGCAAAATCCTATTCCACATCAAGGTGTGATAAACACCCAACAGGACACACAACATCCCCCACCTCAAGGGGGACAATACCTCAACCCCAACAATCCAGCAGAGCGTACAATTCTCCTCACCAGTGAGGAAGAAATCCTTCTGCAAACGCGTAATCGTCAATATCATGCACCCGCTGAGTCTACTCCCATCTCTCCAGAGACAAATCCTACACCGACAGGACCCCCATTGGTGATCCCTCGCCCTTCCGCCGAACCACCACTACACATCCCTCACATCCCCTTGCGCAGGAATGTCCACAACCCACAGGCTAGGGCAGCTCATAACTATAGCTTAGTAGACGACTTAGTGCAATTCCCGGCTGCCATGTCAGTCTTGGAAGTCCTCCAGACTTGTCCTACATAGCGGAAATCACTACTTTTCGCCTTGGGGGCAGTCGACCCTGCCGATACTCGACTCATCACCTTTGATCTTGACAGCGGAGAACCTCGTCTTCCTGCCTTGATCGCTTTTCAAATACTAGTAAAAATATGGAACATCACAGTTCATCGATGTATCATCGATGAAGGTGCATCTACATGCATTATGTCCAAAACAGTATGGCAGAAAATTGGTTCCCCAGAACTCATACCCTCTTCCATCAAATTATGAGCTTATGACGGACACCCATCCTCTCCTGAAGGGCTCTTTCAAAATGTCCCCGTTGAACTCGGGGGCAAGACTATTCTCATTGACATCGAAGTTATCGACGCCCCGCTCGATTATAATATCTTGTTTGGTCGTGGCTACATGTACGCTATGAAGGCAGTGGCATATTTCGTCTTTCGAACAATGATGTTCCCCCACAATGGGAAGATCGTGACCATCGACCAAGTCTCACATTATGAGCCTAACCCATCTTCCAACCTCAATAACATTCTTCCCCTCATCCACACAAACCAAGACGCATATCCACTCATCGAGATGGGTCCTGGGATTTTCAAAGATCCATCCTTGTTAGGGATGTACCATGGAGCACCACCACTCCTTCATCCTTTTAATCAAGTATGCATCATCTCATCTAACGAAACTCACACAGAGGATGCTCGTCCTCCTCAGGAGGCTTCGGTCATTCCCGACGTCCCAACAGTTGCAGAACCACTCTCGCCGGAACCTCCTGCACACTCGTCGACCTCAACAGTCCACGAATCCACATCCCCTCAGGGGCATAGTCCCATTTGGGAGACAGCTCCCCAACCCCTCACTCAAATTCCCTTCTTTTACCCTCCACCAGGTATAGAATCTTTTCAGGTAGCCACAACGCTCACACTACCTAATATGGTGTTAGCAATCCTAGTGTGGTATTTACACCCACCTGAGATGGCCCCTCGACCATCCCTTCCCTCACAGGAAGGAATCCCCATGACGATTCCCATCCTTACCCCCACCACCCCCCCACTCACTAACCCCCCTGCTACAGCTGGGGGCAGGAGAAAGAAGAAGGAGCCCACCGCTCCACTTCCTCCACGCATCCCCCCCCCCTTGCGCACTATGTGAGAAAGAGGGCCACCAAACCAACAATTGTCCATCACTACTTGAATTACGGAATTTGATCCCCCTTAATCAAACTCCCACAACACCCGCCACTACGGCTAGTCCCACGACTACCACCCACCCCTCCAGTAGTAAAGGTTTGAGGACCAAATACGCTTGTGCTATCTATTCCGAGTACGACCATTATACCCATCATTGCCCAGCACTGCCACGCTTTCGATAGACATTAGCCGTTGTACGCCAGAACTTCCAAAACAACCCCAACCCTGCTACATCGTCCTCAACAAATATCACTGACATTCGTTATGTCACCACTTCAGTCAACGAACGTATGAGACACCCTTTCTCTCTCTGTGATTCGTTTGCTCACTTTACATACCAGTGTCCTATGATTATTGAATATAGACAACGTCAATTGGCCCTGCTTCACCAACCCACAGAGGTAATAATTGACATTACCTCGTCACTAGAGGATCTTCATGTCATCTCTCCCGAACCCTAGGCACTCCCAATGCCTCCATGGTTCTTAGATGATGTATCTGAGGATTTACCCCACAACCCACCCAACTCTCCTACTCATTCCCCTATGAACACTCTCCACCCAACCACCACAGGTACCCCTCAGTACTTCAATATATGGTTTATGTTGAGTGAACCCTCACCATCTCCTAGCATTGCTCCCTCTGCTTCTCCATCAGGGGGCAACCACACTATCACCGAGATCACTCCTCACGACCCCTTGTATTCCCGCTGTTTCCAATGCAATGAGGAAATATTGGAAGAGCTAAACCACCCGGACTCTCCCTCGGACGCGCTACATCACCGTGCACTCTTCTCTCCACAGGAAGCCCTCATGCCTCCTAACCACAACCCCATTTACGTGGTCGAAACCAAAGATTTTATCCCTTCAGGGCCTATCGATTGGTTCAACAATCCCATCCCTGCCCCTGATGCATTTGAAGAAGGTAACATGGACAACATTTCCCCCACCATCAAAATCGACATTTCCATTAAAATGGCATCGTCAAAGAAATCATCATTGGAGCTGCTTGCACTCCTCAGGAAATCGATGCATATAAATCCCTCTTCCAGGAATATAGGGATATTTTCGCATGGTCATACACGGAAATGCCTGGCCTCGACCCCTCTATTGTCGAGCATCGGATCGACACCTGGCCTGACATCACACCAGTTCGCCAGAAACAACGACCGCTACACCCATCCAAAGCCGTGGCTATCAAAACCGAAATCGACAAATTACGCGCTGTCGGGTTTATTTACCCCATCGCTTATACTTCACGGGTGTCCAACCTTGTACCCATCGACAAAAAATAGGGCACTATCCACGTTTGCACATACTTTCACGATCTCAATAATGCTTGTCCCAAAGACAACTTTCCAACGCCTTTCATCGATCAAATTATCGACTACTGCGCCGTCCACGAGGCTCTCTCCTTTATGGACGGATTCTCTGGCTATAACCAAATACAAATCCACCCAGCCGATCGGTATAAAACCGCATTCATTACCCCATGGGGTAATTTTGCATATCGTGTTATGCCTTTCGGCTTAAAAAATGCTGGCGCAACCTTCCATCGGGCAATGACATACATCTTTCACGATCTGGCTAATATCATCATCGCCTACTTGGACAACCTCACAGCTCGATCCAAGAAATGCACCCAACATCTGGATGATTTACGAATCATTTTTCAACGGTGTCATCAGTACAACATCCGCTTGAATCCTCTCAAGTGTGTGTTTTGTGTCACCGCAGGGTGCCTCCTCGGCTTTATTGTTTCCCAAAGCGGTATTACCGTAGACCCCCTCAAGGTCCAAGCTATCACCGAAATTCCACCTCCCCGGAATTTACGACAACTTCAGAGTCTACAGGGAAAAGCTAACTTTCTTAGACGCTTTGTCCCCGATTACGCCATACGCACACATGGTTTCCTCCGCTTACTACATCATGACATCCCTTTTCATTGGGACAACCATGCCCAACAGTCATTTGACGATCTTAAAGCCGCGATTTCAAATGCACCTTTAATAAGTGCACCTGACTATAATCGCGACTACATCCTCTACGTATCAGCATCAGCTGTATCAGTAGCCGGCGTCCTCGTCCAACTTGGAGATGACAATTGTGAACACGTCATTTATTACATTAGTAAGAACCTTTCAGGGCCACCCTTGAGGTATAAACACGAAGAGAAACTTGCTCTCGCAGTTGTCCTTGCAGTCCAGAAACTGCGCCATTACATTCTGCTTCGCACCACAAAGGTCGTTGCAGATTCCAAACCTATGCAGTACTTTCTCAACCGTCGACAAGTTAACGAAAAATTCGCTCGATGGATCGTTATCCTTCAGGAATACGACCTCGAGTTCTCCACACCTAAGAGAAAGAAGGCCCTCGTTCTTGCCGAACTTGTCACGACCCTCCCCTCTGACACCACTAGTGCCCCAATCAACACCAACTTTCCCGACGAACATCTCTTTTACATCACTTCGGATGATCCTTGGTACGAAAACCTCCTCGTCTACCTCCGAACTCAAAAGTTCGGTAAGCACCTTTCACAAGATGATCGTCGACGTATTCGCCATCAGGCCCCACGCTACCTCCTCATCGAAGACATCCTATACCGGCGGGGCATTGACACCATTCTTCGTCGATGTCTGACTATTGACGAGGCTGATAGAGTCTTAAACGACTTCCACAACAACGCATGTGGAGGCCATCTTTCGGGTATATCCACCGCCCAAAAGATTATCCGAGCTGATTACTTTTGGCCTACCTTGTTTCATGATTGCATTCATGCTGTGAAACGATGTGAGCAATGTCATCTCTACGCCAACAAAGCCCGCACTCCCCTCGCTCTTCTTCACCCTGTCATTACTGCCGGCCCCTTTTGTAAATAGGGCATCGACTTTATGACTTGTAATCCCCCCTCCAGCAACGGTCACAAATACATTGTTGTCGCCATCGATTACTTCACCAAATGGGCCGAAGCTATGCCCACTTTCAACAACACCGCTGACACTGCAATGCGTTTTTTCTTTAACCACGTCATATCCCGCTTGGAATACCCCTCCAACTCGTTTCCGACCATGGGAAACACTTCGAGAATGAGATCTTCGTCGAATTCTCATCTCGGTTAGGCTTCTCTCACGAGTTTGCCTCACCATATTACCCTCAGTCAAACGGACAGGTCGAGGTAGTTAACAAAGTCCTCAAGACCATGTTACAACGCACGGTTAATAAACATAAAACCAATTGGCATCATATGTTATTTTCTGTGCTATGGGCTTATCGAACGACGGTGAAAACTGCTACTGGTTTCACACCATTCCATTTAGTCCATGGGGTCGAGGAAACTCTTCCCATCGAGTGCGAAATTCCCACCTTATGCACCGCAATTGAACTATTACCTGACACTTCTCCAATGGAGCAGTGCTTGCTGAAATTGGAGTCTGTGGATGAAGATCATCGATCTTCCTTACAGAACAACGAGGCAACTAAAAAACGATCCAAGGCTACCTTTGATCGCCATGTCAACCTTCGATCATTCCGCGAAGGTGACCTCATCCTAGCTTATGATATCGCTCACGATACCTTTGGACACGACAAATTCGAATCACTTTGGCATGGCCCTTACATTATCCAACATTGCCTCACCAAAGGCGCATACATATTGGCCTCCCCCGAAGGCCTCTCTCTCAAAGAACCCATCAATGGGTTGTATCTTAAGAAATTTTATGCTTAAACGTAGTCATTCTACTTTAGGTTATTTCTTTTCTAGCATTTTTAATCTTTTTTCTCCTTCCCTCACGTCTAAACTATCCTTTGTGCTATTGACAGATGCTTCCTCCACCAGCCTACCACATCGGTTACACCGACGGCGCCAGCCATTGGACACAAAATCTCGCTTTGGCTGCTTGGGCTCTTTATACCCCTTCACATGATATGCTCCATTCAAGCAACATATGTTTGGGGTCAACAACCAACAACCAAGCCGAATGCATTGCGGTCATTGGCCTCCTGGATGATGCCCAACATCATCATATTCGTCGCCTTAGCGTCTTCCTCGACTCTCAACTAGTCGTTCTACAGCTCAACAATGTATACCATGTATGTGATCCATGCCTCTTTCGCAAATACCTGCAGGTTAGAATGTTATCTCGATATTTTGATTCCATTACATTTACACATATTTCAAGACAATTGAATCAAATAACAGATCAAATAGCTAACATGGTGTTAGATTGGCATATATCACATCAAGCTACACATACATAAACATATCACAAAAACCTGTCACAACATATATATAGAATGGACGTACTCAAAACATCAGCAAAAAACATGTAGACAACATCAGGATCTCAAATATGTATACTCATATATATATAAAGGCCCATCAGGCCATCCGAATGTTTACATACAAAAATACATGTATCCGCAGGCCAATGCAACACCTCGGTACAAAAAATGGGCTCACCAGCCTATATACAACAAAAAGATATACATCATGCACCACTCATGGTGCCTCTATCGCGCCACCACCTGCTCCTCCCTCAGGCAGTGGTGGCCCACCACCACCTGCCCTAGGTGGTGGTGGTCCACCCACAGGACCCTCCTGCCCCGGCGGCAGGCGTCCACTTGTCATAGCAGCAAGCACTGCTGCTCGTTGCACTATGGCCCGCCATGGTGGCGGTACCCCTACACACTGCTCTAGGAAACTCTCATCCTGGATATGCGTCCACATGCCCTCAGGCACATCCTGTAAAACCGTCTCCAGACGACGACGTATGTCATCAAAATCCACTCCAGCCGCCATCGGAGGAGCGTGTGGTGGCCCCGCACCAGGGTCATCAAACCGACGCCTCCTCGCTGCCCTCTCTGGCTCAACTGGTCTCCCCACAACATCCTCCCACCGAAGTCTCTTTCCCTGTAGTAGTCTCTCTGGCTCCCGACGAGCCGACGCTCTCTGCATCTCCGCCTCGCGCTCGCGAGGTGCCACATCTGCACATGCAAACAAACAACAGATAGTATCAACATCTATATCATACAAATATGGACTACTATCTCAAAAAACAACATAAACCAAAACATGCACACCAATACTAAACATACCTCGATGGTAGCACCATGTCTGGGTCACCCCGGAAGTCCACCCCAACATAGGGGTATTGAAGTATCACCTGCGGCATCTGCCGCCACACCTTCGCCACCACTGTGACGAAGAAAAACTATCGACCACCGCCTCAACTGCGGCTCTCGTGTCTCTGACATCTCTAGTAAAATCCTCGGGTGCAACATCGACACCCTCTCTAAAAACCAGGCCACTAGGATGGACCCAAAAGCAAACTCCCCTGCACCAGTGGACTGACAATGGTCCAACTGAGCCACCATCCACGCATGCAGCATTAGCCCCCAAGTGAACCGCTCGCCGACCAACACTCTCTCCAACACCAGAAGTTGGCCACACTAATACACTGGGTCGCCAGTGACCCATACACCCGCACAATCATCGCTGCTATATAGCAATGCGCCAGGGAGTCTATCACCGCTATACTCACCACAGTCCCAGACATAATGTCCCGACCTGAGCAGTATCTCCAGCCTATATCGACGAGCAATGTAGCCCTAGGCAACACCGGCTCCATCGGTAGGGGCGTTCCCTGAAAGGGGAGCCCAGTCAAAAAATATACATCCTCCACTGTAGTGAAGGGGATCTGCTCTCCTCGCACGAGGAAACAGTGCAGCTTTGGACTCCACATCTAGATCAGGAATTGTAATAAATACTCCTGTGCCCGTATCAACGGGCACTCAAAGAACTTTAGCAACCCACAGGTTGCCAAAGTCACATGAACACTGAGCTCCTCAATGGCCATGACATCTCGTAACTGGGCCCAGTCTCTCTCTCGCCACCGCACTGGTATCGTCATCGCCGTCCACCTGCAGACAACATAGCACCCTATGTCATCTCAAGCAACCATCCAGACATCAAAAAACTCGTTTCTTTTACACCCAACCTTGCCTCCTAGGCACGGTTTTGTTACCCACAGGCGCGCACACATGCACGCCTGTTCACTACACAGGCGCGCACACAGGCGCGCCTGTTCACTACACAGGTGCGCACACATGCGCGCCTATGCACTACACAGGTGCACATTAGTGCACACTTGTTTGCTTCATAGGCGCGCCCCTAGGCGCACCTGTTCATCATACAAATGTGCACATGTGCGCGCCTGCCAAACCCACAGACGCGCACGGGTGCGCGCCTGTTCACCTCACAGGCGCGCCTTAAATTCCCTCTACCGTGCCCCCATGCGCACATATCCAGTGGATAGACATGCACGTATGCGTGCCTATCACCTGATCGCCTGCGCATGTGGGGCCCAGACCCCCTAAATACCTCTGTATGACCCTCCGTACAGCCCCTGCCCAAAAATGGAAAACCTATTTCTATGCAGGATGATCAAACCACTAACCTGATACTCGCAGATCCTCAATCGGCTGCCTCGTCCTCCCCGAATCTCCCAATCTCCTCTGAAAACTGCTCGTCCGGTCTCTATTGCAGTAGGTACAAATGAGGTGGCAATGTGGGCCCTACAGCTATATATAGGCCTTTTGCCAAACTTCCACTCACCATTCCGGGAGACCAAGGTGTCCATTTTTCAAACCATCTTCAGCCATGAGATCAACATCCCGTCACCTACATCATAGCATTCCCTGGGTCGCTTTTCATCCTGAGCCCTCGGGGTGCCTTTTTTCATATCATGGTCAGGTACGCACGCACATAGTCACATTTATCAAATACATGCTCATATCTTTGATTCTCTTCAGATATTGTTCACTTTGGGTATTTGGTTTTCATGTGTGCAGGTACTTGATCATCATCCATCAACACAACCCCTTCAGGTATATACTCAACACTGGCATGTAGTCTTTCCCATGGTATCACATTTACATTTCCAGTCACACCCTCTGATATTGGCCTCTAGGATCCCCATCCCTGGCTCTGCAGTACCCACGACTTCATTTGCATCTTCGGTACTATTACCTGGTAGCATTCTTACCCACATGAGTTGTCCCATTCATAGCACCTTTTGCCACTTTTTGACACTCATGTTATTTTTTGTTACCCTTTAGGGATGGGAGTCCCGCTAGTCTTTCATCATGTCGTGAATCAACCACATACTCCTTCTCCTCATTTTGCTAGCTTTCCCACGTGGACTCCCAGATTATCTCTTTACGGTTCTATTTTTTACCTGCACCACCGCAGTACCATGAACCCTCCATTTCATCCACAATCAGTTTGCCCATCTGCGAACCTACCTTCATTTCACCTACCTCATACAGAAACTCACCAATGGGGCCCCCACCCTTCATCAGTTTTCCAAGTAAATTCTGCTCTTCATGGGCCACCCATATCACACTGGGGCACTTGTTTCTATATTTGTACATTTCTCCCCAAATTATTCGTTATTTATTGTACAAATGCCTTTATTTCCAGTCTTTACATTCTCTTTTTTTGGTCGTCACCTTTGGCGACTTGCTTCCTTCCTTTTGGCCACACGCAACCCATGTCACCCTTGGTTGGAGAATTAGTTATCATCTACCCTTGTCGGCATCGTCCATATCTTCAGAGCACCCCACTGGTCACTTACCTCTACCCTCTGAATTTGTTCACCTTGTCCCACCTCTGGCACAACTTATCACCGATCTTGTTGTCCCCCTGACACTCGACCTCGTTACACAGTTTCGACCATTTTTTATCTCATATATCCTCCAACCAAGGGAAGTCTTGAGTCTTCCCACTTCTTGACTTCTTCCATGTACCTCTGCCACTTCCTCACCTCAGTAGATTTCACGAAGCCCTTTGCTTCTGGGAGTCACATCCCCTTTTGTCGACATTAGCACCATTTTTCGGAAGGGCGACAGTATCTTGATTCTCATTCTCCACTCAATGAGAGATCTCGGACGACACAGGGTGAAACACCATTGCTTCCTGCTGTCGTTGACCCCCGTAACATTCGACGCCAACACCTTCTCATGTTATGGTGGGTCTTACTTTGCGACTATTGCAGTTAGTTATTTTATTTGCCGAAGACCTCTGCACTTGGCAGGGCTATCAATGCCCACATCATCGCTGCTACTTATTACCACGATCAATGCCTATTATTCAGAGTATGTTCATTTACATAATTGTCTTTTGCCTTTATCACAACCGCCCCCGAGGGCGCTGCAGTTGTCTACACCAACACTTCTGTCATCTTTTTCAGAGATACATGACACGAGCATGGGGCATGCCCGCCTCGTTTGTACACAGTTTTATATTTTACACACCTTATGGAAGGTTGGGTCCTATCGGTTCCTTTTTCCCTCCAATGGATCGCTCTGGAAAATCATACTATTACTCTCTCTTACAAAAACATTCACAGTAGAAGAAACATTGATGGATTTCGGCTATACGTATGCTCCTAACCTCATCCATCAGGGGGCATTTGTTATCATTGAAATTTCGTCCGCACATGGTCACAAGAACTTAGTATCGTCAAACAGTAATGAAGTCATTCATGGACCTGAATTAATACCACAACATTCAAAAAAGGTCAAAAACTATACAAAGTAGTGCAAAATTGAAGAGCGCTTTGCATACATTGGGCCCACGCGCACATGCGCGGAACAGGGACGTATAAAGCGCGCACAGGTGCACGATGCGTGACTGTTAGCGCAAAAATCCGTGCACCTACTAAACGACGCATTTATGAATGTGGTCGGCCTCCCAACCACTTATGGTTCAGCTCCGAAGCCGATTTGACCTCCAAATCCGGGCTGGATCCGAATGGTGGGCTGGTCAAAGACCTAATAATGCCCTAAATGGCCTCTTTTCACACTACAAAGGAATTACACAATAACCCAATGCAATGGTATAAAAAGCCATGAATGCACCTCATTTTCTGAAGGAATTCCAAGTAATGTTATGCTGCCTATATTGTTTTAAGGACTCCATCCTTGACAAGAACACATTGGCACCATTTCATTGAGCAATCTGCCTCTCCATTGAGTGGATTTGCAAAGAGTTATTTCACCACCATTTTCATTTTTCTTGTTGTAAGAAGAGCTACTAGTGAGGGTCCAAGAGCCTTCCCTTGGAGGAAGAAGGGACTCATATTCCCCATTCTTCTTGGTGCTTTGTTTTCATCAATAGATCAGCCTCAAAACATTGGTGACATGGGTCTTTTTGTTCTTGTTATATCTATGTCCCTATGCTTATGATTTTAGTTTTTATTAGTGTAATTCTTGATTATAGTTTTGTTTTTCTTTCTCTAACTCTTTCCTCTACAGCTGTCCTGCTCAACAGACCCAACTGAGCTTGCAAGCACCTCGATTCTGCTCACCAAGGTGACGAAGAAGGTGCAATAGAGGACTACACATTTTTTCGTCACACTTTGACTCCATCTATAGTGTGATTGTGGTGATCCAAAAAAACATTGTTTAGGGCATCAAAACAACCCTGGAAGTTTAGGACCTGAAAAGCTAGAAAAAAACTGCCAAGATGAAAATTGTATGAGAGCCATTTGGAAGAGGTGGGTGGCCATTGATATCCACCTGGATTAATCCTCCCCCCTTAGGAAGCAATGGTCTCCATTGTGATGATTTCTCCCATTAGATGATGAAATTTCTGTTGAATTTGGCCTTGGGTGAGCCACTTGCCTTGGTGCAGGAGCTGCTCCGCTTTGACAACACGATAAAGTTGAAGCTTTTGTTGGCGAGTACCTTTGACCTATGTGTCCATGGTATAATAAATGGATTCCCATTCCATGCAGTCAGGTTTGAGCTATGTTGGTGTCAACTATTCTGCTATCTATGAGGTGTCCAATAATGGTGGAAAGTATGGCCGAAGGAGGTCCACATTAAACACTGGGTGCAAGCCAAGGAAGGGGGGAATTTTGAGCTCAAACGCATTGTCACCCACAACCTTGGTGATGGTGTAAGGTACACAACGGTGTGGACAAAGCTTCTGATGGGGTCCTGTAATGCATTCTTTTTGCAAATGAAACTAAACTTTATGGTCCACCTGAAACTTGTGGGGAACCCGGTGTTGATCATGGTGCTGCTTGTACTTGGCATTGGACTTCTGCAAAATATCCTGAACCTATTGGCAGATGTGTTGGATTTGTTCAATGAACCAGGTGGCTTTGTCAGCTTCAGTTTGAGCATGGGATTATTCTTCTTGTGTGGATGCAAGGGGTAGTGCAACATCCATGGGACCCAATGGTTGAAATCTCAACCCCACCTGAAAGGGGATGTGGCCGATTGAGCTATGTATGGCTCTATTGTAATTGTGCCAAACATAGGGAATACTCTCATCCCATGTGCGTGTATGGTTGGAATTGTACATGTGTGAGATATGGACGATCATCTTGTTGACGACCTTGATTTGGCCATCTGTTTGGGGGTGGAAGGCCATGGATTTGGTGAGCTTGGTGTCCAGCTGTGACTAGAGGCTTGACTAGGATGTGTTGAGGAACCGACTGTCCTGATCTGAGACGATGGTTTGTGGTATCCCAAAATGTATCCACACTTGTTCGAAGAAGAGCTTGGGGGTGGCCTCCACTGTGATTCTCTTCTTTTAGGAGGCCATAATCATCATCTTGGAAAATTGATCAACAACCACGAAAACAAAGTCATTTCCCTACTTGGTTGAAGGAAGGCCCGACATGTAGTCCATCGAGATGGATTCCTAAGTCCTGCCAGGAGTAGGCAGAGGGGTGTGCATGCATTTTTTTATTAATGGTTAGTTTAGCAATGGCGCATGCCGTGCAGGAACTGATATGCTTGCTGACATCCTATCGAAGTTTCAACCAATAGAAATGTTGTTGCAACATTCCCACTGTATTTTGTATGTCGAAGTGTCCTACCACCCGATTGTAGTGAGCTTCCCAAATCAGCTTCTCTCACTTGCTTGATGGGATGCAGAGATGGCCTAGATGGCACAAAAACCTGTCCTGAAGATGGAAATAAGTGACAACTGTGTTTGTGCCCAACATTTGGTAGGTAGTGGAAAAGTTAGGATCTCTCTCGTAGAGTTGGGGCCATCCGGAGTTCTCATGTCCGCAAGAGTGTAGCACCGTTGTTAGTGTTGCAACTGGAGGCCGACTAAGGCAGCCAGTGACGCAGTTGGTGCTTCCTATCTTATACTTGATTTTGAGATGGAACTGTTGCAAGTATGTGGACCAATTCTGATGGCGGTCATTCTGCAATTTGCCTTATGTCTGCATGAATTGCATAGGCTTATGATCAATGTGGATGACCATCTCCTTCTCGAGAATATAATTCCTCCACTGGTAGAAGGCTTATACAATGTAGTACATTTATTTGTCATAAGTGGGGTACTTACAGATGGTATCTGATAGCGTCTCACTATGATAGGCCACGAGATGTCCATGTTGAGTGAGAACTGTGCCCACAACATAGTTTGGAGCATCCGTCTCAATCTCAAAAGGATGCTGCAGTTCGAGTAATGAGAGCACCAGGGTTGAGCATAAGCACTGCTTCAAATCATCGAACACTTTATATTGCAACTGGCCCCACACAAATTTTTCCTTACCACCACCCTTGGTCACTTGGCTAAGGGCCCATGCAATGTGGGAGAATCCCAACACGAACCTGCGATAGAAATTGGCAAGGCTTAAGAAGCTCCAAATCTCAGCGAGTGTGGTTAGGGTTGGCCAATCATGAATGACTTGGATCTTGGCTAGATCGACATGCACTCCATGCTCATAAAAAATGTAGTCTAGTTACTAGACCCTGTTCATGCCGAAGGAGCATTTTCCAAATTTGCATATATCTTATGTTGTCGTAGAGTGTGCAAAACCTATTGAATATGATGCAAGTGTTCCACCGAACTCTTTCTGAAGATGAGGATGTCATTCAAATACACCACCACAAATGAATTGGTGAAAGGCCACAAGATATCATCCATGATCCTCATGAAAGTTGCTAGGGCATTTGTTAATCCAAAGGGCATGACGAACCATTTGAAAAGACCTTCTTTGGACTTGAAGGCAGTCTTCTATACATCGATTTTCTCTATTGAGACCCGGTGGTAGATAGACTTCAAATCAATCTTACTGAAGTATTTACCCCCCTTGAGCTGGCCAAGGAGATCGTCAATTCGAGGAATTGGGTACCGTTTCCTGACTGTGATTTTATTTAGGGCCCGATAATCAATGCATAGTCGCCAGGTCACATCTTTCTTCTGCACAAACACAATTGGGCTTCCACAAGGTGATGAGCTTGGTCGGATGTGCCCCTTTTTGAGAATATATTGGATTTGGCACTTGATTTCCTCATTTTATGACAGAGAGTAGTGATAGACTGGCCCATTGGGTAGCGATGCACTGGGGGTCAGATCGATTGAGTGTTGGACCTAACAGTGCAGAGGTACCCTAGCAGGTGGGGAGAAGATGTATTTGTATTCTTCCATGACCTTATCCACTTGCTTCTGCTGCATGGAGAGACCTGTCGCGGAGGCCATGGATGTGGCTTCAACCTTTCTCTCACTTTGAGTATGAATCACGAAGAAGACAAACTTCCTGGTCTGAGAGATGACCTTCCTGCATTGCTTGGCAGAGATCAAGGAAATGGAAGTAGGTGGGACTACCATGGGTATCTTGTAGAATTTCCTATCCAAAGTAATAATAAAACTATGAGGCCTAGACTCATATACAACATGACGTTTCCATAAATAAGGTTGGCCCAAAAGAACATCACAAAATTCAAGGGGGGCGACATCACACAATACCTCATCTTCGAAGGGGTTGATGTCGTAGGGCAGGCGACATTTTTGGGTGATATGGAGATCGCTCCCTTGGCAGAGCCATCCAATGGTGTATGATTGTTGGTGTGGTTTTGTTGATAGAGCCAACCGCTTGACGACCACCGCTGAGATGAGGTTTTTCTAGCTATCGCTATCAACGATGAAGTGCAACGGAGTACCCTTCACCCACATTTGTGAATGAAAAAGGCTCTCACCTTCCTTTGGTTCATTAGGTTCACCGGGCTGGACCTTGGTGGTAGCAATGATGGCACTGGGTTCTGCGTCAATGATCTGTCTCCCTTTTTCTTGTTTTGACTCAGAGTCAGAGCTTGCATCTGATTCAAAGGATTTCACCTTGCCATCAATGACTTCTTTGAGCGACATTCAAAGATGTTATGCTAGGGGCTCTTATGGAACTTGCACCACTTCTTGGTGTCTTTCTTTGTCTTTCCATTGTCCTTATTTGTTTTCAGTTTAGACTGGTTGTCCTAAGGCTATCCATCCTTTCTCTTCCCTTTGTTCTGTGAGTTGGGGCCGCCTTTTCCCTTCTTCTGCTGTGAGGGGCTTGTAGACCCAAACTTCCACGTCTTTTGTTTAAGCTTCTGCTCGATTTTGACAACATATCGATAGGCCGCACCTAAGGATGATATGTACAAAAAATCCATTTCTATATAGATGTATCTATGCATACCTCCGCATTACTAGAGCACTAGATGTCACTTAGAGTCTTTGATATCCAACTTTGTGCATACAGAATGGAACACATTGGTGAACTCTAACACTGTTTGGTCCCTTTCCTACCACAGTGTGGTCCATATTGTATATAAGTCATCATAAATTCTACTAGGGTAGTATTGTTCCTTAATAACATCCTTGAAAGAATCCCAAGTGGGTGTGACTACAAATAATGTAGATCCCTCTGTTTCCTTTTTCTCACAAAAAGTCTTCCACCAATCTTTGAAATGGAGGATGACCTTATGGAGTGCAAATGTAATCTTTTCTCTATCAAAAAAGTTATGGACAAAAAATACCCTTCAATAAGGTTTAATCATTTGTCTACATCATCCGCATCTATTTGACCTTTAAATATAGGAATATCAAAATTGATCTGTACCTTGAAGGGGCAACACCTTCGCTCGAGGAAGATGCATCGCCTGTTGAAAGTCGTCGAGGGATTTGAGAAAAATTATCCATCATCTCGATCCCATGTCACATGAGGGATTCTCTGAGCAACCGTTTAAATGGATCTCTTTCCACATCATCTCTCTTTTCTTCCCCCATGGGCGACCGTCGAGTTCAGAGAGGCTGATCTTGCAAAGGCTCAACTGGTTCGAGTTCCAATTTCTTATACCGTGAACTTGTTGGGGTCATGCACAAAGAAACAAATAAGAGCAAACCGCTCTGAAACCACTGATCCAGATTTATGAAAGAAACGAAATGAAGCACAGATTGATAACATCAACAAATATATGCAAAGAACAATAATAGAGATACAATGAAACTTAACTTCTATTCAATAAATAAATCTGTTGAAACTGTAAAATGCATAATGAAACAAGCTTGCTCGAATGGTGGTAGATAATATATGAGAAGAGAAGTGTTGGCTATGCGTATTCATCTAAGCACCTTATAATGAGGCCTCCAGGCCTTTTTAGCATCAAGAAGAAATAAAAAAACTGTAGATATCCAAAATCCTACCCCTAGGCGATGTAGCACCAAAATTCATGTGGGCCCCGATGGGGTAAGTTAGTACATCAACTTTATGGGGTCATTACTTTTGCATATGATCTACGTTTTGGGCGAACGATAGCTTGTTGGAAAGGTCTATCCGAGGAATACAGATTTTTCCATCATAATTTGACTTTTTCTATAATGTGACTGCAAAGATCCCCCAAAAAACGCTATTTAGGGCCTCAAAACAACCCTAGATGTTTAGGACCCAAAAATCTAGAAACAAACCGCGAAGATGAAAACTGTATGTGAGCCAGTTGGAAGAGGTGGGTGGTCACTGATATCCACCTAGATCAATCCTCACCCTTTAGGAAACAATGGTATCCATTGTGTAGAGTTCCCCCATCAGATGAGGGAAATTTTGCTGAATTTGGCCTTGGGTGAGCCACTTGCCTTGGTGGAGGAACTGCCCCACTTTGACAACATGATAAAGATGAAGGTTCTATTGGTGAGTACCCTTGACCTGTGTGTCCACGATTTGATCAATGGATACCTATTCCATGTATTCATGGATGATCTTTGTTGGTCTCAACTTTTCTTCTATCTATGAGGTGTCCAATAATGGTGGAAACTATGGCCAAAGGAGGTCCACATTAAACACTGGGTGCAAACCAAGGAAGGGGGCAATGTTGAGCTCAAAAGAATTGTCACCCACATCCTTGATGATGGTGTAAGGTCCATAACAGAGTGGACAAATGTTGATCATGGCGCTACTTGTACTTGGCATTGGACTTCTGTAAAATATCCTGAACCTATTGGTGGATGTGCTGGATTTGTTCAATGAACTGGGTAGCTTTGTTAGGTTCAGTTTGAGAATGGGATGATTATGCCTGTGTGGACACAAGGGGTCGTGCAACATCCATGGGACCTAATGGTTGAAATCCCAAGCCCACATGAAAGGGGATGTGGTCGGTTGAGTTATATATGGATCTGTTGTAACTGTGATGAATGTAGGGAAGAATCTCATCCCATGTGCATGTATTCTTGGAATTGTACATGAGAAATATATGCATGATCATCCTATTGACGATCTCGATTTGGTCATCCCTTTGGGGGTGGAAGGCCGTGTATTTGGTGGGTTTGGTGTCCAGCCGTGACTAGAGGTTCGACTAGAATGTGATGAGGAACCAACTTTCCTGATCTGAGATGATGTTTTGTGGTATCCAAAAATGTACCCACACTCGTTTGAATAATATCTTGGCAGTGGCCTCCGTTGTGATGCTCTTCTTGCAGGCAGTCAAAATCACCATCTTGGAAAATCGATCAACAACCATGAAAACACAGTCATTTCTCTTCTTGGTTGTAGGAAGGCCTAACATGTATTCCATTGAGATGGATTCCCAGGTTCTGTCAGGAGTAGGCAGAGGGGTGTACATGCCTTGTTTCTTAATGGCCCATTTGGAAATGGCATAGGTCATGTAGGATGTGATATAATTGCTGACATCTTGTCGAAGTTTCGACCAATAGAAATGTTGCAGAAACACTGCCACTGTATTTTCTATGCTGAAGTGTCATGCTACCTGACTGTAGTGAGATTCCCAAATCAGCTTCGATCGCTCACTTGACGGGCTGCAGAGATGGACCAAATGGCCGAACAACCCATCCTGAAGATGCAAATTAGTGACAACTGTGTTTGTTCCTAGCATCTGGTAGGTAGTGGCAAAGTCATGATCTCTCTCATAGAGTTTGGGCCATCCAGAGGTCTCATGTCCACAGGAGTGTATCACTGTGGTTAGTGCTACACTCTTGTCTCTAGAGGCTTATTGAGGCAGGTCTCATGTCCATCTAGAGGCTTACTGAGGCAGGTCTCATGTCCATCTGGAGGCTTACTAAGGCAGTCAATGACGCGGTTGGTGCTTCCTGTCTTATACTTGATATTGAGATTGAACTGCTGCAAGTATGTGGAACATTTCTGATGGCGATCATTCTGTAATTTTCCTTGTGGCTACATGAACTACAGAGGCTTATGATAAGTGTGGATGACTATCTCCTTCCCAAGAATGTAATGCCTCCATTGGCGACAGGATTGTACAATGGAATACATTTATTTGTCTTAGTGGGGTACTTACAGACGATATCTGATAACGTCTCACTATGATAGACCACATGATGTCCATGCTGAGTGAGAACTGTGCCCACAACATAGTCTAAAGCATTTGTCTCAATATCTAAAGGCTGTTGCAAGTCGAGTAATGAGAGCACCAAGGTTGAGCACAAGCACCACTTCAAATCATCAAATTCTTTTTGTTGCAACTTGCCTCACACAAATTTTTCCTTGCCACCACCCCTGGTCACTTGGCTAAGGGCCCATGCAATGTGGGAGAATCCCAACATGAACCTGTGATATAAATTGGCAAGGCCTAAGAAGCTTCGAAGCTCAGTGAGTGTGGTCAGGGTTGACCAGTCATAGATGACTTGGATCTTGGCTGGATCGACATGTAGCCTATTCTCATCAACAATGCAATCTAGGTACTATACCTTGTTCATGATGAAGGATCATTTTTCCAAATTTTCATATAGCTTGTGTTGCCACAGAGTGTGCAGAACCTACTGAATATGCTACAAGTGTTTCATCCAACTCTTGTTGAATATGAGGATGTCATCCAAATACACCACCACAAAATAATTGGTGAAAGGCCGTAATATATCATCCATCATCCTCATGAAAGATGCAGGGGCATTTGTCAAGCCAAAGGTCATGACCAATCATTCGTAAAGACCTTCTTTGGACTTGAAGGCAGTCTTCCATACATAAGTATGCTCTATTGGGACCTAGTGGTAGTGGGAATTCGAATCAATCTTATTGAAGTATTTGGCCCCCTTGAGCTGGTCAAGGAGATTATCAATTCAGGGAATTAGGTACTGGTTCCTGACTGTGGTTTTATTTAGGACCTGGTAATCAATGCAGAGTCACTAGGTCTCCTATTTATTTTGCACAAGCACGATTGGGATTCCATAAGGTGATGAGCTTGGTCGAATGTGCCCCATTTCGAGCATCTCTTGGATCTGGTGCTCGGTTTCCTCAATTTATAATAGAGAGCGATGATAGACTGTCCTGTTGGGTAGCAGTGTCCTGGGGGTCAGATCGATTGAGTGCTTGAACTGACAGTGCAGAGGTACCCCGATAGGTGAGGAGAATATGTGTTTTTATTCTTCCATGACCTTATCCACTTGCTTCTGCTGCATGGAGAGACCTATCACATAGGCCATGGATGTGGCTGCAACCTTCCACTCACTTTGAGCACTAATCATGAAGAAGACAAACTTCTCGATTTGAGAGATGAACTTCCTACATTTCTTGGCAGATATCAAGGAAATGGAAGTAGGTGGGACTGCCTCGGGTATCCTATACAATTTCCTATCCAAAGTATTAATAACACTACGAGGCATAGACTCATATACAACATGAAGTTTCCATAAATAAGGTTGGCCCAAAATAACATCACAAACTTCAAGGGGGTCGACATCACACAATACCTCATCTTTGAAGGGGTTGATGTCATAGGGAAAGTGACATTGTTGGTTGACATGACGATCGCTCCCTTAGCAGAGCCATACAATGGTGTATGACTGTGGGTGTGGTGTTGTTGGCAGAGCCAACCGCTTGACAACCTCCACTGAGATGAGGTTCTTCTGAATACTTCTATCAATGATGAAGTGAAACAGAGTACCCTTCACCCACATTTGTGAATGAAAAATGAGCTCACCTTCCTCTGATTCATTAGATTCACCGAGCTGGACTTTGGTGGTAGTAACAATGGCACTGGGTTCTGCGTTAATGACCCGTCTCCATTTTTCTATTTTTGACTCAAAGTAAAATCTTGCATCTGAGTCATAGGCTTTCACCTCGACCACCAATGACTTCTTTGAGTGGCATTCAACGGTGTTATGCCAGGGTCTCTTATGGAACTCACACCAGTTATCGACGTCTTTCTTTGTATTTCCATTGTCCTTATTTGTTTTTGGTTTAGACTGGTTGTCCTAAGGGTGTCCATCCTTTCTCTGCCCTTTTTTTTTGGGGTTGGGGCCACCTTTACCCTACTTCTGCTATGAGGCATTTGCAGACCCAAACTGCCGCGTCTTTTGTTTAAGCTTCTGCTCAATTTTGAAAACATATCGATAGGCCACACCCAATGATGAGATGTCCAGAAACTCCTTTTTTGTATGGATGTATCTATGTAGACCACCATGGTACTTGAGCACTAGATTTCACTCAAAGTATTTGATACCCAACTTGGTATGGAAGGTATGGAAGACATTGGTGAACTCTGGCACTGTTCGGTCCCTTTCCTATTGCAGTGTGGTCCATTTTGTATATAAGTCATCATAACTTCCAACATGGTAACATTGTTCCTTAATAACATCCTTGAAAGAACCCCAAGTGGGTGTGAATACAAATAATGTAGATCCCTATGTTTCCTTTTGCTCACAGAAAGTCTCCCACAAATATTTCATATGGGGGTCGACCTTAAGGAGCGCAAATGTAATATTTTCTCTATCGAAAAATTTATAGAAAGAAAAATACCCTTCTAGAAGGTTTAATCATTTGTTTACAACATTCACATCTATTTGACCTTCAAATATAGGAATATAAAAAATGATCTGTACCTTGAAGGGGGTGGCTCCACCGCTCGAGGAAGATGCGTTGCCTATTGGCAATCGTCGAAGGATTTGCACAAAGTTATCCATCATCTTGTTCCTTTGTTGCATGAGGGCTTCCTTGAGAAACAATTTAAAGGTGCCTTCTACCCTATTGTCTCTCTTTTCTTCCCCCATGGAAGACCATCAGATTTGGTGAGCCTATCTTGCAAAGGCTCAATTGGTTCGAGTCCCAATTGCTTATACCTTGACCTCATTGGGGACATGCACAAAGAAACAAATGATCAAGAGAAAAATGATCTGATACCATTGATCCAAATTTATGAGTGGAACGAAATGAAACATAGATCTATAGCAATAACACATATATACATAGAACAATAAAAGAGATACAATGAAACTTAACTTCTATTCAATAAAGAAATCTGTTGAAACTGTAAAATGTAGAATGAATCAAGCTTGCTTGAATGGTGGTAGCTAATCTCTGAGAAGAGATGTGGCGGTTATGCACATTCGCACGAGAACCTTATAATGAATCCTCTAGGCCTTTATAGCATCAAGAAGAAATAAAAAGACCCTATACATCCAAAAACCTAACCCTAGGAGATGGAGTGCCAAAAATCATGTGAGCCTTGAATGGGTAAGTTGGTACATTAACTTCCAGGGGTCGTAACTTTTTCACACGATCTCTATTTTAGTCGCACGATAGCTCATTGGAAAGGTCTATTTGAGGAATACAGATTTTTGTATCACACTTTGACTTCGACCACAATGTGACTGTGGAGATCCCAAAAAACACTGTTAGGGCCTAAAAATGACCCAAAAAGTTTAGGACCCGAAAAACTAGAAACAAACTGCTAAGATGAAAACTATATGTGAGCCAGTTGGGAGAGGTGAGTGGCCACCTATACCCACTTGGATCAGTACTCCACTTGAATAACTTGTCAAAACATATCTTATAATATTTTGAAAATATTAGACTATGGTGAGTAATTTTCCTTAGATCCCAGATTAATTAATTAATAGTTTTTCTGGAATTTGTGAAAATAAATGCATATGAAAATAAAAGAACAGGAAAAAATATACACACCATCCACACAATTGAACACAATATGTGTCCTGAGAAACCCAATACAGGAGAAAACCCACCTAGAAGGTGAGGCCTATTGTTGGCCCTTGACCAAGTTTTGAAGTATACTTGGTCATATTTGACCATTTTGGGACTGAGACAGCTTGCCAAAGATGGAGCGCAACGTGAAGCAAGCAAGACCTATTTTTGGGTACCTTTTTGGGTTGATGTAAAAGGAAAGGGATGTCGGACCATGGGATTACCCACGTTTAGGCCCATTTTGTAATCTATAAATAGATACTTAGGCAATGTAAGGGGGGGGGACACCTTAGTGAAAATGTATAGCTAAAGGCTTAGTGCTAGTAGCTGGATATGTGTGATCAGATGTGTATCACAAGTGCTCTGTGCATGATTGTAAGGAGATTGGAAGGCTAAGTGCAAGTTGTTGTGGTTTTGTGCTGAGTGCAAGGAAGAAGGATCTAGTGAGCTGTGTAGATCTTATGTCCTGTGCGAAGTAAGGGTCATTGAAGCTCCGTGCTGTAACTGCTTGACCGAGATAATATAAAGAAGAGACTTTGTGGACGTAGCCCCAGGGTGGGGGTGAACCATGGTAACTTTGTGTAATGTGCTCTGTGTTTTGATCTAAGTGTTGCTTCCTTTTGGCTAAGTGCTTGTTGTGATTAAGTAGATCTAGTTATGCTCTGTGCTTATGATATATGAATGAATGTTAGATCTGATATATAATATGTTTAGTGCTTGATCTGTTGAATCTAATCTATGTTTTGTGGCTAAGTACTGAATCATATTTAGTCTAAGTATTCACTGCGATGCTCTGTGCCATTTGGGAAGTAACATAAGGGTTAAATATAGATGAATGATCTATGCTAAGTGCCTTGTAGTAGATATAATCACAGATCGATGTCCCAGCTAAGGTTTCAGACACTTGAGTCCTGAAACCACCCCTGCCTCTACCTCGGGTGAGACTTCATCTTCTTCACAGGTGTTTCCGAAATGGCTGGTAGTTAGGTCTTTGTTGATGCGTTCTTGAGCATTGAACCCTGGGTCTGCCCCTATGCCAACAAATGGTTTCGTTGTTGGGACATGAAACCGTGATTGCTGGGAACTGAGGAAAAATAAACATTGTGCAAAAGAAATCTCTGTGCATAGATATGTTGCCCTAGTGTGCAACTTTTTACTCGATCTATGCAGATTTGTGCCAGGAATAAGGTCAGATATGAAGAAAGGAAGACCAAATATGAAGAAAAGAAGTGAGATCTAAATGCTCTGTGCTCTAAGAAAAGTAAAAGTGGAAATTTACGAAAGAAAGAAGTCAGATTTGCAGAAAAGAGGTAAGATCTGTAAGATTTGTGCTCTAATAAAGGTAAGAATAATAAAAAGTTCTTAGATCTAGAAGCTTTGTGCTCTGTAGATAAGTGAATTTTTTTGTTTCTAGAACATGGATCTAGGTATGTTTGATAGATTTTTTCCTAGCTTAAAAACTAGGGCATTAATAGATGAAAGAAAGTTTGATATGAATAGATATGATAAGTATAAACATAGATATGTTATACCTATGCATAGAAAGAATGTCTGGACTAACAAGTGGATGCAGGATACTAGAAATAAATTTTTGCAGGCCAACCATTATGATCCTAGTGCACAGTACAAGAAGAGTTGGGGATCAATGAAGAGAAAGAGAGGATTAAGTCTTTGTTACAGTTGCAGAAGACCAGGCCATCTTGATAAGGAATGCCCTGAGAGAAACCCTAGCTACCTCTATTGTAAAGCTGTGGACCATGAAGTATTGGATTGCCCTAGAATGATTGCTAGACTTGAAAAAATGAATATGGAACAAACAAACTCTGAAGGAGATCAAGAGACTAAAATTATGGAAGAACCCCAGAAAGAATCATAGACCATGTTACTGAAAATCAAAGAAACCCTAGATGATCATAAGAATGCCAGTTTGTCAGAAATCTTCAAAGAACAAGAGAAAATAAAAGTAAGAATAAGAGACTTCGACATTGACTGTGCCCTAGACGAGGGAACACCAATGAATATTACGACAGAAAGAACTTGGGAAACCCTCGGAAGGCTTGCTCTGGTCCCTTCACTAGGAACCATTAGATTATTTAAAGGCAAAATGGTAACCCTATGTGGTAGAATTACCCAGATAGCTATGAATACCCATGGAATTTCGACAAAAGAAGAGTTTGAAGTCATTAGATTTATTGAGGACCATTCCCCATTTCCATCTTTTCTAGGAAAGATCTGGATTGAAAAAGACCAGATCTAGAGGAAAGAAGAAAAGGAAACCCTAGAACAGAAGAAGCAAGAACTCATGGAATTTATGAATAAAAGAATTGGCTACTTGATGGAGGAACAAGAGAACAGATCTTCGTTGTTAAACACCAGGAACCTAGATGTCGAAGCTATAAGAGCATTAGAGGAACCACATAAGACCGAAATATCTAACCCATATGATGAAGGAGTATTAACCTTGGATCTGAGGAAAGAGCCTGGGCAGCACGAAGTGACTATGTCAAGAGAAGATAAGATTTAGAATGGAAAGAGGGTGACCGAGACTAAGCTCACTGGGAAAAAGGCTAGGAAGCTAAGTAAGAAGAGGGACAAAATTAGAAAGCTACAGATGACTCCAGAAGGAACTTCGCCGAAGGAAAAATCACAAGAATTGAGCTTCGCTGAGATATCAGAACATCGACATCTGGCACTTCACCATGGCGCAATAATATAGCCGTTGGACCGATATACCCATTCGACTTTTGCCCTGAACGGGTTGAAAAGCAATTATGGGTTCCCACTAGACCATTGAATAACACCATAATGGATAGAACAGAGTTAATGCAGGCCCCATATCTGTTGGAAGCAAACCGTTGCTAAGTTTCCCTACTTAGTCTGTCATGCCATGCACCGTGCATACTTTTGCTAAGTGAGAATTTGAGCTCAAACCTTGAGATTAATTCACCCTGCAATCATTGCCTTGTTACCTTACTGTCCATCGCAATCTCAACCGTCATTTTCACACCTGAGCTAGTGGACCCAAGCTTGTATGTCGGACGAGCTCAACACTGTTGAGAAAGTAGTTGAAGAAGTTTTGACTGACCTAATGGCTGAGAGAGTCATGTCAGAAAGAAGGATGTCTGTAGGTGTGCAAGCATTGTCATCAGGAGGATTCCAAGCTTCTCTCTCCACTGCTCACGGCGCAGGACCTTCCAGAACCACAACCGAGACAAGAACAAAGCACAAAGATGATATTGCAAATGACAAGTTGATCCCGTGCATTTTGCTGGTTTATATCCCACCTTTGAGTGGCAATATTAACCGCGACAATGTACCCAAATAATTTGAGTACAACTTGATCACCGCATATCTTTCGAAGGGAGTGAGCGCAGTATGTGCTGACTAAGATAAGCTCGCATCACTAAAATTCAGTGATTTTAACCTTGGAGATCGCAAAACCTACAACATGTTGGTTCTGCATAAATACTTAACTAAGACCAAAGGCTATAATCCTAAGATTGTCCCGTAGTCCTGGACTCAGAACCTCGTGCAGTCCACACTGCTCAACATAATGAAGATCCCTCACTTCAACAGACACCAGGAAGTCAACGCATGCGTCAGGTTGCTGCTGTCTTGCTACCACGACGGGTATTTATGGTTGGATCACTACATTACTATGGATTCAACTCTAATCAATTGGATCACAAGACTCAACATGCAAGGCCTTGACCCACAAGACTTTTACCCAGGCAATACCTCTGATTGAGCACTAGCACAATGGATAAAGGAAACTTATGGCGGTGTAGAGAAGGGCACGTGAGGCTACAAGGTAGCCTCCATCCAGAGTGACGCAGTACACCTTGCATGTCAGTTGATCACAGGAAAATTAGTTCGTAAGAACAGACCAACACCGGTGACTGGCTTCGTAGTTGACCTCGCAGGGAAGTGTGCCGAGGGACTACAGATGAATTGGGTGAAGTATCTCATCAACCAGTTAGAGATGGATTGTAGAGGTGCACAAGACCAAGGGTATGAGTTCCACTTTAGTTGGCTACTCATACTCATCACTTTCATCGCTTGGGAGCTACCAGAGGGAGTCAGTTTCCCAGAGATCGAACCTTTTGAACCATTGTCCGTGAAGTTATGTACATTGTGGTACTCCAATGACATGAAGAAGAAGTGGCAGTCTAATGCTATCTTCCACACCTACTTCAACCAACTGAAAACTGAAATTCAGTCTACACCGCAAATCACTCTGAACGCACTTCATAGGTTTATACCTTTGATGAAGTTTAGCGTGGATCGCCACTTCATATACATTACAACGCGCGGTGATGAACATAAACAACAACTCCAATCCTACTACAAGCTGATAGAGGATGACTTGGAGGAGATTACCAAGGAATGGTCAGCAGACCTACTTGTTGCAGCAGACCCCGTAGATATGTCTGACGAGTAAATCCCTGAAACTATGTCGGATACACCTGGGCCAAGCAGGACTAAGAAGGATGATGAAGTTAAATATGCCTCTAGCACATCCATGAATACTGCTTCGATCTCACCTACGCAGGGAGGTGATGGTGACGAGTTAGGTGGTACATAAGTGGAGAAAAACAGAGGCAAAGTGACTCCACCAAGAGAGGAGGAGGATCCCTCCCTGAAAAGAAAGATGACACCACCAAAAACATCCTCCTGAAATAAAGCTAAGGCTACCCGAACCACGCTTAAAACTACCCTTACCCTGGATGAGTTTGACTTCTTAATTTCTGCGCTAAATGGCATTTCACTCGAGCTCGCAGAAAATCAAGAAGCAAAGTAGGAAGATCTCTTCAACCGAATCAAAGGCAAACTCAAAGAAGTGCAACAGACACTCCAGTCCAGCCAAGCAGTGTCTACAATGCCCTTGATAAGTGAAACATTAGGAACATGCGATGATCCCACACAGTTACACCAGATTGCTGATCACATCAAATCTCACCTTCGATGAGCTCAAGAAGACACAATGCAAGCCACCCAGGCTTTGATACAAGCATATACAAGACTTCTAGAACAACAGAAGGAGGTAGAACGAGAAAATATTTCCCTAAAAGCGAAGTGGGATGAAGAAAAGGCACAGTTTCTAGCATAGCAACTTGAAGTCCAGGAAAGGATTGAAAAAACACTGCACTCTGTGACAGTCATAGAGGTGAATATGGAAGACTGTCTCCCACAATAGGTGACCCAACTGGAAGAAGTAATCCAACAACTCCAACAACGCATCATGGATCTGGAGCTCCGCATTGTGCCCGAGACCCCTTAGAAAATTGGAGATCTAAGAGAGGCCACTGCTCGAAGCACAGTTGGCCGGTTAAATTTTTTTGCCTTGGAATGCAGGCAACTGAGCACTAGAAGCGCCCAAACTTATGAGACCCTCGCAGAGACTCTAGAATTGCAGACATTGGAGGCATAACTCCAAGAAGCCAAGCAACATGCAGACACGCTATAGGCGTAGATAAAGGATTTGACCCCAGTAGAAAGAATGAAGAGGTTCACAGAGCAACTCACATCCCTGCAACAGGTACACGCAATGCAAAGTAAAGTGATGGAAGTCTCCCGACGACTTCATCCGATCCAAGAAAAGGCATGCCAACTGTTCACTGAACTTGACAGCCAAGAAGCTGAACTCGAACAGGTTGTCATCACTACAGAACAACACCTAGAAGGACCGCTCAATGACACATTGATCCAGGAACTTACTGAGCAAGAGGTTGTCTCACTACAGCAGATCGAAGTAGCTCGAGCCAAGCTCGAGGCAATCGAGGCGTAATTGAATAGACCTGAGTGACTCGGGACGAGTCACATGTGAGTGTTGGGGGCCTGTTGGCCCTTGACCAAGTTTTGAAGTATACTTGGTCATATTTGACCATTTTGGGACTGTGACAGCTTGCCAAAGACGGAGCGCAATGCGAAGCAAGAAAAACCTATTTTTGGGTACCTTTTAGGGTTTTTGGGTTGATGTAAAGGGAAAGGGATGTCATCCCGTGGGATTACCCACGTTTAGGCCCATTTTGTAATCTATAAATAGATACTTAGGCAATGTAAGGGAGGGGGACAACTTAGTGCAAATGTATAGCTAAAGGATTAGTGCTAGTAGCTGGATCTGTGTGACCGGATGTGTATCGCAAGTGCTCTGTGCATGATTGTAAGGAGATTGGAAGGCTAACTGCAAGTTGTTGTGGTTTTGTGATGAGTGCAAGGAAGAAGGATCTAGCGAGCTATGCAGATCTTCTGTCCTGTGCGAAGTAAGGGTCATTGAAGCTCTGTGCTATAACTGCTTGACCGAGATAATATAAAGAAGAAGACTTTGTGGATGTAGCCCCAGAGTGGGGGTGAACCGCGATAACTTTGTATAATGTGCTATGTGCTTTGATCTAAGTGTTGCTTCCTTTTGGCTAAGTGCTTGCTGTGATTAAGTAGATCTAGTTATGCTCTGTGCTTATGATATAGGAATGAATGTCAGATTTGATATATAAGATGTTTAGTGCTTGATCTGTTGAATCTAATCTATGTTTTGTGACTAAGTACTGAATCATCTTTAGTCTAAGTATTCACTGTGATGCTCTGTTCCATCTGCAAAGTACCATAAGGGTTAAATATAGATGAATGATCTATGCTAAGTGCCTTGTAGTAGATATAATCACAAATCGGTGTCCCAGCTAAGGTTTCAAACACTTGAGTCCTGAAACCACCCCTGCCTCTACCTCGGGTGAGACTTCATCTGCTTCGCAGGTGTTGCCAAAAGGGACGGTAGTTAGGGCTTTGTTGGTGTGCTCTTGAGCGTTGAACCCTGGGTCTGCCCCTGTGCCAACACCTATGCTCTGCTCTCTTTTCTTCATTTATGTAAAGTAAATATAAAGATAGAGGGACTCACTATGGAGTCGTCTTTGGCATTGTGGCCTAAACATCTTCTACAAAAACTCCTACCTCCTCAGTTGTTCTCTCAAAATACCACTCCTTATATTCTCTTCTAAACTATGGAACAAATATCATATGAAAGAATGTAACCCTTTCTCCTCCTAGTATCCTGGTATTTAACATATCGTGATAGTTGTCCAGGGTTAGGGTTTTGACTTCCTTAACCCTCAATTAGTGATAAGGTTTGGACTTTCTATAATGTTCTTTAAAGTCCACATGTGGCTATCCCCACATGTTTTGAGTAATGGGGGCTGACATGGCATCCACTTGTACCGTGGTGGTAAACATGATAGATCAACATGTGAGAGACATAACATTTGCATACAAACTCCGAATTAGGCGATTCTTCCGCCATTATAAAGGTATCGATGTGGAGAATATGGAATATTCCTCCAAAGTAGGTGTAGACCCCAAAAAATTCCATTTGATGCCTCGAAATGGCTATGAAATATTTAAGATGGTTTTTTGGACGTAGTTTTCTAAATTGGGACCTACCACTAAAATGGCTTTGCAAACTAATTCTTCCAATTTTTTCTACCTAGAAAGTACCAAGATAGATGAAAAATTGTATTATGATCCAATTTGGATCATTAACATATGCCATCATTACCTGCATTAAATACTATCTTAGATCCATCTTAACCCCGAATCCATGAAGTATCAAGAGAGATCAAATCTCTTGAAGTGCAAATATTTTGATAATTTAAAATGGGCTTACACTGGTTGTAGTGGTTCTCAACTCCAGAAAAATCAGATCTTATGGAGATATGGATATGTAGAGATGAAATTTTTACTATTATTAAGATATTTATATTTGCACTGTACCCATTTTTCTATTTAAATATCATATAGTATATCTCTTTATATGGTAGTATTTCTATTTATGTGTAAATTCAGTGTCATTCATTTTATCTCTCTATATAACAATTTTTATATTATGTGTACATAGAGTATCTCTCTATATAACATTTTTTATATTATGTGTACATAGAGTATCTCTCTTTTAGATATAAAGAGATATTTTTAATCTAGTTGTATCTCTATTTTGGCTAACATATGATATTATTTTTATTATTTGCAATAAGTATTATATATATTTTTTAATTTTATGTGCATGATGGAATTAATGTTACCCATGTTACAACATCTTCTCCATACCCGTTTGTCAAAGCACTTTTTGATGCAAGTTAAACATAATTATCACACTAATTTTTGTTTTAAATAATTTTTTAAAACAACAGGGCACATAGTGGGAGTATTGGTGTATCATCCTATCTTGTCAAGGGAAGAAATGTAGATGCAACAAGTGGAACCAATAGGCCATGCATCTAGCATTGGTAGGTTGGTTTGGAAATTGGGAGATTGAGATGATTAGATTAGGACGTTAAATTACAAAAAAATAAAACATTTGAAAAAACCTTTTGGTCCCTTTGGACACTTGATAGATCCAAGGTTGACATGGATCTACACTAGTATATGCACATGTTTACATATACATATACATATACATATACATATACATATACATATACATATACATATACATATACATATACATATACATATACATATACATATACATATACATATACATATACATATACATATACATATATATATATATATATAT
>ML782669.1:132446-212578 GCA_009831015.1 Picea engelmannii
GTATGTACTAGTGTTGACATGGATCTACACTAGTATATGCACATGTTTATCTATATATAGATAAAATTAGAGTTATATATATATATATATATATGTATGTATGTATGTATGTATGTATGTATGTATGTATGTATGTATGTGTGCTTATTATGTATGGGTTCTTATTATGGTGCATGATTCAATAGGAACATCATGTGAGACACACAATAGAGACACCCAACCCAGGGGATCAACCCCAAGACCTCCTACATGAATCCCAAAGAACTCAACCACTTGAGCTATCCCATTGAGCTTATATTATATATAAGATATTCCAGGGGGTTTCTTTGATGGTGTTCGAGAATGGAACCAAAGGAGTAGTGGGGTAGGAGTGTTTTTCTTAAAAGAGGGACATTCAATGTAATTCAAAACAGTTTTAGGGGAAGGCTCTATAATTGGGTAGAACTTAGTGCTTTATGGTTGTTGACTAGAAGCAATTGAATATGAAGTGGATAAATTTCAAATCATGGGAGACTCTAAGATAGTCATTGATTGGATAATTAACAAAAACAATCTTCCAAACTTAATCATGGCTCCAATCACGAATAAAATTAGGGAGTTAAAAGGATTTTTAACTTCCATCTCTTTTAATCACATTTATAGAGAACTGAATGTACAAGCAAATGATCTCTCAAACTAGGATTTTTGCCTCGATTCAAGTATTATTAGATTGGAAGAGGAGAAGGCATGAATGTTGCTCCTAACTATATCCATATCTATGTATGATTAATTTCTCACCTAATGGGAGTATGTTTTGATGGGATTATATCAATTCTGAAGTGTTTGTGTAAAATCCTTAAGTAAGAAAGGGATAGTCCAATACTTTGATATAAACCTATGAATATTTTGATCTCTTTCTTGAAATAACAAACATGCAAAAGAAATCTTGTTCAATTAGGTCTAGCTTAGGTGGTTGGGAGGAGAAATGCTATCCTCCCCAACCAAGTTCAAATCCTTCTCGTGACACGTTTTCTCCTGGTGAGCCAATTTTTTATTTGGGTTAGAAAGGTACCTAAAATCTCTCTCATTAATGGGCTTGAGGGTGGTACAAGATGTAATGTGTGTGTGTCTATAGCCCCAAGGGTTAGCTTAATCAATTGAACCATTTTCTAAAGGATTGTTGTTCATTGGGAATCCATAAGTTATATGTTCAAATCTACTTGAGTCCCTCGAGTTACTAGTCATAATTGTGGCTAAAGGTTGAGTTTCCCTCCATATGAATATTCTGGGGAAGAGGAGGGATAAGATGGAGGGAAACTAAACCTTTAGCCACAATACTGACTAGTAACTCCAGGGACTCAAGTATATTTTAACTTGTGTGTTATGGCTTCCCAATGAACAACATGCCTTTATCAAATGGTTCAATTGGTTGAGCTAACCCTTGGGCCCACACACACACACACACACACACACATATGTGTTAAATATTGTATCAGCCTCAAGCCCATAAACAAGAATGAGATTTATGGTACTTTGCCAACCCAAATAAAAAATTGGCTCACAAAGAGAAAACATGTCACACACATGATTTGAGCTTGGTTGGGGAGGATCACATTTCTCCTCCCAACCACCTAAGCTAGACCTATTTGACCAAGATTTTTTTAAAATGTTTGTTATTTCAAGAAAGAGATCAAAATATACATGGGCACATGATAAAGCACTCTAAAAGAGATCATTATGATTATTCCTAAAAAAAATAAATATTATTGTCTTAAATACATATATACCTAATAAAAATGTCATATACTACCAAGTAGAGAAACCATCAAGGTTTTCAAAACAAAATTAATAGTATTGGAATATCCCCTTGTCACTTAAGGGTTTTACATAGACACTTCAGAATTAATATAATCCCATCAGGTGAGAAATTAATCATAAATAGATTTGGAGATAATCGGGAGAAACATTCTGTTGGTTGTGGAGCCTGATTATCTTCCCGATTCAAAGGTATTTGTTTTCAGCCATGTTTATACCCCATAAAGGATTTACACCTCGACATAATGTATACTCCTCCACATGGGGGAGTGTAGGGGGGGGCTTGCCCCTCCTGTGGGGTTCGGGGGCAAAGCCCCTGAAGGAAAAATTGCCTTGTAAATGTATATTGTAATTTCATAGTAAATATGGACCATTCATTATAAGGTCGTAGATCTAACAATAGAAGTTATGTTAGGGTTTTTTCCCTAGAATGAAACCCTCTTTTATGAAGGAAATGTATTGCGGCTATGTATAATTGAGAATATTGTATTCAGTGTGAGGAGACTGTGAGAGAAATAAGAGGAAGTTACAACAGGTGTGTTTTAGGTTGTATCCCTTCATTTGCTGGATAATAATAAAGGAAGGACCTGAAAATTTATCTGGTGTGTTAGAAAAATAGGATCGCAGAGCAATAAAATAAAAAAAATGCGGAAATAAAACACATAAAACACACAATACAATAGAGACACATATATACATGGTTCACCCAGTGTGGGCTACGTCCACCAGAGAAATTGCTAGGTCCTTCCTTTATTATTATCCATCAAATGAAGGGATACAACCTACACCACACCCGCTGTAACTTTCTCTTCCTTCTCTCACAGTTTCCTTACTCATAATACAATATTCACAATGATGCATGGCCACAATACATTTCCCTCATAAAAGAGGGTTTCCTTCTAGGGAAAAAACCCTAACATAACTTCTACCGTTAGATCTGCGACCTTATATTGAATGTTCCATATTTATTATGAAGTTAAAATATACATTTACAAGGCAATTCTTCCTTCGGGGGATTTCCCCCAGACCTCCCAGTCGGGGGGATAGCCCCCCCAGATCCTACAGGGGGGGTAACCCCCCCTGTGTGGAGGAGAGTACATTCTTTAAGAGTGTAAAGTCTTCATGGGGTATAAAGATGGCTGAAAAAAAGACCCCTGGATCAGGAAGATAATCAGGCTCTACAACCAACAATCTTCCACTTGGAGACTGATCTCAACAACTCCACCGCTGTTGTATCTGTTGGAATATGATCCTTCTCAGACCTGGAAAATTTTTGATCTTCATATTCATGCTTGAAGACCAACTAAAAGTGAGCAAGAAATCAATTTCTCTCCGGTTACTCCCTTTGCTAACATGTGTGCAAGATTCTGGCTAGTGTGTATATTTTCCAACTTCAAATGTCCATCTTCCAAGACAGATCATAGGAAATGGTACCTGAGCTATATGTGTTTAGTCTTCAAATGGAAGGCTAAGTTATTTGCAAGATGAATGGAACTCACATTGTCACAGTACAACCTGCTATTCTCCTGCTTCTTTCCCAATTCCTCCATAAACCTCTGTAATCAAATCATTTCTTTACTAGCCTCTGTAGCAACAACATACTCTACTTCTGTTATTGAAAGTTCAACAACCTTTTGCAATTTCGAAATCCAACTTACTGTTGTTCCACCTATAGTAAAAACATACCCTGTGATGCTCCTCCTACTATATTTATCACCTGCCATATCTAAATCAACATATCCCTGTAGAACAATGTCTGAATCTACAAAACATAATGCAAGAGTAGCAGTACCTCTCAAATACTCGAGAATCCACTTTACTTCCTCCCAATGTTCTTTACCTGGATTGTACCTGCTCACAACTCCCACTGCATGTGCAATATCTGGTCTTGTGCAAACCATCACATACATCAAGCCACCAACTGTTGATGAATAAGGGACCCTTGACATGTATTCTATCTCCTCCTGTGTCTTGGGACACATTTCCTTAATTAATTTGAAATGGATGGCCAAAGGTGTACTAACTGGTTTTGCATTTTGCATTCTAAACCTCTCCAACACCTTCTCTGTGTACTCACCTCGAGACAATGTCAATTTGCGATTTTTCCCGTCTCTTGTTATTCTCATACCAAGGATTTTATTTGCAACACCCAAATCCTTCATCGCAAATGAATTAGCTAATTTGTTCTTGAGCACATTTATTTCCTGCATATTAGACCCTGCAACAAGCATGTCATCTACATACAATAGCAAGATAATATAGCTTCCATTTTCTAGCCTTTTAAAATAAACACAGTGATCAGAATGACATCTACTATAACCTTGTTCTGTTAGAAACCTGTCAAACTTCAAATACCACTACCTTAGAGATTTCTTTAGACCATACAATCTATTCTTCATTGCATACCAAATTTTCCTTCCCTTTGACCTCATACCCCTGTGGCTGCTGCATATAAATCTCTTTCCCCAAATCCCCATTGAAAAAAACTATTTTTACATCTAACTGTTCAAGATGAAAATATTCTACTACCACAAGACTTAAAATAGTCCTAATTGAAGTCATTTTAACAACATGAGAAAATATTTCATCAAAATATATACCTATATTTTGTGCAAACCCCTTTACAACAAGTCTAGCCTTGTACCACTTTTTGCCTCCATCTTCTTCCTTCAACTTGTAAACCCATTTATTTTGCAATGCTCTTTTTCCTGTAGGAAACTAAACCAAATCCCAAGTCTGATTATTTACTAGGGAATCCATTTCGTCTTTCATACCTTGATCCCACTTCTTTTTAGTGTCTACCTACATTGCTTCTTCATAACATTATGGTTCACTAGAATCAATCAATAATAAATAATACAATGAATGAGAGTATCATTTAAGGGGTCTATTTAACTTGGTAGATATTCTAACAACACTTGCAGGAGTTTGAGGTACCTTCTACCTTTGTTGTTGTATATTTTGATTTTCTGGTTCCTTTGGAATTTCTTTTTCAATGATCTCATCAAGCACTGTGTATTCTGGTTTTTCTTTTTCTTGTTTCTTTTCCTACAACTGATTTTTGTACATGACCTTCTCATTGAATATGGCATCTCTACTCCTAATGTTTTTTTTATTTTCATAATCCCATAATCAATAACCAAAATCATTAACACAGTATCCAATAAAGGTACACTTCTTGGATTTTCCCTCAAGATTTGTTCTATTTTCTTTATCAATATGGACAAATGCTTCACAACCGAAAGTCTTCAAAAAATAATTGTTTACCTTTTTACCTGTCCATGCCTCCTCTGGAATTCTACCATACAAATATCTTGAAGGTCCTTTGTTTATTAAGTAAACAATAATATCTACAACATCTGCCCAGAACTATAAGGGAAAACCAACATACAATCTCATACTCCTTGCACGCTTCATGATTTTCCTGTTCATCCTTTCTGAAACACCATTCTCTTGTGGTGTTCTTGGAACTGTCTTCTCTCCATGAATCCCATGGTATGAAAAGTAATCATCAAACTCCTTGCTGAAATATTCACCTCCATTGTCTGATATGAGATACTTCAACCTTTTTCCTGTCTCATTCTCAACCAAATATTTTCGTTTCTTAAAAGTATCAAAAACATCATATTTTTGTCGAATGCAATAAACCCAAGTTTTTCTAGTTGCATCATAAATAAAAGTAACAAAATAATGATAGCCACCAAGAGATGATACCTAAGCTAGTCCCCATACATCTGTATGCACAAGCTCTAACCTTTCACTCTTCTTTTCTTTTCTGACTCTGAGAAATCTGACTCTCTTATGTTTTCCATAAACACAATGCTCAAAGAAATCCAAATCAATTTTTTTAAGATCTGGGAACAAATTTATTTTGTGAAGTATCTACATCCCCTTCTCACTCATGTGTCCAAGCCTATGATGCCACAGTGCTATATCCACTCCTGTAGAAGCTAAAGATATAGAAGAGTTAGTATTACCAGTACATAAATACAATGTACCTACCTAATCTCCTTTTGCTATCACCAACGATCCTTTGGTGACCTTCCACACCTTATCTATAAATATGGATATGCAACCTTCACTTGCCAACTGCGATATTGAAATCATATTTTTTCCTAGATCTGGAACATGTCTTACCTCTTTCAACAACCATTGGTTTCCATTGCTTTTATTTATTTTTACCTTTCCCATTCTAACAAATTTGCATGGTGCATAATCACCCAAATGAACCTGTCCAAAATCACCTTGAACATAGTCTAGAAAATGTTTCCTATGGGGTGTGGCATGAAATGAAGCCCCTGAATCTACTACCCAAGACTCATAAATATTATCTATAGAAAGAATCAAAGCATCTTGTAACACATCACCTATTACATTTGCTTCCTGATTTTTCTACTGCTGTCAATCTCTTTGTTTCTTTGGAGCTATGCAGTCTTTCTTCAGGTGTCCTTTATTCCCACAATTCCAACACTCAATCTTTCCAAATCTAGATTTGGATCTTCCCTTCTTGGAATTCCCGCGGTTCCCTGAACCCTTTCCTCTATCCTTTTTTCTTCCACTGTTCTCCATATTTAAAACATTACCTAATGTCTTACTTGTGCTTTTCCGTCGCATTTCCTCACTAAGGATAACACCAACAACATCATCAAATTTTAAAGTGTTTAAACTAGAGACAGAGTTACTTATAGCCATGACCAAGCCGTTCCAAATTTTTGGAAATGAACACAAGATTAGAAGAGCCTTGACTTCATCATCAAAGTCCACTTTTACAGAACTTAGCTGATTAGTAACCATATTAAATTCATTTAAATTATCTGCAATAGACCCACCTTCTTACATCTTCATATTAAATAATCTCTTCATTAGAAATACCTTATTGGACTCCGAGGTTTTTTCATACAATTTAGCCAATGCGTCCATCAACTCCTTCATTGTCTTTTCTTTCAAAATATTGAAAGCCACTGACGCTGCCAGACTCAATCGTATCATTCCTAGTGCCTTTCTGTCAAGAACCTCCCATTCTTCATCCTTCATGGCCATCAACTTCTTTTCTATTCCACCCAATGGTAGGAATAGACCCTTATGATATAAATAATATTCCATTTGCATCTTCCATAACTGGTAGTTTTGGCCGTTAAATTTCTCGACCCTAAACTTTCCATCTTCCACCAATGCTCCCACTCGAACTAGGAAGCCTCTTTTTCTGTGAGTTACCTTTCTCTTTGATACCATTTGTTATAAAAATAGGATCGCAGAGAAATAAAATAAAACAAATGCGGAAATAAAACACAAAAGATACACAATACATAGAGACACATATATACGTGGTTCACCCAGTGTGGGCTACGTGGTTGATGCCACACCCCATATGAAACATTTTCTAGATTATGGATGTAAGAGATTGAAGACTAATAAAGAAGAAGAAGTCATTGGTGGACGTAGCCCCACACTGGGGTGAACCACGTAAATATTGCATTAATGGTTTGCTTTGTGCTGTAATGTTTATGCTGTGAATTTGCTTAGTGCATTGAATGTTATGAATGATAGATAGATCCATGAATGTTTAATGCTTTGTATATGTTGAATGTGTTAGATATGACTTATGATGCTAAGTGCGATGTGTATTTTGTCATTATTACTACGCTGAAATGTACTTAGGGTTTGATCTAGGATATGAATGAATTAATATATATTGTTCCTAAGTACCTTGTGAAGTGTTGTAATCACATATCTGTGTCCCAACTTGGTTACAAACACCTGAGTCCTGTAACTCCCCTTGCCTCTACCTCGGGTGAGACTTCGCCTGCTTCGCAGGTGTTTCTGAAAGGGCCGGTAGTTAGGGTTTTTTTGGTGCGCTGTTGAAGCGTTGAACCTTGGATCTACCCCTGTGCCAACAAATGGTTCCATTGCCGGCACCTGAAACTATGATTGTTGGGAACTGAAGTAAAGAAAAGAGAAGCTATGTGCGTAGATATGCTGCTGTGGTGCACAATAATCGACTTGATTTGTGAAGCTTTATGCTAAGAAAGAAACCCAATCTGAAGAAAAAGAGGTAAGATCTTGAAAGAGGTAAAGCTTTGTGCTTGGATAGAGTAAGATAAGTGGAAATTTTTGTTTTGAAAGCATGAATCTAGGTATGTTTGATAGATTTTGTCCTAGTATGAAAGCTAGGGTACAATTAGAAGAAAAAGTTGATTTGAACAAATTTGATAGAAATAAAGAAAGATATGTTATTCCCATGCATAGAAATAATTTTTGGACTAATGAATGGATGCAGGAACCTAGAAATATTTTTTGCAAATTACAGGTTCAACACTGTGATCCTAGTGTGTAGCACATGAGAAGTTGGGGAACATTTAAGAGAAAGAGAGGATTGACATTATGTTATAACTGTAGAAGACCAGGACATCTTGCTAAAGAATGCCCTGGTATAGGTCCTATTTGTCTTTATTATAAAATTGTTGGTCATGAAGTTGAGGATTGCCCAAGAATGATTGATAAAGTTGAAAGAATGAACATGAGTCAAGAGAATAAGGGAATATTAAAGAACCATCAAGAGAAAGAATCCGAGAAAGTTCAGACTACATTAGTACAGTTAAAAGAAGCAATGGATGATCACAAAGATGCCAGTTTATCCGAGATCACGAAAGAAAGATAGCACATAAATACAAGAATAAGATATTTCGACATAGACTCTATCCTGGATGAGGAAACACAAGTGAATATTATGACATAAATCACTTGGGAAATCTTGGGGAATCCTACTGTGATACCTTCATTGGGAAGAATAGGCTTGTTTAAAGGAAAAATGATAACCCTGTGTGGAAGAGTTGATAATATACCTGTTATCATCCGTGGAACATCGACATAAGAGGAATTTGAAGTTATTAAGTTTGTTGATAACAACACCCCATTCCCTCTTTTGTTAGGAAAGACTTGGATTGAGAAAGATCATATCAGAAGGAAATCAAAAGAAGAAGCTGGAAAAAAGAAAAAGCAAGAACTAAGGGACTTCATAGCTAGAAAAGTAGATCGACTGATAAAAGAACAAGAGGATAAGTTGAAACAACAGAAGGCAAGGGAATTAGCTGTAAGAGCACAAGAAGGCTTGAAGGACCTATCCATGCAAGAAGAAAGTATATCCACCCATGAATCAATAAGGGAAGGGATATTAATTTCTAACCCTTTGATAGCACATCAGCAATGCGAAGTCACTTCGATAGGAGAAGATAAGAATAAGAAAGAAAGAGAAATGTGGAAACAATTAGAGAGACTCAGATCACATGAAATAAGGCAAGGAAGACTAGTAAGAAGAAGTCTACGTTCAAAAAGCTACAAGAAGTTACAGAGAATAGATGGAAGATTTCACATATTGGAAATTCGTAGGAGGTAGGTTTGCAGACTCTGAACCTCGCGGAAACAACAGAACCACGCAGAATGGGACTTTGCCCTGGCGAAGCTATATGACCATTGGAGGCACCTCGACCGTTAGAGCAATGCTCTCGAATATCTAGGAAACACATTTATGGGCAGATAAATCTCCGTTAGACATTGAGACAACACCATATCAGACAAATTCACATTGATTGAGGCATTCTTATTCATTGGAGGAATCCATTACAACACTTGCTTACTTAACCCATTGGACGCTACACCGGGACCACTTTTTTCCACCCGTAATTATCTGAGCTAACATATAAGTGATTATGTGTGTCAAGTTGTGCTATCAGACCTCACCATCTATTGTTTACCCTATTATCCATTCACCTACCCTGAATTATTTGGTAACCGTGAGAATGTTGACTGAACACATTGAGCTAGAGAAGTCTGTTGAAGAAGTTTATCGCTGATAAAGCCATGTATGAAGGAATACATGTGTCATCAACCAGGGGACTGCAGGATTCCCCCTCGACTAGACAATGTTTGGTCCATATCAACCCCACTACTGAGAAGCGAAGCAAGAATCGTGACGATCTGGCTAACACGAAGAAGATCCCATCAGTCTTGCCTGATTATATCTTTCCCTTGGCTAGCACGGTCAACTGCGACAACATCCCAAGGGACTTCAAGTACACATTGATCACCATGTTCATCTCGAAGGGGATACATGTGGTTCGAATTCAGTTGGGAAAGATCCCATCTCTGAAGAACAACGATTTCAATCTCGACGATAGGAAGAACTACACAATGATCGCACCACATAGATACCTGATGAAGATGACTGGGAAGAAGTGTCACATAGTATCCCAGCCATGGATAAAGGATCTCACGCAGTCCATGATATTGAACATAATGAATATTCCTCACTTTGGCCGACATCAGGAGGTTAACACTTGCGTTAAAATCCTCTTATCATGCTATCATGGAGGATACCTGTGGCTCGACAGGCACATTACTATGGATTCGACGCTAATCCACCTGATCACAGGACTGAGCATGTATGGACCTGACCCTTAGCAGTTATAGTTAGGGAAGGCTTCAGACCACTTCCTAGCATAATGCATTAAAGAGGCATACGATGAAGTTGAGAAGGGGAAGCAAGGCTACAAGGTAGCCTCTATCTAGGATGAAACAATGTGCGTATCTTGCCAACTCATAGCTGTAAATCTCATTAGAAAGGACCACCCCATGTAGGTCACCGGGTTCATGGTGGAACTTGCAAGGAAGTGCGTGGAGGGGATGCAAATGAAATGGGCAAGCTACCTCATCAACGAGCTCGAGAAAGACTACCACGAAGTGCAGGATCAAGGATATGAGTTCCATTTCAGCTGGTTGCTGGTGTTGATCACATTTGTCGCTTAGAAAATGATGAAAGGAGAAACCTTCCCAAGTATTGAACCATCAGAGCCATTGGCCGTGAGGTTCTCCACCTTATGGTACACGAATGACATGTCCAAGCAATGGCAGTCAAATGCAGTGTTCCACGCATACTACCAGGAACTGAAGGTTGCCATAGAATCAGTCCCTCACATGACACCACAAACCTTGCACCAGTATAGACCACTAGCTAAGTTCTGCGCAGATCAACATTTTATATATATCACTATGCGCAAGGATGAGAGCAAGGAGAAATTACAGTCCTAGTACAAGATGACCAACGAAGACATGGAGGAGATCATGAAGGAGTGGCCTACAGAGTTCCTCGTACCAATTGATGTTACAGAACTCTTCGACCCTGATATCATAGGAAGCCCCTTGGTCACTCAGGTCAAGCACATTGGACATACAAGTGCGAAGAAGAAGAAGAAAAAGGAGGAAGTCCAGGATGTATAGACTGATGAGGAAGATAGCACCTCAGAAGAAAGTGGACCTGGCTCACTCGTAGGAGGAGGAGGAGACAAAGTAAATCAATAAGGAGGAGGGGAAGAGGGAGAAAAACAAGGATAAGGTGAAGTTACACCGCCGAAGGATCCCCCTACTGAGATATATACATTGAAGAAGAGGAAGGTTTCTTCGCAAAAACCCTCGACTAGAAAGAAAAACCACACAAGTATGCCCCAGCTAGAGGCCACACTCATGGAGGATGACATCGGTCTAGTCCATGGAGCAATGGAAGATGCATCCGATGACCTCTCACAGAGATATGGCGTGAAGAAAGAAGATCTATATGTAAGAGTTGAGAAGGAAGTGAAAGAAATTCAGCTAGCCCTTCAATTGAGCCGCACAATACCTACTGTGCCTTCCTCATCGGAGACTATAGAGTTGGGGGATGAGCTAGCCCAAATTTGATGACTGGAAAATGAAATAGATTCTTGCCTTTAGAAAGTTCAAGAAGAAAAGGAACATGCTACAAAAGCCCTGAAGAAAGAGAAAGAAGAAATCTTGGAGCAACTACGAGTTGCGCGGTACTATGTGATCGCTTATGAAAATGAGAAAGATGAGTTCCGGGCGATGCTCAAGGAAGAAAAGGTGAAGATACAGAGGGAAAAGGACCAAATTCTTGCAGAGAAGACTGCATTCAAAGAAGTGGTGAGCATAACACTTTGCTTTGTGCCAGGCTTGGCATAAGAGGAAAATGAGGCAGTCAAATTTCAAGTAACAAAGCTTGTTGAGGCCATCCAACAGCTTCAAGCAAGAGTAACAGAGTTGGAGCTTCAAGAAGTACCAAGCACTCTGCAAGAAGTGCACGATCAGAGGGAGGAAGACGCTAAGAGCATAGTAGGAAGGATCAGGGCCCTCACCTCATAATGAAAGCAGTGAAGAAATAGAAGTGCACAAAATTATGAATGCCTCACGAAAGATCCAGAGCTTAGGAAGTTGGAAGCACAACTATAGGAGGTGCAGCAGTAGGCACTGACAGTTCAAGCACAAATGAAGTCACTCACTGTGATCGAGAGAATGAAGAGATCATAAGAACAACATGCAAACCAACAACATATTACTTCCATCTAGGGCATAGTCATGGAGGTGATATAGAGGCTACAACTGGTGTAGGACGAAGCTTGCACAGTGTTTGAAGAGATCAAAGGACAAGGCTTACAGATAGACCAAGTGGTTGTGACAGTGGAATATCACCTAGAAGGGCCTGTTATCGAGCAAGTACTTGAGGATATCACTGAGCAGGAGGTTTAGGCGAAGCAGTAGGTCGAGGTAGCTTAAGCTAAGATCGAGGCCTTTGAAGTAGTGTTTCCCAGATCTGAGTGACTCGGGACGAGTCACATGTGAGTGTTGGGGGTATGTTGGCCCTCGACTAAGTTTTGAGGGAACATTGGTTGGGGTTGACCACTTTTGTACTTCGACAGGCTGGTTGAAGATGGAGCACCTAGGCGGAGCTAAGATTGTGGGATCTCACTTATTTTGTGGACCCAACAAGGGGTTCATTAGGGTTTTGGGATGTCAACCCATGGGTTTACCCATGATTAGGCTTTGTTGTAAGGGATGTAAAAGTATATATAGGAAGGAATTTAATGTAGAAGGGGGGTGTGCTTAGTGCAAGCAATGTAGTATGTAGCTAAGTGCATAAGTGGCTAAGTGCAAGAGTCAAGTAGTTCTGAGTTGCTTTGTGCAAAAGAAAATGTATGTAAGGCTACGTGCTTAAGAGAGAAGTTGGCTCTCTGCCTTGACCTGATTTTGGGAAGGTGGATCTGGCGCTTAGTGTACGTAGAAGAAGAAGAAGAAGAAGCCGTTGGTGGACGTAGCCCCACACTGGGGTGAACCACGTAAATCTTGTGTTGATGGTTTGCTTTGTGCTGTAATGTTTATGCTGTGAATTTTATTAGTGCATTTAATGTTATGAATGATAGATAGATCCATGAATGTTTAATTCTTTGTATATGTTGAATGTGTTAGATCTGACTTATGATGCTAAGTGTGATGTGTATTTTGTCATTATTACTACACTGAACTGTACTTAGGGTTTGATCTATGATGTGAATGAATTAATATATATTGTTCCTAAGTACCCTACAAAGTGTTGTAATCATATATCTGTGTCCCAGCTTGGTTACAAACACCTGAGTCCTGTAACCCCCCCTGCCTCTACCTTGGGTGAGACTTCGCTTGCTTCACAGGTGTTTCCAAAAGGGATGGTAGTTAGGGGTTTGTTGGTGCATTGTTGAAGCGTTGAAACCTGGGTCTGCCCCTTTTCCAACAACTAGAATCATGGGAATAAAGGACATCTGAAGAAATATTGCAGAGCTCCAAAGAAACAAAGAGATGGACAACATGAGAAAAATCAGGAAGCAAATGTAGCAGGTGATGTGTTACAAGATGCTTTGATTCTTTCTGTAGATAATATTTCCGAGTCTTGGGTAGTAGATTCAGGGGATTCATTTCATGCCACACCCCATAGGAAACATTTTCTACATTATGTTCAAGCTGATTTTGGACAGGTTCATTTGGGTGATGATGCACCATGCAAAATTGTTGGAATGGGAAAGGTAAAATAAAACAAAGGAATGGAAACCAATGGTTGTTGAAAGAGGTAAGACATGTTCCATATCTAAGGAAAAATCTAACTTCAACAGGGAATTTGGCAAGTGAAGGCTGTATATACATATATACAGATAAGGTATGGAAGGTCACCAAAGGATCATTGGTGATAGAAAAAGGAGATAAGGTAGGTACATTGTATTTATGCACTGGTAATACTGACTCTTCTATCTCTTTAGATTCCATAGTAGTGGATATAGAACTGTGGAATCATAGGCTTGGACACATGAATGAGAAGGGGATGTAGATACTTCACAAAACAAATTTGTTTCTAGATCTTAAACAAATTGATTTGGATTTCTGTGAGCATTGTGTTTATGGAAAACAAAAGAGAGTCAGATTTCTCATAGTTGGAAAAGAAAAGAAGAGTGAAAGGTTAGAGCTTGTGCATACATATGTATGGGGACCAACTCAGGTATCATATCTTGGTGTCTCTCATTATTATGTTAGTTTTATTGATGATGCAACTAGAAAAACTTGGGTTTATTGCATTCGACAAATATTTGTTGTTTTTGATACTTTAATAAATGGAAAGATTTAGTTGAGAATGAGATAGAAAAAAAGTTGAAGTGTCTCAGATCAGATAATGGAGGTGAATATTGCAAGAAGGAGTTTTATGATTAATTCTCATACCATGGGATTCGTAGAGAGAAGAAAGTTCCAGGAACAGCACAAGGAAATGGTGTGTCAAAAAGGATGAACATGAAAATCATGGAGCGTGCAAGGAGTATGAGATTGCATGCTGGTTTGCCCTTACAATTATGGGAAGATGCTATAGATACTATTGTTTACTTAATAAACAGAGGACCTTCAATCTCTTTGGATGGTGGAATTCCAGAGGAAGCATGGATAGGTAAAAAGGTAAACTATTCTTTTTTGATGACTTTCAGTTGTGAAGCATTTGTCCATATTGATAAAGAAAATAGAACAAAGCTTGAGGAAAAATCCAAGAAGTGTACCTTTATTGGATATGGTGTTAATGATTTTGGTTATCGATTATGGGATTATGAAAATAAAAAAATCATTAGGAGTAGAGATTTCATATTCAATGAGAAGGTCATGTACAAAGATTAGTTGCAGAGAAAGAAACAAGAAAAATAAAATCCAAAATACATAGTGCTTGATGAGATCACTGAAAAAGAAATTCCAAAGGAACCAAAAAATCAAAATGTACAACAACATGAGCATAAAGTAACTCAAACTCCTGCAAGTGTTGTTATAATATCTACCAGGTTAAGTAGACCCCCTGAATGATACTCTCCTTCATTGTGTTATTTATTGTTGACTGATTTTGGTGAACCAGAATGTTATGAAGAGGCAATGTAGGTAGACACCAAAAATAAGTGGGAGCAAGGAAAGAAAGAGGAAATGGATTCCCTAGTAAATAACCAGACTTGCGATTTGGTTTAGTTTCCTGCAAGAAAAAGAGAATTACAAAATAAATGGGTTTACAAGTTGAAGGAAGAAGATGTAGGCAAAAAGCGGTACAAGGCTAGACTTGTTGTAAAGGGGTTTGCACAAAAGAAAGGTATATATTTTGATGAAATATTTTCTCCTGTTGTTAAAATGACTTCAATTAGGAATATTTTAAGTCTCGTGGCAGTAGAATATTTACATCTTGAACAATTAGATGTAAAAATAACTTTTCTCCATGGGGATTTGGAGGAAGAGATTTATATGCAACAACCACAGGGGTATGAGGTCAAAGGGAAGGAAAATTTGGTATGTAGGTTGAAGAAGATCTTGTATGGCCTAAAAAAAGCTCCAAGGCAATGGTATTTGAGAATAACAAGAGACAAGAGACAAGAAAAATCACAAATTGACATTGTCTCAGGGTGAGTACATAGAGAAGGTATTGGAGAGGTTTAGAATATAGAATGAAAAACTAGTTAGTACACCTTTGGCCAACCATTTCAAATTTACTAAGGAAATGTGTCCCAAGACACATGAGGAGATAGAATACATGTCCATGGTCCCTTATTCATCAACAATTGGAAGCTTGGTGTATGCGATGGTTTGCACAAGACTAGATATTTCACATACAGTTGGAGTTGTGAGAAGGTATAAGAACAATCCAGGTAAAGAACATTGGGAGGCAATAAAGTGGATTCTAAGGTATTTGAGAGGTACTTCTACTCATGCATTATGTTTTGGAGGTTTAGACACTGTTCTATAGGGATATATTGATTCAAATATAGCAGGTGATAAAGATAGCATGAGGAGCACCTCAGGGTATGTTTCTACTATAGGTGGAACAAGAGTAAGTTGGATTTTGAAACTGCAAAAGGTTGTTGCACTTTCAACAACAAAGGTAGAGTATGTTGCTGCTAGAGAGGCTAGTAAAGAGATGATTTGGTTACAGAGGTTTATGGAGGAATTGGGAAAGAAACAAGAGAACAACAGGTTGTACTATGACAATGAGAGTGCCATTTATCTTTCAAATAACTCATCCTTCCATTCGAAGACTAAGCATATACAACCTAGGTACCATTTCATACGATTCATCTTGGAAGATGGACATTTAAAGTTGGAAAATATACACACTAGCCAAAATCCCGCAGACATTTTAACAAAGGAAGTAACCAGGGAGAAATTGAGTTCTTGCTTAGTTTTAGTTGGTCTTCAAGCATGTATATGAAGATGAGAAATTTTCCAGGTCTAAGAAGGATCACAGTCCAACAATACAACAATGATGGAGTTGTTGAGATCAGTCTCCAAGTGGGAGATTGTTTGTCGTGGAGCTTGATTATCTTCCTGATTTAGAGGTCTTTTTTTTAAGCTGTGTTTATGCCCCATGAATACTTTACACCCCAGAAGAATGTACACTCCTCCACGTGGTGGAGTGTAGGGGGGGATTGCCCCTCCTGTGGGGTTCAGGGGAAAATCCCCCAAAGAAAAAATTGCCTTGTAAATGTATATTGTAATTTCATAGTAAATATGGACTGTTCATTATAAGGTTGTAGATATGACGGTAGAAGTTATGTTAGGGTTTTTTCCCTAGAAGGAAACCCTCTTTTATGAGGGAAATTTATTTCGGCTATGTATAATTGCGAATGTTGTATTCTTAGTGAGGAGGCTGTGAGAGAAAGAAGATGAATTTACAACGGGTGTTTTATAGGTTGTATCCCTTCATTTGCTGGATAATAATAAAGGAAGGACCTGGAAATTTCTCTGGTGGATGTAGACCACACTGGGTGAACCGCGTATATGTGTGTCTCTATTGTATTGTGTATATTCTATGTTTTATTTCCACATTTGTTTTATTTTATTGCTCCACGATCATATTTTTCTAACACATTCATGCTCACTCGTCTTCAAATATAATAATACTTGAATTGAGGAAAAAAATGGTTTGAGTGATCATTTTCTTATACATTCAGTTCTCTATAAATGTGCTTAAAAGATATGGAAGTTAAAAATCCTTTTAACTCCCTAATTGTATTCATGATTAGAGCCACAATTATGTTTGGAATATTTTTTTTGTTAGTTATCCAATCAATGACTATCTTAGAGTCTCCAATGATTTGAAATTTATCCACTTCATATTCGATTTCTAATATAATCAACAACCATAAATCATTAAGTTCTACCCAATTATAGAACACTTCCCTAAAATGGCTTTGAATTCCATTGAATGGTCCTCTTTTAAGAAAAATACTCCTTCCCCACTACTCCTTGGGTTCCATCGACTAACACCATCAAGGAAACCACATGGAATATTTTATATATAATATAAGATCAATGGGATCGCTCAAGTGGTTGATTGCTTTGAGATTCATGTAGGAGGTCTTGGGGTTGATCCCATGGGTTGGGTGTATCTATTGTGTTCCTCACATGACGTTCTTATTAAATCAAGCACCATAATAAACACCAGCGAGTTTACACTATGGGCCATCCATGAAATGAGAGGAGGTTATTATGTGATTGACATACTACACAAAATTCATAATGCTAATGGAGGACACAAGATCTATTCCCATCAATGAGTCCTTTGAGGTTATCAATTGGTTATCCTATTGGTTGTTAATCAGGCTTTACCATTCATATATTGTAGGGAAGAGGGGGGGGATTCCATGAAGTATTATTTTGGAATATATATCTATAGAATCCATAAGAGAAGGTTGCATTTATTTGACACTAAGTTTAGAGTGTTTTTTTTATCCTTCACATTTGACAATTTCAATTACATTTACTAAATTTGGTTGATAACTAACTATAACAAGATATTTATGGTTTGTCTTCAATCATGTAAGTTGTTATTTACTTACTTTCCTTTATTATTTCTCCGAGTTGATATCTCCATAATTTCATTTATTATCGATCATATTATATAACACTTCTTAATATAATTAATCATAATCTATACCTTGTATCTAAGATATCAAAGAGAATTTTCCTAAGTATCAATATAGCCTTCCATTTATGTTTTAACAACTTTCTTGACCTGAGTTACCATCAATTTAATAATACTCTACTCATAATTAACATGGGGGGAGATATATAGTAATATGCCATCTTGTACATGACATAGATGGAATAAATGGGATAAAAAATACTAGGGTTAGGACACAAAGTAGGTGAAATGACATGTACCAATGATAGAGGTGGAAAGCAAGGAATTATTGCAAAGGAAATTACATGAAATGAACTCATATATCACATGGGGATCCCCTCAGTCAAGGATATTTTTTTTAAGAGAAGTGAATAAGGCTAAGGAAATGGGTAGTGTAGGAAAAGGAATCTCAGAGACTCTCGATACTAGGATATAACGACAAGAAATGAAGGCCAAGACTTCATCTCTGATTAGTATAACCAAGATTTGACTTGGAGGATGCCTATACAAGTCAACCGCCCTTAGGTATGAAGTCACATAAACTAGGATTGGGAGTTACATACAATACATGAAAGATTGTGCAATCATAGGGAAGTTCATGGAGATTTGGCCCTTAGAAAAGGATCTAATTTGTTGGATAAAGTCAAGATAGAAGTTCAAGGGCTATATAGATCTAAATCTTGGGTCCAAGGGTTCTTTCATAACCATTTTTGCAAGCATGGAAGATAGAGAGAGGGTCTTTGAGGATGGCCCATACTTCTTCAACTCAACAAGTTTACATCTCAGTCTCTAGACAAAGGAGTTTAACCTTGAAAAGGAATATTTTACAACATCATTGTTGTGGGTTCAGTTGTATTCACTCGCTCAACAATTTCAAGATGAACAAATGCTTGCAAGAATATGAAACAAATTAGGATGCTTCTTCAAAACCCTAGAAATCACCAGAATAGGTAGATATGTAGCCTATAGAAGAATTTGTGTTTATATGAATGTTTTGAGGGCTCACTCAAAATCCATTTTCATAATCTTCCAAGACATAGAATGGATACAAACCATATACTATGAACACATTCCTTTATAATGTAGGAAATTCCACAAGCACACAAATTTATTTTAAGGGTTTCCCTCTAAATGCCAAAACTAATTTCAAAAAGCATGAGGAAGGGACTGACAAGGATGGATTTGTCCAAGTGCCAAGCAAACGAGAATTATGAAAGAAACACCCCACACATGCAACCAATAATATCCCCAAAGTGGCTAATAGTTTTTAGTATTTATAAAGGGAGAAGGATACCATAGAGGTTAAATTAGGAGAGGAAGCATCCACAGACAAGGAAAATATTCCTCCCACAACTACTATAGGTGAGCCAAAACATAGAAAAAATAAATCAAGCTTTCATCCAAAGGAGATATTAAAGGCATTGTATACCTAGAGATGGGAGGAGAGGAAGAAAAATCTGTAAATGTGTTGAACCTACACATAATAGATCTATATAAACAATAATACACACGTTTGCAGAGAGAATTTGAGAAAGAAGAAGGAGAGAAATAATGAAATAATTCTCATTAACCGTTATGAATAATGAATAATTTACACATGATATACTCTGTATAAATCAATGAGTGCACAATGGAGGAGAACCAATGCGCCATAGTGGTGGTCTAGAGTTTTCTGGACACACACCAGTAGTTATGGGAGTGAACTTCCACCTAGTCTAGTCTCTCACGCAATTATGGGAGTGAACTGCCACCTAGTTGAGTTAACTAGTCAACTAGTCTTCAGTTAACTGACTGAACAGAGAGTAGTGAGGAGTTAACTCAGGAAATTAAGGGTAAAGCACCAGTCTAGTTATGATCCCAAGGAAATTTAGAATTAGCATGGTGATGATCCCAATGTTTCATGGTGATAAAACCAATGCAACATCTAAACTCAACTCAACTAGTCAAACTAAAGTGTCAACTGAAAGAGAATATTCTCCAGGTGGAATATTCTCCCCTAAAATATAGGAGACTGGATAATGACTAATTATGAATAATAAAAAAGGAAAAAACTTATGAAAAATAAATCCTAGGTGTGTGTGAAGTAACTCCAACACCCCCCTTGAACATCACTATGGTGAAAATAAAGAATGGGTCTTGGAAACGAGGCCATGCTAGGTACCCAAATACAAAAGATACACTGAAAATAAAGTGAGGAAAGAGGGAAAAACACATGGGAAACCCCCCCCCTCAAGGTACAATGTATTTAAAAATAAGAACTACAGTTGCTAGGCAATTGTGTCCTTCACTCCGAGACGAATTCACATAGAATGGAAGTTCTGCTCAATGAAGGTCTTGGTGAAGATGTCTTCCATTTGTTTTGCTGAAGGATAGAACTATAAGTCGATGATCCCCTTGTGTACTAAGCCCTAGATGTAGTGCATGTGTATCTTTATGTGCTTCGTCCGCTGTCTCTGAACTGGATATCTGTAGAACTTCAGAGTGATCTGGTTGTCATTCTAGAAATTGAATGCCCAAATCAGTGAGAAAATGTTGTAGCCACATAGCCTGAATGGTCATGTTAACTACCCCTCTTTACTCTACCTCGGATGAAGATAGATAAATGACAACTTGCTTCTTTCTCGACCAACAGATAGGCTTGGAACCAAGACTAAGTGAGTAACCAGATGTGGACTTGCATTCAGTGCTATCGCCAGCCTAGTCAGAATCAGTAAACCCGATCAGATCTAATGTAGAGTCTTCTACATAATGAATCCCAAAGGTGATGGTGCCCTGTATGTATCGAAGGATATGCTTTGCAGCCTTCCAATGTAGCTCATGCAGCTCCTGCATGAACCTGGAAACTGCGTCAACTACATAGGAGAGGTATGGTCTGGAGTGTGTGAGATACAAAAATCTCCCCACTATCTTTCTGTATAGTGTGCCGTAAACCAGAGGAGTCTCCCCGCCATCCTTAATTTTGACTCCTGATAAGAAAGGGGTCGGAGAAGACTTGTAGTCTGTCATGTGAAATCTCTCAAGGATATCTTGTGCATACTTGGCCTAAGAAAGTTTGATGCCTGATGCATCCCGACTGATCTCGAGTCCAAGGAAGAAGTGTAGAGGACCCATGTCTGTCATCAAAAACCTGTCATTTTGAATCCTCTTGACTGAAACAATCACTAAAGTCGAGCAACTGGTGATCATGAAATCATCAACATACGTAACTAAAATTAGAAGTGAATCAGTCATCCTGAGCATGTATACATTTGGTTCTTATTTACAATGTACAAATTTCTGTAACAACAGGTAGGAGTCCATCTTGGCATACCATGCCCTCAGAGCTTGCTTGAGGCCATAAGGGGTCTTCTTGAGTTGACAGACCAAAGATGAGTCCTGCATAAATCCCTGGGGCTGCTTCATATAGATATCCTCAGAGAGATCGTCATGAAGAAATGCATTCTTCACATCCATCTGATGGACTTCCCATCCTTTGGATGCCGCAATGGCAAGTTCCAATTGTATGGAATCCATCTTCTCTACTGGAGCGAAGGTCTCATCATAGTCAATACCATGAACCTGCTAAAAGCCTTTGGCGACAAGCCTAGCTTTGTATCTGCTAATATGTCCATATGCTGCACTCTTGGTCCTATAGACCCATCTGCATCTGAAAAGTTTCCTCCCACAAGGAAGGGGAACTATATCCCAACTCTGGTTCTCGAGGAGGGAGTTGTACTCCTCCTTCATGGCGAATTCCCAAAATGGATTTCCAACAGCCTCGCCATAAGACTGTGGATATGAAGACTGAACCAAGAAAAGATGCTTAGAGGGAAATGGATCAGTGGAAGTGAGTGCAATAGAAGGCTCCTCGAAATCAGATCGAGTCCTCCTAGTATTGGTTGGATCACCAACGAGATCCCTTACATCCTGAAGAGTAGTCTGTGCCCACTTGGGCCTCTTCTCTAGCTCTACAACTGCATCTGGATGCTCTGACTCTGTATTTGATTGTACTAACTCTAAATCTAAGTCATCTTAGTCTATGAATCAAAACTCATCTGAAGAAGATTCGACATGTGCATTCTCATCATCTTGGATAGGTGGAAGAATGAAGGTATCTGCATGCGGCTGCTGAGGTGCATGTGAGACACTTTCCTTGAATTGGACACTACAATTGATGATGATCAGGTCTAAGGAAAGATCGATAAGATTATATCCCTTCACACCGTTGGGGTATCCAAAAAAAATACACTCAGTGCTCTCTGGATCAAGTTCCTTCCTCTTTTCAGATGGAATCCGATCCTATACACGTGAACCGAAAATGTGAAAGTGGGTCACTTCCGGTTTGAGGCCGCTCCAAGCCTCATAGGGGGTCTTATCCTTAAAAGATCTATGGGGAGATCTTCTTTGGATGTATGTTTCACAATTAATTTCTTCGGCCCATAGTCTTTGTGGTAGATACTTTGCATGCATCATGCAAGATGCCATCTCCTTTAGAGATCTGTTTTTCCGCTCAACAACTTCATTTTGTTGCGGAGTATAGGGAACTATGTGCTACAAATGGATCCTTGCCTCATGGAAAAGATCATGGATCTCATGATTTACATACTCTTCTCTGTTGTCAGATCACAGGACCTTGATCTTCTTTCTGGACTGTGTCTCAATCAGGGCTTTGAAATCTTTGAGGTGTTGAAAGGCCTCCGATTTTTTCCTAAGAAAGTAGATCCATGTAAAATGTGAGAAATCATCAACAAAAATGAGAACAAACCTTGATTTTCTAATCGATGGATGTGGAAAAGGACCCATAAGGTCACCGTGGATCAGATCTAAAGGTGTAGAGGCTCTCCGAGACTTTCCCTTGTCGAATTTCTCTTGAGGGTGTTTCCCGAGAACACATCCCTCACACACTCCTTTGGAGAAATGGATGTCTAGTAGACCATTAACCAATATTTTCTTGCTAAGCTGTTGCAAGTATCTGAAATTCAAATGTCCAAACCTTTTGTGCCATATCCTACTACTTTCATTAGCATGAGTAAGAAGTAAAGCATAATCAGGTTCAATGAATTCAGAAAATGTATACAATCTAGACTGATGATTTACCTCAATGGTAGCAACCCTAGAGTTGGTTTGCATGTCTTAGATCTCCACGAAATTTGGTGTGAATATGAATTTATTTCCGGTGCCATAATTCGATATATGATACACAGAGAGAAGGTTGACAAAAAGTTTGGGAACATGCAACACGTTCTCGAAGCTTCCATTGGTAAGTTCAATCCTTCCTTTGCTGGTGACTTCGACATGAGAGTTACCCCCCATCAGAATAGGAGGACCTTTGCATGCATCCAAAGAAGAATGTACTTCTTTTGAGGAAACCATGTGATGTGATGCTCCTGAATCTACGATCCAAGCATCAAGAGAGGAGTTGATGGAAATCAAGGCGTGGCTAGAATTTCCTTTCTTGGAATTCAGATCTTCTGGCTTCTTCTTCTTGGCACCCTCGGGGATGTTATATCCAAGGTTTTTTTGCTGAAGTATTTGAGACATCAGATCTATTTTTTTTTACATGCAGGCGGATTCTGAATGGAATTATTTGTGACAATATGTGCATTTCTCCCCTTTTCTTCCCTTTTCGCCTTTAGGTCTAGAGGCATCGGTAAAGGGTTTTGTGTACCCTTCCTTCTTCGGATGTGCATGAGTTTCCAATTTCTATTTATCTTTATATTTCTGATATTTGTGTCTGCCATATTGCACAGTGAGTGCATGTGCCTTTGGGCCTGTTAGAACCCTATATAATAGGGGATCAATGTTCTGAATAATATTTGTCTATTTCAGGCGGATGTATTCACTCATGACGCATGGCAAAGGCGGCAGAAAGAGCCCGACACTGACCAAGCATACAATAAATACCTGCGCGCGAAGTTCAAAGCAAGTTCTTGTGCATTTTTTGTGAAAATTTGTGAATTGGTTTGAAAGGCATAAACTGGTTATTCTTGTGGGTAAATGTAAAATTGGGTTTATTAGCTATTTTTGGTAAATTTATCAAAAAATGGCCTTTGCCTTTATGCATAGTTTTATAAAAAAAATTACCAAAATGTTCAGCAAAAAGTTATATTGGCCAAGGGCCAATCTCCACGCATTCAACACCAAGATTTAGCACCAAACCGACAACAAACACACACAAAGAAGTGCTAGCGCCAACACCAACACCAAACCCCAAAGCCCGAGCCTTGGTCTCACTACATCGAACTACTTTGCAATCCCCGGCATATATTAATACAATTTTACCTTTCCTCCTTATGAATGTGGGATATTGCCCACAGAGACCCAAATATATATATATATATAAACACAGCGACAGGTGTTGAACCACCAGCGTTTAAAACCCTCCACTAGGTGTTTGAAACAGGTTTCAAGGTGTCGATTGCAGCTCCACGCAACCTGTCAACAACAACGCAATACACAAGACATGAGTCCAGTTGAGAAAGACTAAGCAACGTCTCAAACACCATTTTTGGACAGAGATATACGACGGTGCAAAATTGTTCTACTTGTCTGGTCTCATTTATGAAAAGTATCTTAAGCATGAAATACATCATCTGGCAAGATTTATTTCTGTTGCAAAGTTTCTTTCTCTATCTTGGAGAAGCTCTCACCCCTATATATTGGTAGACTGTTTTGAGGATATTACTCCTCCAAAGAGAGTACAAGAAGACAAAAATGTGATCGAAATGTGACTCTCTATGGTTACCTGCGTGGTTGCAACCTGAAGAAGGGAACAAAGGTACATATTGCGGGTATAGGAGATTTCCATCTTGCTGGAATTGCTAGTTTAACTGATCCATGCCCTTTTCCCTCAACAACCAAAAAAGAAGGGATTGCGTGAGAAAGAGAAGCTATTTTATGCACCAATGTCAGATTTAGGTGATCTCCTATATGATGAGAATGCTTGTTTATAAGGCAGTAGTAGAACCAGACAGTATGATTCTGTTCATCAAAGGATTGAACCTGAGAAGAGGAAGGATTTATGATACTGATAATCTCATCTGTGTCTTTGGTTCCAATTTGGACACCGATCCGCTTAATTCCATGGATTTCAAGAAATCGGACACCATGGATTTGGGCAGCAAGGTTTTTAAGACCAAGGTTCTGATGGCTTCTCAAGAAGTGATTGGATGTGAAAAGCCTAATGGTTCAGAAATACAAGAAATTCAAGGGATGAAGGCCTCTGTATGGAGATCCAGAAGTAGTTTACTTCCATCTGTAGCTAGGCTTGAAGTTAAATCCATGAAGAGCTCGAAACCTGTGAAGATGTTTAGGCCTCTCCATCAGGTCTGTGCTTGCACAATGATTTGGAACCAAGCTCCATTTCTCAGAGAATGGATCATGTACCATGGCTATCGAGGTGTCCAAAGGGGGTTTCTTTATGAAAACAAAAACGATGACAACATAGAAGAAGTGGTAGAATCCTTGGGTTCTTTCAATGTGAGTAAACATATGTGGCCATGGATTAAAACCCAAGAGGTTGGATTCTCTCATTGTGCATTGCGAGCTCGCTAAGAATGTGAATGGGTGGAATTCATGGATGTAGATGAATTTCTGAATCCCATAGAATATATTCAGAATGAGACTATGCCAACAGATTCTACTCAAACAAGCGCTACAGTCATGGAAAGGCTGATCAAGGGCTTACTCTAAAATGAGATCTGGAGGCTTAATCGAATCTGGAGGTGAATTAAAGAAGGAAAAGCTACAGTTGAAGATGATACTATTGTTGCTGGCAAAGTGATGTGTCATACCTCTAAAAAAGGGGCTATCTCCATACCATTTTCCCCAGATTTTCAGGGATCTTATCAATGTTTCCAGATGGCACCAAATCAGCTCCATACCACAGATTTTCATGCACAAAATCAATGATAGGATATAGATCCAGATCTCAAGGCAGCAGTTAGAGGGAGGTGGTAGAGTATTTTTATTTTCCCAGGCAGAGGACCAACAACCGAAAGGACAAGTGGCTATCCTCTCTCAGATTCAAGGGACAGGCATCAACAACCTTCCAGCGAATTTGAAACAACTAAAGCAACAATTTCTAAATACAATTTCCTTTTAATTTACTGTTTGTATTATTCTAGGAGACAACTGACATGTGTCAATCTTGTAACTGTTTTCCTATTTTTAGAGTGCTGAGTCATGAGCCCGAGTGAGAGAAGAATGATATATCTTTTTCTTATATAAACACATGTAAAAGACTAGGAGGGGGTTCGACTGGGCTGAGTAGGAGAGGGTCCTGGCAGTGAAGCATATCTTTTCTTGTTGGTTCAACCTCTGTGAGGGGTTTTTCAACCTGACAGGAATAAAATTTTCTTTGCTGGAGCTTGGGCTGTTTATGGCCAGTTATATTATTGTAATATTTAGATGATCAACTCAAAAATGTGCAAACTGTTCTCAGGATTCATGTGTGGAAATGCTGGTGGTGTTCTTCTTTGTTGATGTATTTCCTGTCTTCTTTGCAATTTGTTTTCATTTCTTATTACCAGAAGGAAAGTAATAGGGGCATAATTTATTATTAGATACTCTTCCTCTCAGCTTGTGGTGATCTTTATGTTTATCTTCTAAAGGCTAGTTCAGGAATTCTTAACTGCTCCTGGGCCTGGTTTTTCCTTACCTATTTCTTCCTCTAATTCACGCCATTAAAACTTAAATCGATCCAATGTTTCTGCTACCTTTCCGTTTGTAACAGTTTTGTCCAGATCTGATATGTGAATCACTTTTAATCGTAGACCCCATTTTCCCAATGGCTCTCCTTGCTGTCCCAAACTAACCATCTCAAAATCAAAAACTCTATATTTTCCTTGTTTTTATAGCTAGCCTAACATCAGTCCTATTGCAAACAAAGTTAAATCTAAAAGAGAGATCCCTCTCTGAGTCTTGGAGGGATAGATCCAAGACTCGAAGCGGTTCGAGGTTACCTCTGTGTTTTCCTCAACATCCTTAGGCAAATTACAGAGTGCTAACATGGCCTTTGATTTTTCCCATGTTGATGAGCTTGGTTTGCTCTTGTGTCAGGGATTCGATAAAATCCTCAAGAGAAGGCATCTTCTAGGTGGATCCTGAGGACAATTTGACAGAATGGAATGTGGATATGAATACAAATAATTTAGGACCAAKATTGGAGAGAATAGTGATAACCATTTTTTTCTCCTCCTTCTATTTATCAACCCTACAAGCTTTGAGTTGCGACAATAAATCCTTGAATTTTGTAAAGAAATATTGGATATTGTCGAAGATTTTTGGATCCAATGTRAGAATATCCACCTCCAACATGTGTCCCCTCATATCATCCTATTTTCCAAATATCCCTTCCAAGGTGGTCCATGCTTCATTGGGATTCTTACARGAAGATATGTGAAAAAGGAGATCGGGAGAAATAACACTATAAATTGTTCCGAGTGCCTCATCCATTCGATTTAAGTACTTGGATTTTTCTATGGATGATGTCGGTTCTATATCTGTATTCAATTTTATCTTGTACAACCCTCTGGTTCAGATATGTATGGCTATTTTCTCCTTCCATGAAAAATAGTTGTAAGGTGTAAGAATGAATTCTTTTTGGAAATCTATCTTTCCGCTGTCTTCAATCTCTTGTACCTGCAAAAATTTTTGGTGTAGATTTTGCTTAGAAATCTGTCGGCTACATGTAAATGTTTTGAACCTTCACATAATATATATGGCTAAACAATAATACACACATTTGCAGAGAGAATTTGAGAAAGAAGAAGAATGAGAGAAATAATGAAAGAATTCTCATTAACTATTATGAATAATGAATAATTTACACATGATATACTCTGTATAACTCAATGAGTGCGCACTGGAGGAGAACCAATGCACCATAGTGGTGGTATAGAGTAATTTGGACACACACCAACAATTACAGGAGTGAACTGCCACCTAGTCTAGTCTCTCAGGCAGTTACGAGAGTGAACTACCACCTAGTTGAGTTAACTATTCAACTAGTATTCAATTAACTGACTGAACAGAGAGTAGTGAGGAGTTAACTCAGGGAATCAAGGGTAATGTGCCAGTATGGTTATGATCCCAAGTCAAGGTCAAATTATCATGGTGATTATCCCAAGGCAAGGTCGAATTAGCATGGTGATGATCCCAATGTTGCATGGTGATAAAACCAATGCAACATCTAAACTCAACTCAACTAGTCAAATTGAAGTGTAAACTGATAGACAATATTCTCCAGGTGAAATATTATCCCCGAAAATATAGGAGACTAGATAATGACTAATTATGACTAATAAACAAGGAAAAACCTTAGGAAAAATAAATCCTAGGTGTGTGTGAAGTAACTCCAACAAAATCCAATTTAGAGGATCAAGAGTTAGAATTAGAAAATAACATGAACATGTAAGAGATAGATCTATTGACACTAATTGAGATATATGGAGAAAAAATATTAACAAATATATTATAAGAAGAAATTCAAATTTTATAGAAGGAACTCTTGAAAGGGAAATATAAGATTCTCTTTCCCACGTAAAATTAGAGAGATTCAATGAGGCTGAGAATTAAAACTACACAACTCAAACCATATAAAATATTGGTAGGGAAAGAAAGAAAATTAGTTAGAAAACCCATGAAGCAAAAATTCCAAGAGGAGGGTGCCTAATTATTAAACTTAGGACAAGTGTCATCTTTTTCAGAAAAATCAACAATTACCTAAATAATTACATGAAAATGAGTCGACTCACATTTGCAGAATCAAAATCCTAGTTCTTCATCGAGGCCCATGAAAAATTCGTTGAAGCGATCCTCAAATAGATTAAAAATTACATCAACACACCCACACATGAATAATATTACTACGAATGAACATTGATGTTAAAAATAATTAGTGGGGGGTGAAAAAATTGGCATGAGTTCTTTGAAAATATTGCGAACAAATTTTATGAAGAATAGGCAATTGAAGAGCGAGCATATGTCAACAAAAATAAACAAATATTCTACTATGAATTTTAGGACAAATTCTTTTGCACCATACCTACTTTACTACAAAAATTTCTCCTTGAAAAAGGAGTCATCTATATTGTAGACTATCACCCTCCTCTATCCACACTTATCAATACTCACTGGAGACAAAGACAACAAGGCTAGGAGCAATTCCTTGAAGCCGATTATAAATACACTAAAGAAACTTGGGACTTCTTTTTGAAGAAATAAACATGGCTAGCACCTGTGCCATCGTCGACCAACATTAATTCGGGATTGGTGATGGAGGGGTAGTTTTCCATGAGATTCCTCAGTTGGATTAGACCTAATCGACCTACACCAAAGATAAATTATGCCAACAAAAGGGAGGAAGTCGACCAAAAAATAGAGAGACTATACATTGGATGAAGAGACAAAGAAAATAACCACGAAGAGAATGCATTCTAGTAAACCATCGGCCGTGATTAAAAAGATAGAAATGAACAAAATATAAAGGAAAAGGGAGGAGATACATAATGAGAGGGACCTAGTCAGTCAAATCAGAAAAATGTTAGGAACGACAAATCACTAGATCACTAGAATGATATGAGTTTGGCAATGACCTACTAGATGCGACAAGAGAAACACCCCCTATAATTCTTGAGTGGAGTAAAAACATGTAGTTGGTGGAGGCTGACATTGGTGCCAAACAACTAGAATAAACTGCTGAAAGTATGGAAGTGGACAACTCAAGCTCCACATTACGTTGATATCCAATCTTAGAAGCAACAAGTCCCCAAATAAGAGAGTTCCTCCTTCAACGATTACATATTGACCCGAGAACCTATTTGGTGTGGTATCAAGTGGATGAACAAGGAAATCAAAGAGATATATTACAGATTGAAATTCCTCATATCAAACAAATTTGGGCAAGGAATCAAAATGATGAAAGCATACTCATACACACAAAGGACATCACAAATGCACCCCCCTACAGGATTTAACATTTGAGGAAGAATATTCACACTCAAATTATATTCATGATGGAATGACACAACTAAAATAACGATGTATTATCAAGTATATAGATAAGGGGTGCTAAACAAATGAGATATCCCCAACAAAAGAATTGATTGACATAAACACAAACACTAAGATATTGTCAATGGAACTTTAACTATTGATGTAACTTCCCCATCCTCCCAAGACAGGCCCTGTCACACAAACCCTCCCAACTTTAGGTCTGATACCACCATGTAACATCATCGAGCTTATTACTAAGCAATGTTACTCTAAAATTTCACCGCGGAGATTCTACTTTAAACAACAGTCAATGCAACATCACTTGAAGTAACGCTCTCAACCCAAAGTTGAGTCATGCTACACAACGCATAACAATGGAATAAAATTAAATAACTATATGCACCAACATACTTAACACACATTACAACCATGCACACAACTGCCCTAGCGTCATATGCCAATTCTGATTTTCACTATGCATGGAGTCTATTTCCTTGAATGCACACACAAATTCCATCCTCTATATTCACACATGCTACTTCATACACACCCAACCATTAAATTCTTTCCTTAGAGAGTCATGAACAAAATCAAAAGATAACTTAACAGGAAAACGAACAATAACTGTCATACTTATGCACAACCATAACACTGAATGACAACTCCACCTTACATGTACAACATTACTTAACAAAATAACAACAATTACTTATATGTGACTACATACAATAATTAACCCATATCAATCATTCATAAATAATCACACAATAAACAAGACAAGCACATAAATAACACTTATCTTTTATGAAAGTCACTGACTACGGCCTTTAATCAGATGTTCCTCCTAGCCATAGAATCTGTTGCTCATAATATTTCAGCAAAAGGTCACCCTCGAGCTGGGGCTTAACTCCACCATGGCCAAAGGTTTCCTAGTGACAATATATGGTTCAATTCTCAACATAATTTCTTAGTCCTAAGTGCTCGCTGCTGCAACTAGCCCATAGTCCCTCGTTCCCCACGCACCTGTCACACCCAAGTAAGTGTGCCCCTTCTCTGCTCCATATTCCTTCATCCACTCTACTTTCTTTCCCATGGTTACCAACAATAGGCCAGACATGAAGTCTCTGAGACCTACGACTAATGCTCAACATACTAGGGAACAATTTCTAGAAATACTCTCACCTGGAGAGTATGCTCACGGGGTCTGAAAACCACTTCTCAACAACCAATCTCTCACCCAAAGAGACTACTCATGATCTATCAACCCGTATTCTTGAAAATAACTATGATTATATACCCACAACTCCTTACAAGATTCTCTGTGTAGATAAGGTAATAATTAGATTTTCCATACAGTCCGATCCCATTCTCCTCATGAGAGCTTGCAACATGAAAAATATCCCAAAATACACTAAGGCCAACAATATATATTGCATGCCTTCAACTTGACCCTTGTCACCTTTAAAAGTATCTTTAAGCCACTTGGTGACCCGTTCCCTACCATTGGGAATTTATGATTAAAACATATCCAAATTTACACTTTTCAGAAATATTATTATAGTATTCCCCAAGACTTACGTCTCACCCTCTTTTCCCTTTTTCGGTGGAGTTGTCCCCCCATCTATTCTCGTCTGAGTTTGTCTGGGCACATTGATGAAATATTATATTAATAACTGAGTATAATTACATGGATATGCACACTAGCCTATCAACGTCTCAACTCACCAACCTCATATTCATACAGGATCTCCGGTCGCAATACACACACGTGCACACACACACACACACAAAAATATCTCAACTCTGCGCACTTCCAGGTCATTACCCAAGTGCACACAACATGGTTCAATGTGCACACTTACCCAAGTGCGTGCAACACTGTGACATGTGTGGCCCCTATATTTATAACAAATCTATGCACACTTATCCAAGTGTACACAACACCAAAACTAGGTGTCAATGACACACCAAACTATATATACATCACATTAACAATTAGTACCAATGGCTCACCAACCTATATGTACAATTACAAAGGGTCTGGATCAGGGACATTGCATTCCCCTTTGTTGAAATATTGTAACTTCGAAGAATATTCTAATTATAATTTAGTTATTATTTTATATATCAAATCCCCTTTTGTGGATTGATTATGTTGGGTCTTGTATAAGACCAAATCCCATTTTTGTGGATTGGTAAAACCATATTTATATGGTGGTGTTTGTAAGGTCGACCCCTGAGATTTAATAAAGTGGTTTTAAACACTATTCAAAGAAGTCGCCCGTACTTGATGAAGAGACACAACCATAGCACCTCCTCAACTAGTATTTATAAGTGAGAAGGGCACCTCATATTTTCCCTCACTCACACTCACTTATAGTGCGCATATTTTGAAGATAACTGTAGTTGGAAGAAGAAGGAGAGAGAGGAACATGCTCAATCCTAGTGTTTTCTTGGTGGTTTTGGTCTTTAGTCTTGGCATTGTATTGGAAATCTATTATTGAGGAAGTTTTTGTTGGTTTTTCTCCCCCATGAGGGTTTCCTAGGATAAAATGTTGTGTACCTTGTGATTGTGTTTCTTTCAGTGATCCTGCATATTCTATTATTCTCTAGTAAATTGAAAAGAACCTAATAACAACTCTAAATTTAACACCCTCCCCCTTATTTATGCACTATCCTCAGTGCATCATATACACATGTACATACAAAATTTACAAAAAATTTCAAACAAATGAGGATACTCTACTCGCATAGCATCCTCACACTCCCAAGTTGCATCCTCAGGACCATACTAGGTCCATTGGACCTTTACCAGCTCCATGACTTGATTATGGATTTGCTTGATTTTCCGATCCAATATGAAAACTAATCGCACTTGAAATCCAATATGTCTCCACCTGAATCACATTCCAATCAATAATATGATTAGCATCAGCTACATAATTATTAAGCAATGACACATGGAAAACATTATGAATACACAAGGACACATGCAATGTAAGCATATAAGTGACAAGACCAATCCTCTATAGGATTTCAAATGGACCACGATAGCGCACTGCTAACTTTGAAAACTTTCCCACCTTCAGGGAACTATGTCTAGACTTCACTTTCAGAAACACGTAATCACCCAATTTAAACTCTCTCCAGGTTTTGCCTTTATCAACACAACTTTTCTTTCTGTCTTGGGAAGCTTTTAGACTCTGCCTTATTGTTGACGATAAAAATCGCGACGAGGATTTCACCCGCAAAGTATTGTTGAAGCCTTTTATTTAAACTAAGCTAATGATATATAATACTAGTAGGTGGGACCCCCTTGTAGATTGGAGGATGAGAGATAGTCTTGTTACACATTTTATGCTGCTACTTCGAATATGCTTACATGGTTCTACATGTTTGATGATGAAATGTTGGTTTTATTTGAGACATAATGGAAGATGGATAATGGATTTTATGTGTTGATTTCTTTACTCTAAGCTCTAAATTCCATGTATGAATAGCTTGTATCCACTATTATTACAATGATATTGGCACAATGATTTATTACATGTTACACCTCCACAAGACACATGTTAGTCATAACAAAAGATAAAAGAAATATGGAATAAATATGAGAAAGGAAACCATGCTATGCTATGCTATATTATGAGAAATTGAAATTTAAAAAGGGTTGATGTTATTCCTAACTAGCAATGTTAGTGGCTATATGATTATTATTGAGTTATAGTTGGAACACTTGATATACATTATGGTATGTTTTTGAAATGGTTAATATGATATCGGGTGGCGCATTTGGCAAGTAATGTATGCAAGTTTCAATGCATGGATTAATGGCATGGGTTAATGTTGGCTGGCTAGCATGTAATATTTAATTGAATGAGGAGAGGATGGAAGCGACATGCATTTACTGCACATTACTCCATACTTCTCCCACTGGTCGTCACCCTAGCTTCGTTATTTCTCATTTGATTTTCGCTGTGGTTAAGCTTTGATATTCAGGCGAGGAAGGAACTACTCAACCAAGCTCGCATTTTTAAGGCCATTTGGTTACATATCTGTTTTTTTCTCCCATCCATGAACTCACTCTGTTTATGAAATAAATATTGGCTCAGTGATGTATTGGTTTGTCTTTTTCTTGAGGATGGCAACTATGTAAACATGTGGTGTTTATTTGGAATGGTTGTTTGTGTGTTATTCATTGCAAATGGAAAATTGGATGGTTGAAGTCACGATTTCATGGACTATTCTATGTGAAGGAATCCGTGATGGCTCTCTATTTTCTCTATGGGTTTTTGTTGGAGGGTTGGTTTGGACTTGCTGGACGTCTCCTCACAGTCTTGTAATCATACCCGATATTATTTGGTGTTATGGGGTTTATGTCTATGATTTGAACCTCCTTTGGGTCACTGCATATCATTTTCCACCTGGTTGTGGGCTTGTTTTTTGTTATTGGTATCTACAGAGTTGGTTATGGTGGCTATTATGCCAAGAGGCTTGATTTAGGGTTGGTTGCTATTACCTGGGCTCTGCATTTCTATTAGCATTATTCATATTTTTGGGGAAAAACACGAGGGTTATGCCCTGCGAGTTTTGATGTTGATTACTGGCCAGTAAGGAACCTCTGCTCTTATGCATCATGGTATACCCTATCTAGTGTGAACTGTCACCCTGTCTTGCAAGATAAAGGTTATGTGGTATATGTGTCTACTGTGTTATCTCAAAGGTTTCTCACCTACTGTTGATATGGTTGACTTCAGTCTCCCTATATTTTAATGATCGAGCGAACCCTTGACTATTTTCTTGTTTTAATTGGTACCGAGCCTGATTTTGATTAAATCAACAATCACACTTCGTCGGTTATCTGGTTGACTGTTATAGTTGTTGGGTAGTATTAACAATGGTTTTGATTATTGGCTCATCTCTATTTGATCGCGTGGTTGGAGGGTTGTGATTGGAAATGATAATTTTTTTACAATCGATGCCTTCTTTGTTATGACAGTGGAATCAATAGCTCAACATGGTTTAGTTGGTTGATTAGATAAATGAAAATGGGCATACAGTCACTGCCTCCTTGTGTTGTAATAGTTGGATTGATAACTCAACATTCTTTTATGGTTTGATTGGGAGTAATTAGATATGTACAATCATAGAAATGCTTCTTTGCGTTATGCGTTGGTCTGTATGTGTCCTACAACGTGGTATAAATTGAAATGATGGTCGCTGTTATTATGTGTTTTTAATTTCCCGATCGGGATTATTGCAATTTTGAAGTATTGATGATTGTGGCTTGGTTTTCCACTGTGTATGATTTATGGATATCGTGCATCGTATCGTCTTATTACACCATCAAAGATGGGCACGTGTTTTTTTTAGTAGTATGGTTTCATTGCAATTTAATTGTTAAATTGGTTAAAGGAATGGAATCAAGAACGTTTTAAAAGAGCTTGTGTATGTGTTTGATTTGAGGAATTAATTTATGGACAGTGGTTAAGGTTTTGATGCTGAACAGAGTTGAAACAAATGACTGTGTTCATTGGAATTTTGTTTTAAATATAAAATGAAATAAATGAGAGGAAGCAGAATTCTTATACAGGATGTTTGGAAGGCATACTGATTTTGAGTATGATGACATTGTGTTAATTAAAAGGGTTGAATATTTAAATATGGACAGTGAACAAGTGTTAACACAGAGTAATTGTTTAATTGATCACAATAATTGTTTATAAAAAAATATTTTATGGATTACTTAATTGATTTTACGAACAATATTCGCTTTTTCCCTACCATTATTTCACTTTTCACACAGTACAATCCCATCGCCTTCCCATAGTCACTATTCACTCCCTGTTCCTAAAATTTAATTATGGTTAAGAGGAGTTCTGCATTATGTCAGTTTAAGGATCGCAGGGGTGGATTACAATTATATATTCTTTTGGTTTATATTACAGTTGATTGTTGTTGTCTGTGAGAAATAATTATGATCTTTCCCTCCTCATTTTAACATTTTTCACTCAATACAATCCCTCGCTTATCCCAGAACCCTTGTGTTGGCACAGGGGCTGACCCAAGGTTCAATGCTTCAACAACGCACCAACAAAAACCTAACTACTGGCCCTTTCGGCAACACCTGCGAAGCAGATGAAGTCTCACTCGAGGTAGAGATAGGGGTGGTTGTAGGACTCAAGTGTCTACAACCTAGCTGGGACACATATATGTGATCACATTAACAGAGCACTTAGCAGTGAACATTCATTAGTCCTTGACCCTTTATTCACATCGTAGGTAAAACCCTAATTACAGAACAACACAATATTCAACAAGATCTAAGCATATCTGACCATTTAGCACATAACATCAACAAATCTAGCATTCATCCAAGTTATTAAGCACTAAGCTACTATATCAGATGAATCTAACATACGTACATATTCCGCACTAAGCATAAATCACATTAATGACAAAAAGAAATCATAACACATGATATACGTGGTTCACCCCCAACATGCGGCTACATCCACCAACTCTTCGTCTTCTTTATTATCTTATTTCAATCCTCTTACATGCACAGAGCCACAAAACCAACTCCGCATAGGACATGAGATATGCGCACACCTCGCCAGATCCTCCTTCCCAAGTTAGGTCACAACACAAAGCCTTCTTACACAGTCTGCACACCAGCTTCTTACAATCACTTGCACTTAGCTCTGCAAGTCTTAACACATAAAATGTACAAAGCCTCTAGCTTTGCACTAAGCTGATTCTACTAGGTCTCTCCACTAATGCTTTCTTACATCGCCTAGATATCTATTTATACATTACAAATGGGGCCTAAACATGGGTAAACACATGGGCTGACATCCCATACCCATTACATAAAACCTAAACTCAAATAGTCCACAAAAAGGGGCGAGATCCCACGATCTCTGCTTCGCTTGGCGCTTCATCTTTGACCAGCTTATCGAAGTCCCAAAAATGGTCAAACATGACCAAGGTTCTCCAAAACTTGGTTGAGGGCCAACATTCCCCCAACACTCACCTATGACTCATCTCGAGTCACTCTGATCTGGGAAAATCTGCTTTGAAGGCCTTGAGCTTGGCTCGAGCTGCTTCGACCTGCTGCTTCACTAGAGCCTCATGTTCGGTGAACTCCTGAATAACTTTCTCGATCACCGGTCCTTCTAATCATTATTCCATCTTGGTGACTACTTGTTCTAGCTATGCACCTTGTCCCTCAATCTCCTCAAAAAGTGTGCAGGCTTCATCCTACACTGGCTATAGCCTCTAGGTCACTTCCATGACTTTACTCTAGATGACATGGACATGTTGCTGAACGGTGTGATGTTCCTGGGACCTTTTCATCCTGTCAACTGCTGACAACGGCTTCAATTTTCCTTATACTGTCACTGCTTGTTGCTTTTCCTACTAGAGTTGTGACTCCAGTGTCTTTAGTTCTGGGTCCTTTGCAAGGCGCTCGTAGGTCTGCGCACTTCGAATACTTAATTTCTTGCATTATAAGGCCAATGCCTTGATTCTTTCGATTGCACTTCGATCAATTTATTCCCTCTGATCTCTCACTTCCCATGGAGTGCTTGGCATGACTTGTAGTTCCAATTCTGCCACTCTTGCTTGAAGCTGTTGAATAGATTCAACGAGCTTCTCCACTTGGATCTCCATCATGTCTTCTTCTATCTGCGTGAGGGCCGAAACAGAGCAAAGTGCTATGGTGACTGCCTCCTTGACTCCCATCTTCTCTGTGAGCAACTGTTATTTTTCCTTCTTGATCTGTGCTTTATCCTCTGCAAACTTCACCTGGAGGTCATCTTTCTCTTGCCATGAAACCCAATGTTGCTCTAGGGCTTCTTCTTTTGCTTGCTTTAATGCCTCTGTGGCCTGCTCCTTTTCCTCCTGGACCCAACGAAGGCGGGCCTTGGTCGAGTCTGCTAATCTATGTAGCTAGGTAGGCTCATATCCTGCTTCTATGTCCCCTGCTGAAAATGATGCAATAGACACTGCACGACTCGAATAAAGAGCCTGCTGTACCCCTTTGAGCTCCACCTTGATCCTATCAAAGATTGCCTCTTGTTTTGCTTCGCTTCGCTACAAAATTTCCTTTGAGGTATCTAATACAACGACGATGATGAGGTCAATATCATCTATCATTAGAATAGTTTGAAATGGAGGTTTATTGGCTTTTGACTTCTTTCGCGATGAAGGTTTATGTGGGGAGCCCTTTCTTTTCTTGGATGTCTTAGCCTCCATGACGGGATCCTTATGCAGTGTTACTTCTCCATGTTCCTGTTTATTTTCTTCCCCTTCATCCTCTTCTTTGTCTACTTCGTCACCTCCTCCCCCTTTAGGTGAATCTGGTGTGTTTTCCTTTAATGCACTTCTAAATTCCTGTACCTCTTCCTTCTTTTTCTTCCTGCTACTGCTGGGTGCATCATATTCTTCATGAGTGACTACAGGAATTTCGATGAGGTCAGGGTCGAAGAGTTCTGTCTAATCGACCGGTACAAGGAACTCTGCAGGCCATTCCTTGGTTATTTCTTCCATTTCCTCCTTTGTGAGTTTGTAATAGGACTGGAGCTCTTCTTTGTGTTCATCTCTGCGCGCAGTGATATAGATGAAGTGCCTATCTGCTGGGAACTTCACAAGTGGCCTTAACCTATGTAGAGTGTTCTATGTCATGAGAGGGATGGATTCAATGACCCTCTTTAGTTGTAGATAATAGGCATGGAACACTACCCATTGCTTTTCCATGTTGCTCAAATACCATAGCGTAATGAACTTCGCAGCTAGTGGTTTTGGACGACTCAATTTCAGGGAAGGTCGCTCCTTCTGGCATCTCCCAAGAAATGAAGGAAATGAGGATCATCAACCAACTAAAGTGGAACTCGTAGCCCTGATCCTGAGCTTCACGACAGTATTTATCTAACTGGTTGATGAAGTAGATCGCCCAGTTCATTTGCATCCCTTCGACACATTTTCCCATGAGGTCAACGACAAAGCTCGTGACCTGCGTTGGTCTATTCTTCCTGACTAGCTTATCAACAATCAACTGGAAATCTAGGCACATTGCACCATTTTGGATGGAGGCTACCTTGTAGCCCTGCTTCCCTTTCTCCATAACACCGTAGGTTTCTTTTATGCACTGTACCAGGGTGCGATCTGCTGCCTTCCCTGGGTAAAAATCTTGGGGATTTGGTCCTTTCATGCTTAATCCAGTGATTTTATGGATCAATGCTGGATCTACTCTGATGCACTGATCCAACCACAGGTAACCACCATGGTAGCATGATAGGAGGAGTTTAATGCATGCGTTAACCTCCTGATGTCTGTCGAGGTGTGGGATATTCATCACATTAAGAATGGTGGACCTCGCGATGCCCATAGTCCATGGCTAGGGGATTATCTTCAAATTATTCCCCATTGTATTGGTCAAGTACTTGTGTGGTGCGAGTATGCCATATTTATTGCGGTATCCTAAGTTGAAGTCACCGATCTTCAACGTCATAATCTGGCCTAACTGCAGTCCAACTGCGCGTATCCCCTTCGAGAGGTATGCAGTAATTAGTGGATAGTCGAAGTCCCTCGGGACGCTATCATGATTAACAACGCCATATAAAGGCGAGATATAGTCGAGTAGGATTGATGGGATGAGATTTTCATTTGCCAAGTCATCGCAATGCTTGCTTCTCTTCTCTGTCACAGTTCAGGAGGGACCAGATCGATGTGCAGTTGATGGGGATGCTTGAACTCCTCTTGTCGATGAGGCCTATACTCTCGTGGACAAGACCTTCTCAGCCATGAGGTCTATGAGGATTTATTTGATGGATTTTTCTACTGCACTAAGGTCGCCTGATATACACGCTCGAGATCAGATATCTCAGGTCGGTGAACAAACAATCAAGGTAGTAGAAAGGATGGCGAGGTTACAATAAGCATTTCACAAAAGAGATTAGTTCTCTATGGGCTTGCATAATCACAATTTGAGAAATTGTCCTCGGTGCAACGCTCGACAGGTTAAATCGAAAACATCATAACAAACTCTTCCAACGGGTAGGAATTCCTTGATCAATACAATTCCATCTGTTATGGCACAATCCCAATGGTCCAATGGCGAACGTTCCAGAAATAACTGTGTTTCTAGCAGTTCTGGAGCATCATTCTAATGGTCAGGATGCCTCCAACGGTTATATTGCTTTTCCATGGTGAAGTGCCAATCGTTGTTGTTCTGCTAATCCGGCGAGGTTCAAGTTCTGTAAGCCTTCCTTCTATGAATTCCTCTATGGAACCTCCTGCAATTTTTCTAGATTTTCTTTCTTCTTATTAAGATTTCTAGCTTTCTTTCCTATGATCTGCGTCTCTTGATTTATCTTTCCATTCTTGTTCTTATCCTTTCTTAGCATAGTAACTTCACACTGTTGAGGATATTTCCCAAGGTTCAAGGATAATACTTCTTCTCTTACTATTTCTGGAGTAGGTTCTCTACTCTTCTGCATAGATAGGTTCTTTAAGCCTTCTTGTGTTTTTTCAGCTTCAACAACTAAGTCTCTGGTCCTCAGTTTCTTCGACATGTACTCTTGTTCTTTTATTGAGCGCGCTATTCTCTTAGCCATGAAATCCCTTAATTCTTGCTTTTTCTATTCTATAGCTTCCTCTTCCTCTCTCATTCAGATATGATCTCTCTCATTCCAAGTCTTTCCTAACAAAAGTGCAAAGGGAGTGTTGTTCTCAGCAAACTTAATGACCTCAAATTCTTATTCCGTCGATGTTCCATGAGAAACCATAGGTACATGGGAAAGTATTCCACATAGGGTTATCAACTTTCCTTTAAAAAATCCTATTCCTCCCAATGAAGGAATCATAGCAGGCTTTCCTAATATTTCCCAAGTATTTTCTGTCATAATGTTCACCCGTGTTTCTGCATCCAATACACAGTCTATGTCAAAGTCTCCTATTCTTATTTCTATGCACTCTTTCTCTTTTAAAATATCTAATAAACTGATGTCTCTGTGATCATTCAGTGTTTCTTTCATCTGCATTAATATAGCCTTTGATTCTTTCTAGTTCTTTAGCATATTCTTAGTCTCTTGATTTTCCTCATGGTCTTCTTGTCTCATATTCATCTTCTCAACTATAGAAATCATTCCATGGAAATCTAAAACTTCATGACCAATAGCTTTACAAAAAAGGAAAATAGGACTTCTACCAAGGCATTCCTTAGAAAGATGCCTCGATCTTATGCAATTATAACATAATGTCAATCCTCTATTTCTCTTAAACGATCCCCAACCTTTTCTGTACTGCACACTGGGATCACAGTGATAGACCTGCACAAATTTCTTTCTAGGATCTTGCATCCACTTGTTAGCCCAAAAATTCTTTCTATGCATAAGAATAACATATCTTTCACTATTTTTATTAGATCTATTCATATCACATCTTCTTTTTTCTAGTTATGCCCTAGTTTTCAGACTAGGATGAAATCTATCAATTATACCTAGATCCATTATTTCAAAACAAAAATTTCCACTTATCTTACCTTTATCAGAGCACAAAGATTTAAGATCTTACCTATTTTCTTCAGATCATACTTCTCTTCTTATCACAAAGCTTCACAAGTTAGGTAGAGTACTACACACTACAAAAACAGATCTACGCACATAGCTTTCTCTTTTCCTCAGTTCCCAACAATCACAGTTTTAGGTCCTGACAACAGAAGCATTTCTTGGCATAGGGGTAGACCCAGGGTTCAACACTTCAACAATGCACCAACAAAACCTTAACTACCGACCCTTTTGACAACACCTGTGAAGCAGATGAAGTCTCACCTGAGGTAGAGGCAGGGGTGGTTGCAGGACTCAAGTGTCTGCAACCTAGCTGGGACATAGATCTGTGATCACAATGCTTTAACAAAGCACTTAGCAATTCACATTCATTAGTCCTGACCCTTTATTCACGTCGCAGGTAAAATCTTGATTACAGAAAAATGCAGTATTTAACAAGATCTAAGCATATATGACCATTTAGCACATAACATAAAAAGATCTAGCATTCATCCAAGTTATTAAGCACTAAGCTACTATATCAGATGCATCTAACATACATACATATTCAACACTTACCATAAATCACATTAATGACACAAAGAAATCACAACACATGATATACGTGGTTCACCCCCAGCGTGGGGCTACATCCACCAAGTCTTCGTGTTCTTTATTATCTTCTTTCAATCCTATTACATTCATAGAGCCATAAAATCAACTCTGCATAGGACATGAGATCTGCGTGCACCTCACCAAATCCTTCTTCCCGAGTTAGGTCACAGTACAAAGCCTTCTTACACAGTCTACACACCAGCTTCTTACAATCACTTGCACTTAGCTTTGCAAGTATTAACACATAGTATGCACAAATCCTCTAGCTCTGCACTAAGCCGATTATACTAGGTCTCTCCACTAATGCTTTCTTTTGGCCCTTGACCAAGTTTCGAGGAAACACTTGGTCATATTTGACCATTTTTGGAACTTTGACAGCTTGTCAAAGATGGAGCGCAACACGAAGTGAAGATCATGGAAGATAGACCCCTTTCTTGGGTCCCTTTTCGGTTTTTGGGGATAATGTAATGGGTATGGGATGTCGGCCCATGTGTTTACCTATGTTTAGGCCTATTTTGTAAAGTATAAATAAGTAGCTAGGCAATGTAAGAGAGGCAGAGAAGCTAAGTTCTAGAAAAGGCTTTGTGTATACTGTGTGACCGACTTGTAGAATTGAGTGCAAGTGTTGTAAGTGCTGAGTGCATGGATTGTAAGAAGGATCTATGCTAGATCTACTCGGGGAAGGAGGATCTGGTGAGGTGCACACAGATCTCCTATCCTATGCGGAGTACAAGTTTGAGCTCTATGCTGTAATCCGATTGATTGAAGATAATAAAGAAGAAGAAGACTTTGTGGACATAGCCCCAGGGTGGGGGTGAACCATGATAAACCTATGTGTTGTGCTCTATTCTTCGATCTAATATGTTTTTCTCTTTCCATGTGTTGTGCTTTGATATGATTATGCTATGTGATTTTCTATGATATACTTAGATAGATCTACTTTTCTTTGTGATTCTTAGATGTATGGATGTAGATTTGACATATATGAAAGTGATGAGTGCTAACTTAACCTAGATCTAAGTGGATGTTGCAGTGCTCTGTGCCATCTGTGGAGTGCCATGAGGGTTAAATACTGATGAATGATCTATGCTAAAGTGTCTTCTAAGTGTTATAATCACAGATCTGTGTCTGTTGTTGGGAAAAATACCCTACGGACTAGCAAACTAGGGTCAGACTTGCATGCAGATTTTGATCGTAAAGAAATTACTTTTTAACCTACCACCCAAAATTTAAACCCCTCTTTCACGATACATGCATGGAAAGGAACTACTAACCTTGTTACTGATGTTTGGTGTAGATCCTCCGTTGCGCTTCGACCGCTTTCTTGCGCTGCTCCTTCCAAATATAACCTGCAACCAAGACAAACAACTATGCATGCATGCTACTTTCCTACTTGAGGGTTAGAAATTAAGCATAAATTAAACAAACCATAGATAACTCATGCATTGGGATGGAAAAAGTATTATTTTATTATTTGAACAATGAATCAACTTACAATCAAAGTTGAGACCAGCCACCGCTCCTTGATCCTGATCTTGGGCTCCTCCTCTTCTATCCTCCAATTGCTTTGTGTTAATTCTCCTTTGGCTTGAGGAAAGGCTAAAGGGTTGGGACAATGGATTTGACAAATGGGAAGAGTTTCTTCGCTATATTCTTCCTCCTCCCCAAATAGTACCCCTACCCCTTCTTTTATAGGCTAGAAGGAGCCAGGGTTTTGGACGAACTCTCGGCCATGCATGGCCGGGAGTTTCAGTTAACTGACCCATAGCTTTTTGTTCCGTTGGAAAATTTCCTCTTTTCGTGCTTTGTTAGGTACACGCGGGCTGTAGTGAGCTAGCCAACATGTACACACATGCAGTAATGGGTTAGGGAACGTGGGCCTTGATACAAGAGGATTTCCAAGGAGTTTGTTCAGTAGATGTTTTGGCAATGAAGGGATATGAGTTGGCCTGATGCCAGGTAAGCATGTGTGGTGAAATTTAGGGTTATAACAGATTCCCCCTAATGTGTGAGGTCATAAGAGCATCTGATGTCCGAAATACATTACCAATCTTTTACCAATATTCACTGATGTGCTGAATGAGTGAGCCCAAGGATCAAGAACCAGGAGGTGTCGACTGCAAAATAACAAATGTCTCATCGAGGCGGGCATACCCATGCTCGAGATAAATTAGAACCATGGCTACCAATAAAATACACTGTAGATCCATGTTAGATAACTATAAAGTGTATCCGCGAATAATACACAGTGGAGTTACATCTTGAAATCAAAAAGATATACGTATAGAGTATCCATCTTCCAGAAGCTGATTCAGACTGATGGCTGTACTTCAGAGCTTGAGAAACAACTTAAAAAATATTCTAAAACTCGGGTAGGAGTGTAATATGAGTGTACGAATGCACTACCCAGAGGTCTTCGACGACTCGTCGGTTATGGACTTGATAATCTTGATGATCGGACTGAAGGCTTCAGTGATTTCGAACAATGACTTGATTGGACGTTCAGGATGGCTGGGTATGCGGGCAAGAGACATATTGCAGAGGGGCCGATTCAGGCTTAGTGACAAAATTCCCTTGGATAATAACACGACAAGTGATAATACTCAGGCAACATATATGTTAATCATAAGTCTACGAAGCAGGAGGCAACGCAAACTATCCATATGTTTGGAAGAGTAACCAAACGGTGGAGTACACAACTCTATATAGAGAGAAAAAGCTTCGTAAGGTCGTACTACACCCCATAGTCTGATGATCAAATGGATAGATGTGTTTTATCCAAGGGTGACTCATTATGCTGCCAATAAAGAAAATACTTTTCCCATCCTCTTTTTGGGGTATATTTGATTTTTTTTTGTTCTTTTTGATAATTTTTGAAAAAGAAGGAAGGAATATTATGTTACAATGAAGGAAAGAGTACCGAAAAAATACAAGCTCGAGGCATAAGGACAAGACTGATGTTCTGGTAAAATGATCCTCGGGAAAAATCCTTCGGCGGCCAAAGGTGTTAAGACACAGAAACAAATTGTTACAAGGTTGGTGGGTAAGGTATGCAAATGCGGTTGATAGAACACACAATGGTAACGTCCTTCGATGTAAGTTTAATGAGCCCAGAGAAGGTAAGCTCGGTGGTTTTTCATGTTTAGAGAGTCTGAAAAAGCATAAAAGGAGACTTCGTTGGGGTACCTTTTTCGACAATAGTCTAGTCGGTTCGAAGAAGGGATAAACTAGCATCGATTAGACGTCAATTCAAAACCATTTTAACAAGTGTGACAAGGACAAKATCACTCGACTATTTTTTCAGTTTTAAGGAGTTTGAAAAAAGCTTAACTATGGACTCCGTCAGGAATATTCTTTTGGACCAATTTAACGAGTGTGAAAGAATAAGGTCACTCGACGATCTTTTCAATTTTAGGGAGTCTGAAAAGATCTTAACTATGGACTCCGTGGGGTTTTCTTTTTCGTAAATTTAGTCCTTTAGGCTCGAAAAAGGAATAAAATTATACCTGAGAATACTCTTCTAAGGAATGGGAATTCGATAGAGTATACCTTTGTTCGTACAGTTGACCGTCCAGAACGAAAAATGGGTAAACTACCACCGGACAGATGTGACTTCAAATTTCAGTTTACGAGCGTGAAAGATCACAAGATCGCTCGACAATATTTTCATTTTTAGAGGGTCTGAAAAGGGCTTAAAAGGAGACCCGTTATTTTTTGGGAGTCCTGAGGGTAAGACCCAGAGTGAAAAAGACTCATGCAAATGAGGCTCAAACTCATATTCAGGAAATAATATATGGACTCCCGAGCCTACAGTGTTTTGAGAAATGGCATGGACACCATAATGCAACCAGGACCTACCTAGGGAATCCATGTTTTGGTAAGCTCTACCACCAAGTCGCGACACTTCTAGAGCAGATATGACGGTTCCATGTCACAAACTGATGGGATCGATCCTATAGAATAATAAAAAGACAATGAGATGCAAAAGTTGGGGTGATATCCTACCCTATATGCTCAAGTTGATTTTTTTTTTGTTTTGAAAAAATATTTTTTTCTATGGACCATCAATATTTTTTTGAAACTCAAAAAAAAAAATTGTTCCAACACCTGATCAAATCCCTCCCATATAACTCCTGGATCACTCTAAATGGTTTTTGGTATAAAGAAACTGATAAGGGGGGATAAAAAAGTGACAAAAAGAGGCCAAAAAGTCTATAAATAGAAGTTGACAGCTCATTATCACCATTGCTGATTTGGAAATTGACTCTGGAGCCAAAAGACCCCCTTTGCCAAAGATCATGATTCTGGGAGCTACAGTGGACGAAACAGACTTCTGCTTGGACCAAGTAAGTACAAACTCCCTTATATAGCTATTCAATACTTCAATTTTAGCATTTAATTTATTTTTTGGGTGGGCGTCGACCTCAAAAAGGTCGACCCTAGGTACACGCGTGCAGAGCAAAGCCTGCACACGTGTACACGCGACTGTCACCTCTACAGGCCGCGTGTACCTCCCCTATTGATGGAAAATAAAATGAAAAGAAGTATTGACCCTCCTTTACCTTGTTGTGTTGGTAGGATGTATGTCCAGTGGAGGGAAAGGGAGCACGAGGCCTCCAATGAGTTAGTTGTTGTAGATCCGAATGTTGTGGCCGTGCTGATGCAGTGCGGTTTTCTCAAATTATTTTTATGTCTATTTATGCACATGCAACCAAGGCTAGTAAATGCCTTGATTGATTACTGGAACCTTGATACAGAGGCGTTCATGCTAGAGGGGCAATCCTTGGTGCCCACCATTGAGGACATTTACTTTCTGACTGGCCTCTCAAGGAGAGGGGAACCAGTCAATTTCTAGACTTTTCCTGTGGGGCCAGGCAAGATCTCAGATTTGGTAGCTGACTGCTTTGAGGTTGGGAACGATCGTAGAGGTTCCTAGGTGCCGATTAGCAGGATTACCAACCTGGCACTACATACTATCTTGTTTCTTATTGGGCGGATTACCGGCTCAGTAGCTGTGCATCAGGCTTCGCGCACAGATGAACTGTGCTATTCAGTGCATGAATGCACACATTTTTTATTGGAGTAGCACACTACTAGAGTGTATGAAGAGGAAATTGATAGATTGCCGACAGTGGACACATAGGAACTTCGGGTTTGGGACTATCTTGTGTTCATTCTTTTTCGAGAGAGTTCCATGTTTCAGTCCTCGGGTTGTAGTACGAGGACATCTGGCCTCTTTGCCTGTAGTGTGCAGATGGGCAGTGCTACTGCCACGATAGGGTGGTGGAAGGACTAATGAGGCCTTTGACGATGAATTTTTTTCTTGGTTGTCACGACAGATCCCGGCTATTGAGGACTAACCGTATGCAGGGATAGACTTCTCTAGAGATCCAGAGATACCCGTGCCTCCTGGTGAGGAGCGAGGGGAGATGGGTAAGTCTCCTCCTTTGTAGTTTTTTTTGTTTGCATATGTAATTTTTATGTCTTTTTGTTATATATATCATTTTTTGTATGCTAGAGTATTTGATGGGTGAACGTTTATTGCATGCAGATGTGGGACCCGTGCGACCTACCGACTATGCACAGAACAAGCGTCGCCCACGGCTGTCGCCGCTAGGGGAGCAACAGTAGTAGGGAACCTCCCAGCAGGAGAGGTCGAGAGGGTCCTTATGCGAATTGAACGGAACTTTACTGCGCTCACTCGCACAGTCCCGATGGCAGAGATAGAGGACCTGCCTCCATCCATGTAGCCTCATGTTGTGGGGGCACCTTGGACATGGGTCTGTTTGTTTAGGCATTTAGCCCGTGCAGTAGATGATTATAACAGGGCCCATAGGCCCTGAATAGACTTGAGACTTTTTATGTGCCACGAGCACCTACTTGTATATATATTTTTGAGGGCATAATCCCGGTGACTCGTTACTATTCCTATTTTTGAGGTGCTTGCGTCCATCTATGTACTCTGAGGATTTTATGATGTTTATATATGGTTTTTATATTTTTTGTGTCTTATGGATTATGTGTGCAAAAATGTATTTACATGTTTATGTCCATGATCTTTTTTATATGTGGGCAAGATGCCAATCTAAAATGTGATTAGCTAGAGTATCTGTAATTTAGTTCAATCTCCTAGGAACATGAAAATATGTAATATAATCAAAGTTGCGTTCTAAGAGACGTACCCTAAGGAATCGTCGGTGTAAAGTGAACCCGGTATATTCTGTTTAGTTGTGACACAACTAGTTGAGCGTCTAGATAGACCCGAAGATGATAAATACCCAATGACAATGCGTCATGCAACAATTCAATAACTGCACTATACTCGACAACATTATTTGTGGTGTCACCTAAGCATATACCTCCGGAAGATAACAACTGACCCTGTGGCGTAAAGATTACCCAAGCTGTGAAGGCAAGCCTCTGCGTGTGTTGAATAGCACCGTCCGCATACCCAATGAACACCTTGGACTCACTTGACATCTACCATATTGACGAAATATAACATCAATGACACGTCCATAACACTTTTAAAAGAAGCGTAAAAAAGTAATAGTACAAAGACTATACATATGTTACAAAAAGTTACCCACAACGACCTGCCTATGAGTAATAATTCTTGAGGTAGAGCCCATTTCTAGGCTCCGCCAAAGCATTCCCTTGAAAATCGACCAAACGATAAGCACCTTTTTTTAAAACCTCTTTTATAATGAAGGGTCCGAACCACATGGGTTTAAACTTTCCTGCCCCCAGGGGGTCCTTGTCTTGGTCGTAGACTAGGACAAGGTCACCCTCAGAAAAAATCCGAGGATGAATGGACCTATCATATTGACACTTGACCTTATGTTTATGAGCCTCATTGGCTAGGGCTGCATCATGATGCTGCTCATCAAGTTTCTCAAGGTGTACTAACCACTCTTCAAGTAGAGAAGTGTCTGGCAATAACTGTACTACCAATTTCAGAGATGGGATTTGACATTCAATGGGTAAGACTGCCTACAGCCCATAAACGAGTTGAAAAGGTGAGAAACCAGTTGCAGTCTTAACAGATGTTCGGTAAGCCCATAATGCCAAGTATAACATCAAATGCCAATTTGACTTGGCTGAGTTGATAGTTCACTGTAGAATAGTCTTAAGAGTTTTGTTTACAGCTTTCACCTGCCCATTGGCTTGGGGGTAGTAAGGTGATGAATGTTCCTGCCGTAACCCAAGCTTTGATGTTAATTCAGACATCATTTGGTTATGAAAGTGACTACCATGGTCAGTGACAATCTCTCTCGGGATGCCGAACCATGCTATAATCTTGAATAAGAAGAGAGTTGCAGTCTCTCCATCATCTTTAAACGTTGGCATAGCTTCGACCCACTTAGTAAAGTAGTCAACATCTACGATGATATAGCGATGCCCCCTTGCTGACGGGGGGTTGCATGTAGTGTAATCAATCCCCCACTTAGTGAAGGGACCAACTGTGATGACAGGAAACATGGGAGCTGGATGTGCCCTCATATTCTGAGAGAATATTTGGCATGGATGGCACTTCTTGACCGACTCGATACAATCTTTGATAAGTGTGGGCCAGAAGTAACCTGCTCGTAAAATTTTTTGGGCTGTTGCCAACCCAGATAAGTGACCACCACAAGCTCCTGTATGACAATCGTTGAGCACTATGACGGCCTCCTCATGAGTGAGACATCGATGCAAGATGTAGTCTACACCTCTCCGATACAACGTATCATCGAGTATGAGATAATTCTTAGCCTGATGGCGTATCCGCCGATGCTCGTCATGAGAAGCAGAGGTGAGGCACTTCAAAGTCTAGAGATAGATCAATATATCTCTGTACCAGGGGTCTGAAGATTCAATCAAAAACATATCCCCTCAGATAGGTGATTCCTCAGGCACAACCTCACCTGACTCAACCGGAAGCTCCGAAATAAGTTCTGTGAAGACCAATGACTTCTTGGACTTGGCTGAAATGAAGTCTAAGTCAAATTCTTGGAGGATGACCATCCATATACTGATTTTTCCTCCGATAACTCGTCGCATCAACATGTACTGGAATGGATTCACAACATCAATGACGGTGGTCTTGCGAAATAGAACATAGTGACGGAATCGTTGAACATCATGAACTGCTGCCAACGCAAGTTTTTCAAGATGGGAATAATTAAGTTTCGGTCCTACGAGGCCTCAGCTCAGGTAATAGATTACATATTCTAAAAAAAAATCATCTTCCTGAACTAAAACCATGCCTATGGTTGACTCTGCGGCAGCCAGATATAATAAGAAATCTTTGTTATAATTAGGTGGCCGTAGCAGAGGTGCGGTTGTGAGGGCGTGTTTTAATGTGTCGAAAGAGCGTTGAGTGGCTTCATCCCAGAGAAAGGGAACATCTTTCTTTAGTAAACATGTAAAGCCCTTAGTGATTTTGGCATAGTTGGCGATGAAGCATCGTAAGAAGTTCGCCTTGCCTTGAAGACTTTGAAGTTGTAATATTGTGCGTGGGGGGGGGGGCAACTGGATTATTGCCTGAACCTTAAGAGGATCCGCCGTGATCCCTGTTGTTGAGATGATGAAGCCTAACAAACATCTTGACATGATGCAAAAGCTGCACTTGTTGGGATTCAGGCGAATCCTGAAGTAGCGACATCCTTCGAAGATTAGTCTGAGGTGCGTAGGATGATCCTTTCGCTTGTGAGAGCGTGATGCTAAATCATCTAGATAGGCCTCGACTATATGTTTGAGGTCGTGAAACGTGAAATACATGGCCCGCTGGAAAGTGGCTCCAACATTTTTGAGGCCAAAAGGCATCTTACGATAGGTGAATGTACCCCACGGACAAATGAATGCCGTTTTGTGTTGGTATTCAGGTTTGATTTGGGTTTGGTTATATCCCAAAAAACCATCCATGAATGAAAAGGCTTCACAATCGGCACATTCATCAATTATCTGGTTAATGAATGGGGTTGGAAAATTATCTTTTGGACATGCCTTGTTCAAATCACGGAAGTTGGTACATACGTGAATCGTGCCTTTTTTTTTATTGACTGGCACGGGGTTTGACACCCATTGAGTCAAATGAATAGGATAAATGAAACCTGCCTTGAGCAATTTCTCAACCTCAATCTTAATGGATGCTGCTTTCTTAGGATTGACTGGATGAAGTTTTTGTCGAACAGGCTTGGCATCAGGATACGTTGTGATTTCATGTTCAACTATTTTCGGATCGATACCTGACATTTCCTCATAAGACCAGGAAAAAATGTCGCGGAATTCTTTGAAAAGATCCATATAAATTTGAATCTCTTCGGGGGAGAAATCCGCCCCGACGAAGACATTCTCCACGACACCAGGGTTTTGAGAGATGTTGATAGGTATAGTTTCAACGATAGTCGCCATATTCCCCTCAGCATAAATTTCCTGAGTAGTTAAGAGATTAATAGGACATGGTTGATCTCCCGTCATGGTAATAGTGAATTCTCCTACCTCGATTCGGCTTAACTCTAGGAGGAAATATGATCTGTGATGAATATCTTCCCAAGGTTTGTCCGAACTAGCCATTGCTTCGATTACTGCTTCGTCAGAAGGCAAGACTAAGTCTAACGAATTGATGGTAGCAAGAGAACCCTGAGCCCAAATAGGCTCTAGAAGTGGGTCTAACTCTTATGCGGGAGTCGGATCAGAGTTAGCTGAAGCTTGCTAGATGAAAAAGTACACTACTTTAGCGGCTGACGAGGGAATGGACATGGAGGGGTGCCCTGTCTCATCCATCATGGCTGACAGGTAAGGAATAATCCAAGGATCCTCAAAGTAAGTTGTACGAAACGACGAAACTTGAAAAATATCAACCTTGTGGTGGTTAGATATAAACTTGACATCATCATGAGGAGGTGGGTAATTGAAGGTACCCATCAAGGATGGGCACAAAGCAACTCCTATGTTAACGACACCGGGTTGAGGATTATCAATCATGGGAACCATGGATGCCCCCAAAGATGGGTCAAGTCTAGAGAAGGACAATTGATCGATGGTCACTATCTGACCCTCGTGTGAAAACAACAAGACTCGAAAAACTGTAGCAACCACAGCTTGCATAGCATAAGTCCAACTCTGTCCTAACAAGAGATTATAGTCGAGGGGAGCATCGACTACCTCTACTTCGACACACACAGTCTTCCCTCCTAACTGCACTGGGAAAGAAGGAATGATGCCATGTGGTCTGAAAGAAGGATCGTCGAAAGCAGTGAGGAGAGTAGGTGATGGAGACAAAGTGGGCTGGCCAATGGCCTTCCAACATGCTAATGACATAATGCATGTCGAGGTGCCCTCGTCGACCACTGTGCGGAAAATATTGCGTGTAAAAGTTTTCGTGGGATGAGGCACTACTATTTGAAACGCTACATGGTAAGGCATATGAGGTTTTAAGTCAGTTGTATCTAACATGATGGTACCCGGGTTACAAGTCTCAGTAGAGCCTAAAGCAGTTAACAAGGATTTCCTCTGAGCAGGGCAGCTTTGAAGGACTTCCAAAGCAGACATCGCACAAGGGGTTTGTGATAAATCCTCCACCACAGAGTAAATCTGGGAGGCCCTTGCGTTTGGGTTGTGAGAAGCTTTCTTAAATGCACCCTTTGGAATGCGTGTCATTGTTTCTCCCAACATATTCTCGATCTGTAGAGGAAGAGATGAGAGTTTGGCTTCTTTACCCTTCTCAGAGGTGCTTGGTTTACTATAGTCGTGCACTCTAGTCATTATTAAAGAATCACCCCTAACCATATATAGGTTCGTGGATGAGGGATTGTTTGGAGGAGGGAAAGTGTCTTGGCTGCCTCCTTCGACACTTGTAGAGGCTTGAGTTAAGTTTTTCCCATGTTGAAAGGGATTAGTCAACACTGCTTGCTGTTGCTGTGTGACAAACTTTTGGGCCTTTGCAAGTCGAGTACAAAGATGGGTCGGGTGGTCTTCCACACATAATTTGCACGGATACCTGGCCTTCCTCTTTGCTGTGGTGTCCTCGCCAGCATTATCAGTGGGTTTTTTCTCCCCCTTACCCTTCTTTCATTGTTTTTTCTTCCCTTCAGGCTGCTGGGTGGCCTTTGGGTTAGTTGACTACACAGAGTGTACTTCCGACGTTTGGGTAGGAGGAGAAGCCAAAGAAGTAGTCTGGCTAGCCGCTGAGTGTTGTATAGATAACTGTTGCAATTGCTTTGTCAATTGCTCAACGGGCTTGGTTTGTGCGGAACCAACGATACCATCGGCATGTGGTCCAAATCTCTGTCTAGTTTTATCCAGTATCGATCATGGTGCATCCGGTAGGATGTTGTATAATAAACCAGACTAAAAGTAAATGAGTTCAAACTGTTGAGCCCTCATGATGGCATCTTCTTTGGAGAAAACTCCAGAAGTTGCGACGTCTTTGGATAATTGTGGGACCAGAGACTTAAGGAACCAGATACTTAAGGAACCACTCAAGTAGGAATGATGGTGGGACTGGTACTTTGATTAGACTCTTCCGACGTCTCCACTCTCGGATATGATCAGAGATATGGTCCGCTGTTGTTTGTTCGAAATTGGCGAGCAATTCTGTGCCAACATCGTATCTCATAGGTAACTAGAAATGGTTAAGGAAGGCCATTGCCAGTTCGTCAACAGAAGAGTATCTTGAGCGATCGAGCTCGATGTACCATTTCACAGCACTCCCGATAAGAGTACGTTGAAACAATCACAACTGTACGAAGTCATCTTTCAATGAGTTAGATGAACACCAAAGATGGAAGGTAGTCACATGATCACCTGGATCTTCGTTAGGCTTGGCCTCAAACTTTGGAATGTCCGAAGGAAACTTTGTTGGCATAGGAGGCCAACGTGGATCGTGAAAAATAGGATCATTTAACAACCTTGTCAAATCTGACAAGTGTAATGTTGCCAGGAATGGTAGTTTGGGTTGCTGCTGATAGCTTGGGAAAAAGGGTCCTGGAGTTTGACTGGCACCAGGTTGCCAGGAAAAGTTTGGCTGCTGGCCCGGATTTTGGTAGAAACCATGGCCCTGACCAACGTAAGGATTTTTCATCTGTGGAGACATCATTGGTTGATTTCCCATAAAGGACATAGGATGTTGGGCATTCATCATGTTTGATGGACTTTGGGAAGGATTACCCCATGCCGGTCCTAATGGGAGAGGCATAGTAGTCTGTCCAGGGTTCCATTGACTGTGGAAATAATTACCCCAGAACGACATTCCAGAGGAAGGAACAGATCCTTGTCCTAAGTTCCAAGGTCCTGCTGTATGTGCCCCCAGTGCAAGAATAGTACCCTGCACCGGAGTAGACTGTCCAAAAATGGGAGTGCCCCCAGTCAGGAAAGCGGTGGATGCGAAAGTGTTGTTACCAAACATCCCGTTCCAAACAAATGGCGACGAACCTACCGGCATAGTGTGCACAGGTGTTCCTTGACTCCTGGCTCCAAATAAACTAGTGTGTGTAGGCTGCCCAGTGGATTGTTGATGCAGACCACCAAGCGAAGGGGACGAAGGAGAGATATGACCTCTAGTGTAAGGAAAAGCATTAAAAGGGACAGAAGTGCCCCCAAGTTGACCTTGTAGAGGAGCGTTAGAGCTCCCTGCCCCCAGACCCAAAGTCTATAAAGTGGAGTAAGTGAGTGCAGGACTTGTACCCAAACTAGGCATACCGTATGAGAAAGGAGGGCTTGTCGCACTAGGTGTGAAGGGGGATGTGGCCGCCGCCATAGACGGGTTCGGTCCACTGTGTGACATAGTTGCGGCCGAGACCATGGTGACTCTAACTGATGATGGCAAGTTAGGAGATGCTTCTCCTGTGGTAGCAACTGTGGTGGGAATGGAAGAATTCCCAGAGGAAGTAACAATGTTTGTTTCCATAGTTGTGTGAGGCACTGACAGGCGTTCGTAAAATTGGATTGGTACAATAACCGATGGCTAGGTATCAGTGGTTTGGGTTTCAACCGAGCCAATATTGGTAGTTGATTCCTCCAGGAGTTGTTCGGGCACAATGGTTTGTAACCCGGTTGCTTCAAAAGACCCTTGTTGGTCTAGCTTCCGCCTCAATGGTGGCGGGGGTGGCTCCAGTATAACCGACAACAGGCCTAGAAGCCTTCGTGACCAAGGGAGCTTGGGATCCTCCACTGTGTGAGAATATCCAAGACACACTAAGGTATTCTACATGTACAAACAATAACACACACTAAAAAAGAAGCCCCTAAGAGATAAGACAAGCAAACACTAAACTAGTTGGAAGAACAGTTACAACAACCAACACTAGAGCAACTTACTCGTGCAAGTGAAACTCAAACATGGAAGCACCCTCTAGGTATACTTTACAAAGCGTGGCCCAATGTTTGTCCTAGGTACCACGGTATACCCCCGCAGTCACCTGTGTATGTCCCTAAAAAGATTGGCAACTAGTTTGCTAGCACGTGAATAGTCACCAGGCGGGTACAGTTGAAAGTCAGGTAGACCACAATGAGTAGGGTATCAAGCCCGAAACCTGTCAAGGGTATCGAGAGAAAATGGTCTGGGAGACAACTGAGGACCTCGAACGGATTCGAGACCCACAAAGCTCCGTGGCAAATGCAAACGACGGAATCCCAAAACAAGTCCTCGATATGTGTTCTCCATTACGATTGGTCCGGCTTTGGAGGGGTTATCTCCGCTACCTTTCCGCACGTGACCTCATGTTTATCCCCTATGTTAGAGGGGGGTCCTGGATAAATTCCATGAAACTGGACTTCTACACTCCCTATCACAGACTCTAATGTTTGGTTTTGAATGGCCTTGGAGAGTTTCCTCTCCAAGCTAATCCAAGGCCCTAGTCCTGAACTAGTGTATGAACCCTAAAAACAAAAAGTCTAATAGATTTTAAATTAGTGTTGCTTTTATGGGTTTTCTTACGTCACGGGGTATGAAGGTGAAACTGATGATGTGTAAAGACTAAAGCAAAAACGAATGAAAAAAGCTGGAAACAAAAGACTTTTACTAAATGCAAAAATCAACAACTTTTCACAAAGAAAGATTTCTTTTTCTTTTCAATTTTTCTAAGATTTTATGCARCAAACATAAAGGAATTTCGCTCGACTACGAGCTACTTATGCTCTAAATTCATTGCAAAAAACTTATGAACAAAAAGACTTCTCCCTAGCTATTGATGCAGAAACACAATCTTCAAACAAAGAAGAAAATGAAAAGATTTTTTTTCTCTTTTATTTATTTAAGTGCTAATCAAGCAACAAAGGGAAAATACCAACAATCACAAAACCAAGAAAGACAAATTCTGGCTTAAAGCCCAGATCACAAAGAATCAAAGTGAAGACACACAATGGCAATCAAGAAAACAAAGACTCTTATGCTTGTCTAAAAACCATAAAACAAAATTTTTCTTTTTATGTTTTCTGTCAATTATCAATTAAGAAAAAGAAGGCTAAGGGTAAGAGGACCTAACCTACTGACTGTTAAACCCCTAGAATCAAACACCTGAGAGGAATACTTCTCATCAAAGGAGGGGAAGACTACCCCACCCTGATTAAAAAGTAGCCTGTCAAGCACGCTACTGTCACTAAAACAACATGCGTGCAAACGTGTGCTGAGCTGAGACAGGCAACGTGTACACGCGGTCTGACCTTGTACACATCGTGTGTATGTATAAACTCTAAGACAAAAATAAACATAGGCAGCCCAGACCATGAAGAGGCCTCTAGTATTGACAACCAGGGTCTCTTGAAGGCTTGGATGCTTCTTCTAACATAAAAGAAAAATAATTGCAAGGAATAAAAAAACACAAAAAGACAAACTGAGATAGGACTGTGAACTAGAAAGACTCAAATAGGATCCAGAAAACCCCTTGAGAATGTATAATTCTGACAGGGAAGAGGAGGACTGCCTCTCAAGTTCTTTGAAGTCCTACACGCTACTGAAACCTCTACAGCTAGCGTTCACACGCGGGCTGCAGGAGGTTAGGGCGTGGGTACATGCGTGCAGGCCTTCTGCAGGCCGCGTGTACCTCTGTGTGTCCCAACAATTACTGTCAAGCAATAGTCAGGGAAATCTGGTATAAAGAACCAGGCTCCCTGCTAGCTCAGGCTTTATAGAAAAAGACTGGTAAAGAAACAAAAAATCTAATCTCTTAAACTACCCAAAAAACTCAACTAAATCTGGAAACCCTAAAGAGTATCTTCCCCAGTATGGTCGCCAACTCTATTGTTGGGAAAAATACCCTACAGACTAGCAAACTAGGGTCAGACTTGCATGCAGATTTTGACCGTAAAGAAATTACTTTTTAACCTACCACCCAAAATTTAAACCCCTCTTTCACGATACATGCATGGAAATGAACTACTAACCTTGTTACTAATGTTTGGTGTAGATCCTCCGTTGCGCTTCGACCACTTGCTTGCGCTGCTCCTTCCAAAGATAACCTGCAACCAATATAAACAACTATTCATGCATGCTACTTTCCTACTTGAGGGTTAGAAATTAAGCATAAATTAAACAAACCATAGATAACTCATGCATTGGGATGGGAAAAGTATTCTTTTATTATTTGAACAATGAATCAACTTACAATCAAATTCGAGACCAGCCACCGCTCCTTGATCCTGATCCTGGGCTCCTCCTCTTCTGTCCTCCAACTGCTTTGTGTTAATTCTCCTTTGGCTTGAGGAAAGGCTAAAGGGTTGGGACAATGGATTCAGCAAATAGGTAGAGTTTCTTTGCTATATTCTTCCTCCTCCCCAAATAGTACCCCTACCCCTTCTTTTATAGGCTAGAAGGAGCTAGGGTTTTGGATGAACTCTCGACCATGCATGGCTGGGAGTTTCAGTTAACTAACCCATAGCTTTTTGTTCCATTGGAAACTTTCCTCTTTTCATGCTTTCTTAGGTACACGCAGGCTGTAGTGAGCTAGCCAACATGTACACACGTGCAGTAATGGGTTAGGGCACGTGGGCCTTGATACAATAGGATTTCCAAGGAGTTTGTTCAACAGATGTTTTTTCAATGAAGGGATATGAGTTGGATTGATTCCAGGTAAGCATGTGTGGTGCAATTTAGGGTTATAATAGTGTCCCAGCTAAGGTTGCAGACACCTGAGTCTTACAACCACCCCTGCCTCTACCTCGGGTGAGACTTCATCTTCTTCAAAAGTCTTACCGAAAGGGCCGATAGTTAGGGTTTTGTTGGTGCATTGTTGAAGCGTTGAACCTTGGGTCTGCCCCTGTGCCAAAAAATGGTTCCTTTTCCAGGACCTGAAACTGTGATTTCTGGGAACTAAGGAAGAAGAAGCTTTGTGCAGAAAGTCCATCCTGAAATTGTAAAATCTCTGTGCATGGACCTGTGCCCTAGTGCGCAGTGATCCACTTGATCCAAAAAGATATGTAATGAAGAAGGAAGGACATATCTGAAGAAAAGAAGTTAGATCTGAATGCTTTGTGCTCTAAGAAAGGTTAAAGTGGAAGTTTCTAAGTCAGATCTACAGAAAGAGGTAAGACCTGTAAGCTCTGTTCTCTGATAAAGGTAAGAATCATTAAAAGTTCTTAGATATGGAAGCTTTGTAATCTAAAGAAGTAAAAGAAGTGAAATTTTTTGTTTCTAAAGTATGGATTTAGGTATGCTTGATAGATTTTGTCCTAGGTTGAAAACTAGGGCATTGTTAGATGAAAGAATGTTTGATATGAATAGATCTGATAAGAATAATGAAAGATATGTTATACCTATGCATAGAAAGAATTTTTGGACTAACCAATGGTTGCAGGATCCTAGAAAGAAATTTTTGCAGGCTAGCCATCATGATCCTAGCACGTAGTACAAGAAAAGTTGGGGATCATGGAAGAGAAAGAGAGGATTAAATCTTTGTTACAATTGGAGAAGACCAGGACATCTTGCTAAGGAATGCCCTGGGAGAAACCCTAGTTGCCTCTGTTGTAAGGATATGGACCATGAAGTACTAGATTTCCCTAGAATGATTACTAGAATTGAAAAGATGAATATGGAAAAAGGTCAAGAGACTAATATTATAGAAGATCCCCAGAAAGAATCAGAGATTATGTTACTGAAAATGAAAGAAGCCCTGGATGAACATAACGATGCCAGTTTGTCAGAGATCTTCAAAGAAAAGGAGAAAGTCGAAGTAAGAATAGGAGATTTCAACATCGACTGTGCTCTAGATGAGGGGACACTGATGAACATTATGACAGAAAGTACTTGGGAAACCCTAAGAAGTCTTGCTATGGTTCCTTCACTAGGAAGAATAAAGTTTTTTAAAGGAAAAATGGTAACCCTATGTGGCAGAATTACCCAGATAGCTATGAGAACCCATGGAGCTTCGATAGAGGAAGAGTTCGAAGTCATTAGATTTATTGAGGACCGTGCCCCATTTTCAGCTTTGTTAGGCAAGATCTAGATTGAAAAAGACCAGATCCAAAGAAAAGAAGAAAAGGAAGCCCTCGAACAAAAGAATCAAGAACTCATGGAATTTATGACTAGAAGGATCGCCTACTTGATGGAAGAACAAGAGAATAGATCTCAGCTGTTGAACACCAGGAACTCATATGTTGAAGCTATAAGAGTGTTAGAGGAACCACCAAAGACTGAAATACCTAATCCATATGATGAAGGAGTATTACCCTTGGATATGAAGAAAGAACCTCAACATCGCGAAGTGACTATGTCGAGAAAAGAGAAGTCTCAGAATGGAAAAAGGATGACCGAGACGAAGCTCACTGGGAAGAAGGCTAGGAAGCTAAGTAAAAAGATAGCCAAGATTGAAAAGTTATAGAAATTTCTGAAGGAAACTTCATAGAAAGAAAAATCACAAGAATTGAGCTTCGCCGAGATATCAGGACAACGACATCTGGCACTTCACCACGACGCAACAATATAGTCATTGGACTGATATACCTGTTTGACTTCCACCCCGAATGGATATAAAAGCATTAAAGGATCACCACCAGACCGTTGGATCGCGCCATAACGGATGGATAAACGTTCACAAAAGATTCATACCCATTGCAACCAGACCATTGATGAATTTCCTATTTAGCTCGTTGCGCCATGCCCGAAGAACACTTTTGACAACTAAAAAATCGAAGCCCGCATAACTCGTAATTGTATACAGTGATCATCGCAAGCAAATCATTCACCCTATTGCAATGTTTGGAGATCATCGTGACCCCACTTATCTTTCCCAAGTGCATATGTCCGACGAGCTCACCGCGCTTGACGAATCCATCACATAAGTCCTTCTCGATTTAATGACTGAGAGAGTCATATCGAAAAGAAGAATGTCCACAGGAGTCCAAGCCTCATCGACGAGAGGAGTTCAAGCCTATCCGTCGACTTCTCGAGCCAGAACATCTCGAGACGACGCAGAGAGGAGAACTAAGCATAAGAATGACATAGCCAACACAAAGTTAGTGACATCCATTCTACCAGTTTACATACCCCCTCTGAGTGGTGAGATTAATAGGGACAATGTCCCTAGAGATTTTGAATATACCCTAGTAAATACATATTTACCGAAGGGAGTACGCACCTACCGCACAGATCAAGACAAGGTTACAATGTTCAAGTTTTGCGACTTCAACCTGGGGGACCGTAAATTTTATAGCATGCTTGCCCCGTATAAGTACTTGACACAAACTAAGGGAAAGAACTCAAAGCTTGTCTCACAACAATGGACGATGAACCTCACACATTCTACTCTGCTAAACATTATGAAAATACCGCACTTCGGCAGACACCAAGAGGTGAATTCTTTTGTAAAGTTACTTCTCACAAGTTACCACGGAGGATACCTGTGGTTAGACCACCGCATAATTTCTGATCTGACGCTGATCAATAGGATCACCTGGCTTAGCATGAAGGGCCCTGATCCCCATGAGTACTATCCTAGAAAGACTGCAGACCGCGCTCTTGCGTAGAATACATAAGAGGCCTATGACGATGTTGATAAAGGCGCGAGAGGCTACAAGGTAGCTTCTATTGAAAGTGGTGTAGTGAGCCTCGCATGCCAACTAATCGCAGGGAAGATGGTACGTAAGAATCGACCAACACAAGTATCAGGCTTCATAGTTGACCTTGCAGGAAAGTGCACAGAGGGACTATAGATGAACTGGGCGAAGTACCTGGTGAATCAACTGGAGATTGACTACAAAGAAGCTTAGGATCAGGGGCACAAATTCCATTTTAGCTGGCTCCTAATGCTAATCACCTTCATTGCATGGGAGCTACCAGAAATCACAACTTTCCCGGACCTTGACCTTTTTGAGCCACTAGCTGCGAAGTTTAGTACCTTGTGGTACTCGAACGACATGAGAAAGCAATGGAAATCAAATGCCATTTTCCATAGATATTATAATCAACTGAAAGAAGCCATAAGGAGTGAACCTTGCATAACCATGAACACTTTATAGAGGTTCCGACCTCTGATAAAGTTCACCACATACCACCATTTTATATACCTAATCCCACGCACTGATGAGCACCAAGAACAACTCCAGTCCTACTATAAGCTGAATGAAGAAGACCTAGAAGAGATCACCAAGGAGTGGTCAGTGGACCTTCTTGTTTCAGCAGACCCTACCAAAATTTCAAACATCAACAACCCAGAAGCTGTGCAAGATACACTTGGGCCCAATAGAACAAAGAAGACAAAGGAGACGAAGAAGGCTGAAGAGGTTCAGGATATAGATAGCAGATCGGTAAGGACAACTTCCATTATTCCAGATGAAGAAGGTGATGACGAAGAAGGTGCAGAATCTGAGCGATAATAAGTCGAAGTACCGCCACCTAGGTACGAAGCAGACTCATCCAAGAAAAGGAAGGTTTCACCTCTGAAGTATTCCTCCAGAAAGAAACCAAGAACCCTTGTAACTAAGATGTGAACTGCCCTCACATTGGATGACTTTGATTTCATTGTTGCAATAGTCAATGATGCTTCAAAGGAAATAATAGAGAAGCAGGAAGCGAAGCATGAAAAAATGTATAGCCAGATTGATATTGCGCTCCAAGGAGTACAACAGACACTCCAGTCTAGCTGAGTAATCTCTACTATGCCTCTGCCAGAAGGAACAACAAAAGAAGGAGATGAATCGGTCCAACTCTGTAATATTGCCGATACAATCAAAGTACGCGTTCGATGTGCTTAGGAAGAAAAAGTGCAGGCCACCCAGACCCTCAAGAAGGCACAGGAAGAAATTATTGAGCAACGTCAAGAAGCGCAACAAGAGAAGAATGCTCTCCAAGAAAAATTTGAAGAATACCGAGTGAAGGTCCAAAAAGAGAAAGAGCAGCTTCTCGCGAAGCAAATCAGAATTGAAGAAGCAGTCAATAGAGAATTTCTCTCTGTGACCGGCTTAGAAAAGAAGGCCAAAGAGCCCATCGAGCGTCAAGTGATGAAGCTGGCTGAAGTTATTCAGTAGCTTCAACAAAGGGTCATGGAATTAGAGCTTCAGACCATACCACAGAATCCGTAAGAAGTGCACAACCAATGAGAATTAGACGCTCATAGTGCAATCGAGAGGATTAGAAAAATTGCTGTAGAATGAAAACAACTAAGTAACAAAAGCATGTAGATATATGAGAAACTATCTGAAGACCCAGAGTTGAATAAACTGGAGTCCAAACTCCAGGAAGATAAGAAGCACGCAGATACAGTACAGGCACAACTCAAGCTCATGTCACCTATCAAGAGGATGAAGAGATCCCAGGAACAATGAACTACCCAACAACTTGTTCTTACCCTGCATAACAGAGTGATGGAAGTCACCCAATAACTCCAGCCGAGCCAGGAGGAGGCCTATATACTATTTGAATAAATCGAAGGCCAAGGAACACTACTGGAACAAGTAGTTGTTACAATTGAGCAACAACTGGAAGGGCCTATCAACGAAGTGGTTGTTCAGGAGTTCACTGAGCAGGAAGCCATGGCAAAAAGACAAGTCAAAGCAGCTCGAGCCAATCTTGAGACCTTTGAGGAAACTTTATCCAGATCTAAGTGACTCGGGAGAAGTCACAGGTGAGAGTTGGGGGCCTGTTGGCCCTTGACCAAGTTTTGAGGAAACAGTTGGTCATATTTGACCATTTTTGGAACTTCGATAGCTTGTCAAATATGGAGTGCAATGCGAAGTGGAGATCATGGAAGCTAGACCCCTTTCTTGGGTCCTTTTTTGGTTTTTGGGGATAATGTAATGGGTATGGGATGTCGGCCCATGGGTTAACCCATGTTTAGGCCTATTTTGTAAAGTATAAATAAGTAGCTATGCAATGTAAGAGAGACAGAGAAGCTAAGTACTAGAAAGGGATTTGTGTATACTGTGTGACCGACTTGCAGAACTGAGTGCAAGTGCTGTAAGTGATGAGTGCACGGATTGTAAGAAGTCTTTGTGCTAGATCTACTCCGGGAAGGAGGATCTTGCAAGGTGTGTGCAAAACTCTTGTCCTATGCGGAGTACAAGTTTTAGCTCTGTGCTGTAATCAGATTGACTGAAGCTAATAAAGAAGAAGAAGACTTTGTGGACGTAGCCCCAGGGTGGGGTGAACCACGGTAAACCTGTGTGTTGTGCTCCGTGCTTCGACCTAATGTGTTTGCCTCTTTCCATGTGTTGTGCTTTGATATGATTATGCTATGTTCTTTTCTATGATATACTTAGATATATCTACTTTGGTTTGTTCTTCTTAGATGTATGGATGTAGATATGACATATATGAAAGTGATGAGTGCTAACTTAACCTATATCTAAGTGAATGCTGCGGTGCTCTGTGCCATCTACAAAGTGCCATGAGGGCTAAATACTGATGAATGATCTATGCTAAAGTGTCTGTTACGTGTTAGAATCACAGATCTGTGTCCCATATAAGGTTGTAGACACTTGAGTCTTGCAACCACCCCCGCCTCTACCTCAGGTGAGTCTTCATCTGCTTCGTAAGGGTTGCCGAAAGGGCCGGTAGTTAGGGTTTTGTTGGTGCGCTATTGAAGCATTGAACCCTGGGTCTGCCCCTGTGCCAACACTTTCTTACATCACCTAGATATCTATTTATACATTACAAATGTGGTCTAAACACGGGTAAACCCATGGGCCGACATCCCATACCTGTTACATAAACCCTAAATCCAAAAATTCCACAAAAGGGGGTGAGATCCCACGATCTTTGCTTCGCCTATTGAAGTCCCAGAAATAGTCAAGCACGACTAAGGTTATCCAAAACTTGGTTGAGGGACAACACCTTGTTGACCCCCTGCTCATTGACAACTGTTGAACAATTTGTATGGATTGGATTGCACGAGTTTGATATGTTACTGAGCCAAATTTTATCTCATATTTAAAAGAGTTGTCATGTATGGTTGTTAAAGAAACTATTTTCTAATCAATTATGCATACATGAATGAGATTTTTTCAGCAGAGGTAGCCATGGAAGGGGTAGCTGAGGAAGAGGTAATTCGAACAAGGGCCCTAGAAGGAAAATATTGTCTAAACACTTTGATGCAGACTCACAAAATTTAGGCCAACTATTTCAAGTTGGGTTTTTTAACTAGATTGGGCAAGGAGTGGTCCAAAATAGGCCTGAAAGGCCTCCCTTCCAAGCCCCATAGGTCCCTGGTATCTCCATGCCTCCTCATGTCTCACTACAACCTAAAGTTCCCGAAAACGACGGATGATAAGAGATTTTCCTAACTTGTGTTTACCTGCTCCTCCGCCTATCAATCAAATTTTCCAAGATGCCCCTATCCACTCACCATTTCAGTCTTCCCATGTAAGAAAAAGGTTGAAAATTGAGGCCCACCATGCCACTGAAAAAGGAAAATCCACCGCTGCCCCTTCCTCACCTTCAAATGACTCTAATAAATCCGTGTCCTCCCGCATGCATTTGATAGATGATTTCTCTCATGTTATCAGTGAGACTAGGCCTAAAGGCTCCACACAACCTAAGGCAAATTCAGAGAGATCAAAAGGTGACAAAAACAACAAGTGAAAGATTACCTCCCAGAGTGGAAAATATGGATTTTAAGTTTTTATTTATTAAGAACAGTTGACTTCTGAATTTTTGGACAACACACTATTTTTTGGATATATGGGTAATATAGTTTTGGAAATAATTTCAATTATCATTGAGATAAATTGTCAAATATGAATGTGATGATGGGATTCACAAGGAGGGATGTTTTGTTTGATTAACTCGTTGTGTTATGATTGTTAAAAGCTAAACGAAGTTACAAGGGGTCCCACCTACTAGTTATTATTTATTTAAAAAACCCTTGTTATGATTGATTACTTTTCCCCCTTAACTAAAAAGTTGGTTGAGTTTTAGTTAAATTAACTAAGGAAGTAGTTCAACTACTTCAACCAATTCTAATTTTCTTAAAGGAAAAAGGAAAGGGAGGAACACGAGGAGAATAGAAGGAGAAGCATACTAAGGTTTGCTCTTGAGTTTTTGTTGAGATAATTCAGTTTTCATTCATTCCTTAATTCATTAGAAGCTTAATTCTTTTTTATGATAACAAGGTCTTATTGTAGACAACAAGATTCAAGGCTGAATCACATCATTCAGACACTTGCTTTTCAGAGGTGTTGATCTATCTTTGATAGTCTGTGTAGACTTGTCTATTGATGAATTAGATTTCATGACTGACAAAGGCTATTGTGCAGAGTCGAGTAGGCAACAATCTGTGGCAAGCTGATCCATGTTTTAAAGTTCAGTTTTTGATTTTCTGTCAAAATTCCTTTTGTATGTTTCATCGAGGACATCTAAGTTTGACTTTGGTCCAAAACTTCCACAAGATTTTTTTTAAAGAGAACGATTATTTGATGAATTGGAATGAAATAAAGGATTTCTTTATGTCTCATATGTTTTGATTATCGACTTGGTGTCTTTACTTCTTTCTCTATATTTATTTCAGCATTTGTTATGTTCAGAAAAACACATAAATAATGAATTTTTCAGCAAGCTTTTATTTATAAAAAACCATTCTAAGCACTTGTAAACAATACTTGTGAATTAGGATAACTTTTTTGATGGCTATAAACATAGGGTGATATTCCCGTCTATCTTTATTTATCCAAGTAAGATATGAAAATGCTTGAGTAAGATCATTTCATATCTTTTCCTCAACATTTATTTGGCGACCATACCGGGGAGATCTTCAATATCTCTCTGGTTAATTTTTATGCTTGATTAGCATCGAATGCATCTATTTTTCTGTTATTGAATCTTTGAATGTTATTTCTTAATGACTGTTCCTATTGCAAGGAAACCCAATATTGAGCCCAGTCTTCAAGATCAGACCAACATTGCTTTGAATTTGTTCAACACCATTTTAGACACTACCAACACTCGTGCTGAGCTTAATCATTCATGGGCAACAATTGAACGAGATATTAGTGCCCAAGAATGTTGGGAAGCTAGATGTAGACAGCCTAGGAATCAACAATAATCTCCTTGTTCCTTCAGATTTGTCCTTCCTTTCATGTCCTTAGACTCTTGTTCTTCTAGGAGAAGAAGAGGCTTATCACCTGAAATGAATCTGATTGCTGAAATAGGAATAAGGAACATTATGTTATCAACCCAACAAAGTGTTCTAAGGAGAACTTTGTCTGATACATCCAATTAGTATTTCTCTCCCTCACCTATCATCCACAAGATGACATCTGGTGGTGGCTCTAGTGGAACTAGAAGTGCTTCCTCCTCTCAATCTTCAACTTTTTCAGTGATTGGTATCTTATATAGCCACCATATCCCTATCCAATCTACCACCAATCCCACCAAAGTCATCAAAAAGTATGGGATTTTCCAATTTGAAGAAGACACCACAACGACACCATGGCATTTTCCCTCTCCTCTTAACGTAGCACTTGCTACTCGTCCACTTCCTAAATTCAAAGAGAATCTTCCTAGGTTTTCAGGGAATAACAATGTCACTACAAATGAACACCTGGTGCAATTTTCTAATTCTTGTCACAACATAGGAGACAATGACAATGATACTTGCATGCGCTTATTCGTCAATTCCTTGGAAGGAAAGGTTGTGGCCAATTTCTTTCATCTTCCTCCTAAGATTCTGTCTACTTGGGAGGAGTTTGTTTACTGGTTGAATTCCACCTATGGGAAATCTAAAAGCTTAGCTGAGTAGTTACAGGAGTACAATAACACTGCCTATAAGGATGGTAAAACCATCAAGTCCTTCAACTTGTGTTTCACTAAGTTATATAATCAAATCCCTGAACTCATTCGACCCTAGAACCAAGCCTCTTTCATGCATTACCTTCCCCATATTGTCATAGGCTTGAGGAAAAATCCATTGATAATCTCAGTTCCACTCTGCATACTTGTTTAAAGTACAAAGAACAACTTGAAAGAACAGGTCTTCCTCAGGGAGAATCGATTGAATAAACATACATGTCCACCCTCTTGCAACTAGTACAAGATATGAATAATTGTATGATAGCGTATGAGAGAAAGAGAGCTGTCTCCCCTCTCACCCTTGGAGCTTCATCCTCTTCTGCACCCCCCTTTAGAAATCCAATAGAAAATAATTTTCAGCCTAAAGCTATCTTGCCTCAAAGTTGGTATAAATTTTGCAAGAACTACCACAAGGAAGCCACATGTGAGGTAAGGAAGAGTGCCGGAGATAAAAAATTTGGTAAAAGACCATAAAATACCATCGCTATCCTAGATTTTTCAGATCCAGAAGATGTCATGATCATAAATACTAGGAACAAATCCTACGCTCCCAAAGACAAATATGATCCTCCCCGCAATTATTCTAGCATGAGCTCATCCTCACCAATTGCTATTGTTCAGGTTCCTAAGGTTCCTGACAGTCAAGGAACAACTTCCCCTCTCACCTCTTCCAAATACAATATTTTGAATCAGTTGGCCAACATCAAAGAAGATGCAACCCTTCTGGACATGGTTTCCATCCCTGAACAATAGAGGCATCTGAAACAATTTATGGAAGGAAAATATTCCATTGTATCCAACCTATATAAAGAGTTAAATGAATAGGATTCATCTGTAAATAAAGTAGGTGTACATAACTTTAGATACCCTATAAAAAATCCCCCTTTTTATATTTCTGTAAATGTTATGGATACGATCACCCATTGTTGCCTCATTGATGGCGATTCGGGCCCAAGTGTGATGTCAGATATTTTTATGGAAGAGCTAGGCTTATCTTGTACAAATGAAAAATTCCAGAAGCATGCTCTCTTATAATATTCTACAACAAACGACCATAGGTGAGATTAAAGATGCAACCTTAGTTTTGTGCACACACCCTGAAATAAGGACAACCCTTAGCATTAAGGTAATTGATATGCTAGTAAGAAATTACTCAATCATCTTGGGAGGAGATTGGAAAGATTTAACAGGTGGATACCTCTCACTCAACGAGACACATTTATCCATTCCTCGAAATGGTAAAAAAATTGTAGTCCTTAGAGAGGGAAGGATTTCACCTTACATAGAAAGTGTTCCACAACCTAATGTGAACTATATCGAAGAGGACCTAGGGGTGTATTCCATATTTTCTGATGAAGATAATATCCCCTTGGAATAGATTGATTTAGATGATGGTATATGGCACATGCACTTCGATGGTTCATGATCTAGTGAAGGTAATAGAGCTGGCATAGTCTTGATTTCTCTTGTAGGAAAAATCCATAACTTTTCTTATAGGTTGGAGTTTTCTTGCATGAACAATGTCACTAAATTCAAAGCTTTATTATTAGGCATTGAGAATGCCTACAATATTGGTTGTGGTGACCTTTCAGTTTTCAGAGATTCTGATCTTGTTGTGAACCTTATACGTAAGATTTACTCTCCTAGCAACAAGTTGATGAAACGATACACCCAAACTGTTTGAGAACTTATCTCAAACCTATTATCTTTCAACATCAATCATGTTAATAGGGAGTTAAACTCAATGGCTGATCAATTAGCTATTTTTGCAGCCTCTCCTAATCGATAACTTCTGCCACACAAACCTGATTGTAGTTTTCAATATCTATATCATCCACAAACCCCTGACAATATAGAATCTTGGTAGGTCTTCCCTAGCGATGAGAGCATCTGTGATTTCATTCAAAATGAACCTTATAATCCCAAGGAAATTATATCCATAGAAGATAACAAGATTCCTAAGGGTCTGACTCCTATAGAGAGTTCATTTTCATCGAGTGATGTAGGCAATAAAGAGAAACAAAAAGAATAGGAGTTGAAAAGGAAGGTGGGTGAAACCATATCCTTGAAAATTGGGACACCCGAGTCTCCAAAGAATGTTAAAATAGGTGCCCAATGTTTTGACGAAGAGAAAATGAAGTTTTCCAAGGTACTTGGTGAATTTCAAGATGTTTTGCTTGGTCTTATGTGAATCTTCATGGTTTTTATCTTGGTCTCATACAACATTCCATTCCCATCAAGGAAGGCATAAAACCAGTTAAGAAAAAGCAAATACCTATCAACCCTACACTGGAAAGAATCTTGAAAGCAGGAATCATCTTTCTGGTCCAAGAATCTGAATGGGTTACCAATTTGTCTTCTGTTCAGAAAATGACCACTCAGATCAGATTATGCATTGAATTTCACGCATTTAAGCAGGCTATTATGAAAGAACATTTTCCTCTCCCTAACATAGACATGATTTTGCAGCAAGTAGCAGGGTCACAGATGATGCCCTTACTATATGTTTTTTCCGGTTACAATCAAATTAATGTAAAAGGGGTAGATAAATTAAAAACTACCTTTATTACTATTTGGGGTACCTTGACTTATGAATGTATGCCTTCTGGATTATCTGATGCAAGTACCACTTTTAAAATACCTATGCAAATAAATCTTGATGATTTGATCGGTAAGGTTATTCATGTCTATCTTGATTATCTAATTGTGTACTTTAAAGGACTATCAATTGTCTCGAAGTTTCAATAATTATGGTTGGGTCCTTTCAAGATCGCTTTTGTCTTGGGTACTAATTATTACATCCCAAGGGATTTACAAGAGAGATTGTTTTCTTATAGCACTAATGGTTCTCACTTAAAGAACTACGTGGAACCAACTTGAAAAGTTTTAATGCTGTTTGGATTTTCTGTATATTAGTAGTCTAGTTCTGCTTTCATTTTTCCATAGTTTTCATTTCTGCTTTTATAGTAGTTTGATTTCTTCTTTCCTTCTTAATAGCTTTCATGCTGCTTTTACAAATTCTGTTATTTGATTTCTATTGTTTTAAATTTTGTAATCTCATTTCTTTCATGATTTTTATTACTTTTCATCTTTAGTTGTTTTGGTCAAGAATAAGATGTTGGATCAGTTCTGCCACAGTTACACTCCTGCAAAATATTGTTAGTCAATAACGATCAAGCTTAGATAGCTGTTATGATGTTTCCTCTGAAAGCACACTTGAATTTGTTATCTGATTTCACTACCGTCTTATAAAGAAATTGGTTATCTCTCACTTCTGCTTTCCATTTATTCATCCATTTGAGAGTTAAAAGAGAAATTCCATAAATTTTCCTCCTTGAAGTAAGAGCAAATTCTGGTTGAATGATTATGCATACATGGATAAACCCCTCATACTTAACATTTTTCATGAGTTATTCCCGAATTCCCAATCATTTTCCCATTAAATCCGCTCACTTCCCCCTGTTGCATAATCATTCTGGTTATATCTTCTTGATCTAGAAAACCACGTGTGCTGAGTTCTAATCTATTGGAAACATATTTCCCTATGGATTCGCCAGTTTGTTAATGATAAAAATGCAAAGAGGATTTCGGCCACAAAGTATTTATAAAGCCTATTATTTAAACTAAGCTAATGATATATAATACTAGTAGGTTGGACCCCCTTATAGATTGTTGGATGAGAGATAGTCTTGTTACACATTTTATGCTGCTGTTTCGAAGATTCTTATAGGGTTCTATATCTTTGATGATGAAATGTTGGTTTTATTTGCGACATAATGCAAGATGGATAATGGATTTTATGTGTTGATTTCGTTACTATAAGCTCTATATTCCATGTATGAATGGCTTGTATCCACTGTTATTACAATGCTATTGGCACCATGATTTATTACATGTTACACCTGCACAAGACACATGTTAGTCATAGCAATATATAAAAGAAATATGAAATAAATCCGAGAAAGGAAACTATGATATGCTATGCTATACTATGAGAAATTGAAATTTAAAAAGGGTTGATGTTAGTCCTAACTAGCAATGTTAGTGGCTATATGATTATTATTGAGTTATAATTGGCACACTTGATATACATTATGTTATGTTTTGGCAATTGTTAATATGATATTAGGTGGCGCATTTGGCAATTAATCTATGCAAGTTTCGATGCATGGATTAATGGCATGGGTTAATGTTGGCTGGATGGCGTGTACTACGTAATTGAATGAGGAGAGGATGGAAGCGACGTGCATTTACTGCATGCCACTCCATACTTCTCTCACTGTCCGTCACCCTAGCTTGGTTATTGTTCATTTGATTTTCACTGTGGTTAAGCTCTGATATTCACGTGAGGAAGGAATTGCTTGACCAAGCTCACATTTTTAAGGCCATTTTGTTACAGGTATGTGTTTTTCACCCATCCATGAACTCAATCTGTTTATGAAACAAATATTGGCTCGATGATGTATTGGTCTATGTTTTTCTTTAGGCTGGCAACTGTGTAAACTCATGGTGTTTCTCTAGAATGGTTGTTTGTGTGTTATTCATTACAAATGGAAAATTGGATGGTTGAAGTCGTGATTTCATGGACTATTCTAGGTGAAGGAAGCTATGATGGCTCTTTGTTGTCTATATGGGGTTTTGTTGGAGGGTTTCATTCAGTTAGGACTTGCTGGCCATCTCCTCATAGTCTTGTAATCATACACAATCATATTTTGTGTTATGGGGTTACTGTGTATGATTTGAACCACCTTTGGGTCACTGCATATCATTTTCCACCTGGTCGTGGGCTTGTTTTATGTTATTAGTATCTGCATAGTTGGTTATGGTGGCTATTATGCCAAGAGGCTTGATTTAGGGTTGGTTTTTATTACCTGGGCTTTGCATTTCTATCAACAGTATTCAGATTTTTGGGGAAAAACATGAGGGTTTTGCCCTGCGTATTTTGATGTTGTTTACTGGCCAATAAGGAACCTCTTCTCTTCTGTATCATGGTCTACCCTATCTAGTGTGAGCTGTCACCCTGTATTGTAAGCTAAAGGTTATGTGGTTTGTGTGTCCACCGCATTATCTTGAAGGTTTCTCACCTGCTATTGATATGGTCGAATCCAGTCTCCCCGTGTTTTAATGATTGAGTGAACCCTTGACTATTTTCTTGTTTTCATTGGTATCGAGCCCGATTTTGATTAACTCAACAGTCACACTTTGTCGGTTATTTGGTTGACTGTTATAGTTGTTGGGTAGTATTAACAGTGGTTTTGATTATTGTCTCGTCTCTATTTGATCACATGGATGGAGGGTTGTGATTGGAAATGATAATTGTTATACAATCGATGCCTTCTTTTGTTATGACAGTTGAATCGATAGCTCAACATGGTTTAATTGGTTGATTAGAGAAATGAAAATGGGCATACAGTCGTTGCCTCCTTGTGTTGTAATAGTTGGATTGATAACTCAACATTGTTTTATGGTTTGATTGGGAGAAATTAGATATGTACAGTCACATAAATGCTTCTTTGTGTTATGCATTGATTTGTATGTGCTACATCGTGGTATAAATTGAAATGATGGTTGTTATTACTATGTGTTTTTAATTGCCCAATCCGGATTATTGCAATTTTGAGGTATTGATGATTGTGGCTTGGCTATCCACTGTGTATGATTTATGGATATCGTGCATCATATCATCTGATTGCACCATCGAAGATGGGCACAATTTTTTTTAAGTTGTATGATTTCATTGTAATTTAATTGTTAAATTGGTTAAAGGAATGGAATCGAACACATTTTAAAAGATCTTGTGTCTGTGTTTGATTTGAGGAATAAATTTATGGACAGTGGTTAAGGTTTTGATGCTGAACAGAGTTGAAACAAATGATTGTGTGTTCATTGGAATTTTGCTTTAAATATAAAATGAAAGAAATGAGAGGAAGCATAATTCTTATACATGATGTTTGGAAGGCATATTGATTTTGAGTATGATGACACTATGTTAATTAAAAGGGTTGAAGATTTAAATATGGACGGTGAACAAGTGTTAACATAGAGTAATTGTTTAATTGATAACAATAATTGTTTAGTTGGCATTGGATCGTTTGCATTAAATACATAATTATTTTATGGATTACTTAATTGATTTTACGAACAATATTCACTTTTTCCCTACCATTATTTCACTTTTCGCACATTACAATCCCATCGCCTTCCCATATTCACTATTCACTCCCTGGTCCTAAAATTTAATTATGGTTAAGAGGTGTTGATCTATCTTTGATAGTCTGTGTAGAATTGTTTGTTGATGAATTATATTTCATGATTTTTGTCCCTTGGGTATGGAGGTAAGTGAAGAATAAAGCAGAAAAGGAAAAATGCAAACTGCATGGAAGAAACAGTGAATGTTACTAGGTCGAAGTAAGAAAAAGAACATAAAGATGGATTGAAGTAAGAGAAATAAATACATTGGACGAGGAGATTGAGGATGACAAATCAGAAAGGAAGATGGATTATGGACAACTCAGCAAGTGGAAAAATCCACCATTGGATGCTTTGGAGCATTGCGTGAGAAGAAAGGAAAGACAGGCTGGTAAAGCCTTGAAAACACGGGCAAGTTGACCTAGGGTTTTAGACACCTAGGGTTTTTGTATCTAGGGTTTTGACACTTAGGTATCGGCCTAAGGATATTGGTGAGCTATTGTAATGTATAAATATAGGGCTAAAGGACCATGGATGGGTTGTTGTTATTGTTGTTGGTATTGTCATCCTAGTTTTGTTATTGGTGTGAGCGATTATTGTTGTGTGAGAAAGAAGTGATAAGAGCCTTCTGGTATTGTAAGATCTTCATCTGGGTGCGAAGATCAGTCCCGTAGCTGGGTGCACAAGAAGGGGAGAGAAAGAGAGGAGAAGAAAGAAGATCTGCTAGCTAAGAACACATACAATAACTGTATGCTTCATCTTAATATATTATAAAGCATAATTCTATGGACGTAGCCCTAGAGAGAGAGTGAACCACATATATTTTGTGTTATGTGTGATTGATTCTCTGTTATTTGTCACTTGATATACTTATATTTTCATTACTGTGTTAGATCTAATAGATAGTTGTGTGAAGTAGATATGAACTGGTAAGTGATATATAAATGTTGTATTACTCTTGTATTAGATCCACTTGGTATTCCCTTTGGTTGTAGACATCCCTTTCCTACAACCCCCTCATAGCTACTTTGGGTGAGACTGTATCTACCTCGCGTGTTTCCGAAAGGGCCAGTATTTAGTGCTTGTTGGTGCACTCTTGAAGCTGAACCCTAGGTCTACCCCTGTGCCAAAAAATGGTTCCGTTTCCAGAATTGGAATCTTCTTGAGGGAATGTCAAGGTGGTTTCGATCAAAGACAGAGATTCAGAAGTGGATAGAATATGAAGAAAAGGACTTCGCTAAAGCCCAGAACAAGAACCCTAATATTAGTATAGAAGATTGCTTGGAAAGATATATCTTTACTGATATACATGATATTTTCTTTGGAGGAATCCACAGAGAGTTATACGAGTGGCTAGCTAGGTTAGCAGATACCCAATTTGAGATTAGGTCTATGCCACCTGTGGTTTGGACATCGACGCTGATCAAGAAGGTCAAGAGAGTTCATAACGCCGTGTCAAGAACGATAGATCACTCGTTTGATAGTACCATTGGAGGGTATATCATTGAGTTTGTTGTTGACAGAGTAGAATCATATAGCCAAGCAGAGAGATATTTATTTAAGGGACATAGAGGGAAATTTTTACACTTTCTAAAGTTGAATATCAAGATGCTATTGCATGAGAAGAACATCTTGAAGATACAGTAGTCTGCTGGATTGAAGAGCTAATGTTCAAGAACTCAGACAATGACAGTGACACATAGGTTGGACATACATGCAGTTGAAGGATATTCAGAGAAGTTCCTTTGGAAAATTTGTTTGAGAAAGATCACAAAACTCTTCTACCAGAAGAAGGGTTTTATAGTGGAGAGGAGGAAGAGCTACTGAGAGAAGAACAGTCAGGATCTGTTGGACCAAGAGAAGAAAAAACTGAAGAACCTCGCCGGGAAGAGCCAAAAGCTTCAGGAATTGTGCAGACTGTTGAAGTAAGTACTATAAATCCTCCTGTTGATTCAACAACATTAAGCAATCAGAGTAATTAGATTCACCCGAGCGTTTAGATCACTCTCACTAGTATCCCAACACATACTCAATCAGGAAACCTAAGAAGATATATGGCAGATGAGATGAGGTTACCCACCTTTAGAGGAGATGGATCTGAAGATCCTAATCAACACTAGTTTCTATGTGAAGACGTATGGATTATTAAGAACATCATCGATGAAGATGTCAAATGAGTTCAGTTTAGTACTACCCTAAGAGACCGCGCACTGAGCTGGTAGATGAAGTTTGATAAGGGAATTTCCTAAACTAAACTGCCGAATGAGATCAAGAACGCGTTGATTACTGAGTTCAAGAAACCCAAGTTGGAGTCACAGTGAATTACAGAACTAAAAGAAATCAAGAAGAGAATAGCTGAACCGGTATGGGAGTTCGATCAGAGATTTAAGACCTTGACATTCCATTTGAGTTTCCAGATCCAAGATGAGCAGAAAAAGGAATGGTTCATTGCTTCCCTCTTTCCACACATCAAATTTCCTTTGATGAAACATAATATTTCTTCGCAGGCTGAGGCATTAGAGATCACCATGAAGTTAGAATCAACCCTGATGGGAGAATCCATCTTAGGTATGAGTCAAATCTTGAGTCAGCTAACTAGTTTGTCTCTGTAGGTCGAAGATATGAAGAAAGACAAGGGAAAAGACAAAAGATAAGTCATCTGGTGTATCAAATGAAAATCATAAGGACATAAGAAGGAGAATTGTCCCTTATTTCATGAATACTTGGCCTCTATAGCTCCGATTCCTTTGAAGCAAGTTACCCTACCCTGGTGTGAGGTATGTAGAAATAGACATCACCCCAGTGAGTGCTATTACATGCAAAAATATGTTCAGAAACCCACAAATTTGTATTGCACGTTCTGTAAGTCTATGGGGCATGATGATAGGGATTGTAGGGCCTATGAACTTATGCACAAAAGGTCAAGGGATATATACAAAATTCAAGGTGAAGTACAACAAGAAGGAAAAACTACGCAATATAACTCCCCTGGGAGAGGAAACTTCAACCCTGGTGGTGGATTTTGAGGAAGAGGAAGAGGAGGAGGTATGGGTTGAGGTCAAGGACAGATAATCTGTTATAAATGTGCACAAATAGGAAACTTGGAAAGGGGCTATCAGAACCCTTGTACCACTTGCAGTTATTGAAAATCCTTCGAGCATGTTATCGAGGAATGTCCAACATTGCTGGCTAAACTTTAGGAGAGACGGGGACCTCAACAGAACCCACAAATACAATTAATCAAAGCAAAACCTCACAGAGAATATCCCAAATTTGCTGTTATTAATAGAGGAGGCGCTGTTACAGGAGAGGATAGAGTAATCCAAGGAAAGATCACTACAGAAGAATCAGGAGTCAGGAAAGCTACATAGAAGACACAAGTGTTTGATACAAAGAAAGAAAGACAAATCTTTGAGGAGGTAAGAAGAGAATTCAGGGGAGACCAAGGTTCTTCATCGAAGAAATGAACTGATGTAAGAGAATTTGGAATGCCTCTATAATTTGATTAGTCTGCTTTGCCCAAAGATGGAAAAGAGGCAAGTAAACTTGTCAGTTTCTTGTATACATTTATAGAGCTGATTAAAGATTAGAAAGCCATCCAAGAACTGCAAAATTTGGTCAGACGGTAGGAGATAGGAAGGGTATATCCTTTACTGAATAAAGAAGTACATCAATTATCCAAGAAAATAAGGACAAATAAATAACTACACCTTAATGCTCATATTGGAGAGTATGCTATAGACTATGTGGTCCTCGACTTAGGGTTGGAGGTCAATGTCATTACGAAGAAAACCCGGGCACTGATGGGAAAACCTAGGTTGATATATTCCCCTATCGGGCTTAGGATGGATAACTAGCATGTAGTAAGCCCCTTTGGAATATTGGAATATGTCCCCATGGACATTGACGGAGTAAGGACATTTGCAGATTTTGAGGTGATTGAGATAGTTGATGATAGCTGTCCTTAGCCTACACTATTAGGAATTGATTGGGCTTTCAATAATTCCACTGTGGTTGATTTAAATAAAATATGAATGACGTTTGAAGGAGATGGAATTAGGGTCATTTCACCTTTATATCCAAATGAAGGTCAGCGATACACAGAGCCCATCAGAGAAGAAGACCACACATATGAACTGAAAAACATATACAAATTAAAAGCCAGACAACAAGATTACATTAATACTACAATGGATGGAAATTTGAGCTGGCGAAGTGACACCGCATGTTCATCAAATTCAGAAGAAGCACTGGAAAACTAGCAGAACAAAATGTACGAAGTATCTACAAGGAGATGTGCTAGATTAACTAGAGAAGAACGCTGGATTGACACAACAATAAGTAACTTACCCACCTTTGATGGTCTTAATCCTTTAGAAACCTTCTTGTCGGACTTTGAAGAAAGTGTACTGACGCAAAAACGATTGTTGGAAATGGATGAGGCCTTGAAATCCACATCAACAATATGGTGGGGGACACACAAAAACAACATTACAGAATGGGTACAATGTCGTACTCTGATGACAACGTGGTTCTTGACACATGTAGAAGGTTGCGAAGTTAGATACACAGGTCAGAGTTGTTCGAAGGACCATGTAAGAATTTGCGAGGAAGAATGGAGAAACATTCCTCAAGAGCAATGGGTGCACAAATTCGTCAACATGCTAGACAAAACCCCTATCAATTGGTACCTTCAAGCAGAGCTGCGCCTCATCACTGCAGATTGGGAAGGTATGAATCCGAATTTTGTAACTACGTTCTTATTCAAAAGTCAATATCCTACAGTATATCAACCATTACAGGTCATCAGACATAAAGTATTTGAGGAGGCATCTAGTATCCCTTTAGAACAAGAAGAGGATGAATGGACTACGCCTCTCCAGAAACTGCAAGGCTGTTACAACATCAATGTTGATGAAGACGATGATCCTAGGAAGGTGAACATCGCAGAAACAAAAGGTCAGAGAGATGTGGAAGGACCAAGAGTTGAGATACCATTTATTGGATAGCCAATCAATATCAAGAAAGTCAATATTGGAACAGAGAAAACACTGAAGCTTGCAAATGTTGGAGATTATTGGGATGCTGTCACTATTGACAAGATCAAAGAATTGCTACATGAGTATCAGGATTTGTTTCCAATCAAGTTCACTGATATGAAGGGAATTAAGGGGCCTATGGGAGAGATGAGGATCCCTTTGAAACTAGATGCAAGACTAGTCAAACAGAGACCCTAAAGATTGAACCCTAAATGTAAGGAGAAAGTGAAGATTGAGCTCGACAGAATGCTGGAAGCAGGGATTATAGAACCTGTCGAAGAATCGTAATGGATTAGACATATGGTGGTACAATATAAGAAGACAAGAGATATCAGGATCTATGTAGATCTCAGGAAGTTGAATGATGCCTATTTGCATGACTTGTTCCCTATGCCATTCACTGAAGAAGTGTTAGATAATGTAGGAGGCCAGGAGGTATATTCTTTTACAGATGGATTTTCAGGATACCATCAGATCTGGATTGCCAAGGAAGATTGCCATAATACCAGCTTTGCCATAGAATGGAGATCCTACCAATATACATTGATGCCGTTTGAATTGAAGAATTCCCCAACCATCTTTTCCAGGGTGGTGGTTGAAGCATTCAAGGAGTTTCTACATAAGTTTCTAGAAGCATAATTTGATGATTGGACTATTTTTAGTTTATTGAAAAATAATATCGAATGTTTATGGATAATGCTGGACAAGTGCAGACAGTGTCAGATTTCCTTAAACTTGAAGAAGTGCATTTTCTTTTCACCATTTGGAGTGTTGTTAGGTCATATTGTATGCAAGCAGGGATTGCTGGTAGATCCATCTAAAATTGTCATCATATTTGATTTATCCCCTCCTACTTCATTCAAACAGTTGTGCACTGCGTTGGGACACAATGGATTTTACAGGAAGTTCATTAAAGGCTATGCCCAGATTACAAAACCCATGGAGAAGCTTTTGAAGAAAGACTGTCAATTTCATTGGACAAAAGGATGCCTATAGAGCTTCGACATGTTGAAACATAAAATGGTTACTGTGCCTATGTTTGTTTTCCTATAATGGAGCAAGGAATTTCATGTGCATGTCGATGCATCTTCTGTTGCATTGGGAGTTGTGTTAGCACAACCAAGAACAAGAGACATTGACCACCCGTCATCCTTTGCTAGCAGGAAGATATCAACAACCGATATCAATTACACCACTACTGAAAGAGAAGGGTTAGCCATGGTGTATGTGCTGTAGAAGTTCCGCCACTACTTACTGGGAGGACACTTTAAAATGTTTACTGATCACTCCATGCCAAAATACCTAGTCAACAAGCTAGTGTTAAGGGGGAGAATATGTCGATGGCCAGCGTTCTCCCTGATTTTTTGAACTGGCTCTTTACTCTGCCTCCTCTACACATGCCACCTCATGCAACGCTGTGTTCCAGCAGTCGTGTTCCAGCAGTCGTGTTCCAGCATTCGTGTTCCAGCAGTCGTGTTCCAACATTCGTGTTCCAGCAGTCGTGTTCC
>ML782669.1:218735-276823 GCA_009831015.1 Picea engelmannii
TCGTGTTCCAGCAGTCATGTTCCAGCATTCGTGTTCCAGCAGTCGTGTTCCAGCATTCGTGTTCCAGCAGTCGTGTTCCAGCATTCATGTTCCAGCAGTCGTGTTCCAGCAGTCGTGTTCCAGCAGTCGTGTTCCAGCATTCGTTTTAGCATCTACGTTTCAGCCTATGTGATTCAGTATTTGTGTTTCAGCATCTATGTTTCAACATCTGTGATTCAGCATTTGTGTTTCAGCATCTACGTTTCAACATCTGAAATTCAGCATTTGTGTTTCAACATCTATGTTTCAACATCTGAGATTCAGCATTTGTGTTTCAGAATCTACGTTTCAACATCTGAGATTCAGCATCTGTGTTCAGCATACACAATCGATTGCCATCAATGACAACCTTGATCATCTGCGTCATCTCTGCTGTATCCATATTTCCAACAGTGTGTGATTGATTCTCTATTCTTTGTCACTTGATATACTACTATTTTCCTTACTGTGTTAGATCTGATAAATAGTTGTGCGAAGTAGATTTTAACTGGTAAGTGATATATAAATGCTATATTGCTCTTGTATTAGATCCACTTGGTATTCCCTTTGGTTGTAGAATCCCTGTCTTGCAACCCTCTCATAGCTACTTCGGGTGAGACTGCATCTGCCTCGCAGGTGTTGTTGAAAGGGCCAGTAGTTCGAGATTATTGGTGCGCTCTTGAAGCTGAACCTTGGGTCTGCCCCTGTTCCAACAATGGCTAAAAAAGGCTATTGTGCAGAATCGAGTGGGAAACAATCTGTGGCAAGATGATCCATCTTTTAAAGTTCATTTTTTGATTTTCTATCAGAAGTCCTTTTGTAAGTTTCATCGAGGACGTCTAAGTTTGACTTTGGTCCAAAACTTTCTCAGGAAATTTTGTAAAGAGAACGATTCTTTGATCAATTGGAATGAAATAAAGGATTTCTTTATGTCTCATCTATTTCGATTATCGACTTGGTGTCTTGACTTCTTTCTCTATATTTATTTCAACATCTGTTATGTTCAAAAAAATACATAAATAATGAAATTTTCAGCAAGCTTTTATTTATAAAAAACTAGCCTAAGCACTTGTAAACAATACTTGTGAATTAGGATAACATTTTTGATGGCTATACACATAGGGTGATATTCCCGTCTATCTTTCTTTAGCCAAGTAAGATATTAAAATGATTGAGTAATATCATTTCATATCTTTTCCTCAACACTTATCTTTACCATCTTCTCCTCCATTTCTCGGAGTATATCTGGCCCAACTACTACACGGTCTACTGTGTTGTCCCAACTCACTAGCATGTTTCACTTTCTACCATAAATTGATTCAAATGGGATCATATTTACAGATGCATGCTACCCATTGTCATAAGAAAACTCTACCAAATGCAAGTAGTCTTCCCATTTTGATGGCTTATCCATCACATATATCCTCAACATATATTCAATCACTCGATTTACCCTCTCTCTTTGGCCATCTGTCTCAGGGTGATACGCTGTGCTAAATTTCAAACTTGTTCCAAATCCTTTTAATATCTCTTTCCAAAAGTTTGAGGTGAACATGAAATATGTATTAGAAAGAATTGTCTTAGGTACACCATGCAACTTGGAAATTTCTTACATGTATATCTCATCAATGTTTGATGCCTTGTGCACTGACTTCACTAGAAAAAAATGGGCAGCTTTAGTAAGCTTGTCCACCACCACCATAATAGAATCACGCTGCTTAGAAATCCTAGGAAACTTAGTTATTAAGTCCATGGTCACATATTCCCCCTTCCACTCTAGAATGGGAAAAAGCTGCAACAAATGAGCTAGATGTTTGTGCTCAACCTTGACCTATTAACATTCGATACATCTTACAATAAAATCCATAACTTCCTTTTTCATACTTGGCCAAAAGTATTGCTTCTTGATTACAAAAATTGTCTTTTGGTAAACTAGATGTACCGCATAAGAAACCTTATGCATCTATGACAATATCAGGCCATTCAAATCCTGATCATTCGACACATAGACTCTACCTCTATACATGAGGATCCCATCCTCTCTTAGCTCATAACCTTCAAAATTTTGTTGCGACATACCTTGCTATAAAGTCACACTTATATCCGTATAGCGTAGATCAGATTTGGAAACTTCCAAAATTCTATTGTACAAATCAGTTTGGTACATGTTAATGGCTGTAGCATGCATCTCATGCATGTTGGACAACTGAGAGGGGGGGGGGGGGGGTGAATCAATTGTTACCGTGCTTAAACAATTATGCTCATTTTAAATTCATTACAAAACTCTCAATGATGATCACAATAATGCAGGGAAGTAAGCAATAGAACATTCAACATCATTCACACATATGAGATACACAAAGACAAATATTTCCTGAGGAAACCCATAAAGGGTAAAAACCTCTTTTTCTTGGTATGATAAGTAATCTTTACATTCTGTACATTATCATACATATGAGCTCCAACTCATTGTGAGGCTACAACCTATGTTTTGCAAGATACAACTTGCTGAGAGCACTAACTCTCTATTTTCTCTAGCACCAACTAGAAGGAAGCACCAACTCCTTGTGTTTCTCTAGCACCCACCGGAAGGAAGCACCAACTCCCTGGTTTCTCTAGCACCCACTAGAAGTAAGCAACAACTCCCTCGTTTCTCTAGCACCCACTAGAAGGAAGCAACAACTCCCTAAGTGTTCCAGCACCAACTTCCAGTCACACAGGCACCAACCTATAAAACAGAGAACAACAGTTCTCCCTTGCACCACCCTACCACCCCGGTTTCTCTGGCTGCAACCAGATGGAAGCTACAACTCCCTGTGTTCAAGAACCCACTTGAACCTCTGAGGAAAACAGTCCTCCCTAGCACCGCCCTACCACCCTTGTTTTTCTTTGCTATTGAAACTTATTACAGTGATTCAATAGTTGTCATTGGCTTACCAGGCTTATCATTGTTCTGGTATGCTGCTCTGCTCTCCTGTATCAGTGTCTCTCTGCCTACATCTTCTTGCACTTTCTGATCTTCTTCTTTTCTCTACAAGTGCACCTCATCCTTCTTTTACTGTCTCAGTTATCCATGTCTGTTCTATGCTTCTGCTGCACTTTATGCTCTGTGTGTCATGTCCCTTCTATGCACCATTACTCTTATGTGCATTTCAGCTACTGCACTCTGCCTCTTTCTACCCATAGAATAACTCTCAACAACAACCTTAATCTCTTCTTTGTTCTGCATTCTTATAGTCTCTGTGCACCTTGTGCATGCTATCTGTGCAATGATTTTGCATGGTCTCCCCATGTTGTGTGCTCTGCCTGATCATCATTACAACTCTTTAGCTTCTCTGGCGGTTAAACCCATGTGTCCATCATCACTTGGTGTTATGCCGAGATTACTCAGCCTCTCCAGTAGTTGAGACTCTTCGTCTTCTCTGTCACAGTTGAGCTCATTCCCTCTGTTGCAGTACCAGGCTCCAACGGTCTTACATCTGTCAATAGCCTCTATGAGCAGTCTTCATTCATCTGGAAGATGCCTCGAGACTCTTCATATTATCTGGCAATCACCCTGAAGTATCTTCGAGTCCTCTGGCAGAAACCATCAGTCGTTTTTGGAAGTTACACTATGAACCTCCAAGAAAATGCATTTCGACATTTCAACATTCCTTGTGGTGAAGTGTTTCGACACTCCAACTCCCGCTATCTGAAACCTACACCAAAAGGTGTTTTTTGCATTTCATCATTTGAACATTTCGTCATTCCTTGTGATGAGATATATTGATGCTCCATGTCACGATCTCCGAAATGGATCTTGGTTGCACTAGATCCTTCCTCCATCTTTCATAGATGTGACCACTAACTGTGACCACAGCCTTATTCGAAACTGCATTTCGCAATTTCACTTTTCACGAATTTGTTGCGAGTCACTCTGACTCTTCCAACTCCTGATCACAAAATGGAGATTAGCTTCATGTTAGCTCCTCCCTTGAGCCTTCGTCGATGTGACCATAGGTTATGACTAGGGGCCAATTCTGAACATGCATTTCGCATTTTACATTTTGGCATTTTGCATGTCGCGAATTCCTGTTGTGAGTTGCTTCCTTGACTCCTCCAACTCCCGGTATTCGAAACTATGAAATGGAGTTTATGCTTCTGATATTTCCATGCCATCATCGCTGCTGGTCTTCCTACCTGTTTTCCATCAAATGAACAGGCACACTCTTGCACTCTGCGTGCATATCTACACTATCTCTTCTAGTCTTCATGAGCTTGCTCTGCTGCATCTCCCCAAAATAATTCTGGTGCTCACCTAGCACATTCTACCTGTACTGAAGCCATCATCGCTGTTGTACTTGCCATCAATGATAAGCATACACTTCCTGTAAAACATGCCAACAATGCACTCGCTTGCTGAGTGCGTCAGCCACCTTATTTATTTTCCTCTAATATGATTTATGTCAAAGTCATACTCATTGAGGAAATCTAGCCCCATGCTTTGTCTGGCATTCAAACTTGGTTGTCCAAGAAAATATATCATACCACAATGGTCTATTCTCATCTCAAATATTTTACCCATGATATAATACCACCACATCTTCAAGGCATGCATTATAGCTGCCAACTCTAAATCATGAGTAGCATAGATCCTTTCATGCTCTTTCAACTTTTTTCATTCTTAGCATACCACATGTCCATTATAACTCATGAATCTACCGATCCCTTCCTTTCATGCATCTATGAAAACAACAAAGTCTACATTAGGATCAACAATCCTAAAAAATGGCGCACTTGTTAACAAGTTCTTCAAGTGTTGAAAATTCCTTGCGCAATTCAGGGTCCACTCAAATCATGCACCTTTCTTCTGCAAGGATGTGATTGGATGCACAATATTTGAGAATCCTTCAATAAACCTTTTGTAGTACCCTGCTAGTCCCATAAAGGATCTCACTTCTGTGACATTTCTTGGTGTTGGACATTCCTCAATGGATTTTATCTTTGCTGAGTCCATAACTATTCCTTCCTCTGAAATGATATGACCCAAGTAATGAATCTGTCGCTGATAAAATGAACACTTGCTCAAATTTGCATAAAGCTAATGCTCCCTCAATACTTGCAACACCATCCTCAAGTGATGCTTGTGCTCTTCCTCAGAATTTGAGTAAATAATAATTTCATTTAGAAATACAATGACAAACTTATCCAAGAAATTTTTGAAAACTCCATTCATTAAACACATGAAGACATATTGTGCATTCAAAAACCCAAATGACACCAATGTAAACTCGTAATGACCATACCTTGTTCTGAAGGCAGTATTGTTGATGTATTCCTCTTTTATTCTCAATTGGTGATAACCAAATCTGAGATCTATCTTGGAAAATATCAATGCGTTTCTCAACTGATCAAACATGTCATATGTCCTTGGCAAAGGGTAACTCTTATTCACTGTTACCTTGTTCAAATCCCTGAAGTCGATATAAAGTATTAGTGCACCATCCTTCTTCTTCACAAATAAAAATGATGCACCCCAAGGAGACACACTTTGGCATATATACCCCTTCTTTATAATCTCTTCAAGTTTCATATACAACTCCTTTAGTTCTGGTGTACTCATCCTGTAAGGAGTCTTGGATATAGGTGATGCTCCCAACATCAGATTTATAAAGAAGTCAATATATCTTTTGAGAGGAAATCTTGGTATCTCTTTTAATACATCCTTTAATTCCTTTAGTACTTCGTATTCTTCCGCACTTGGCACTGTTGGCCCTTGACCAAGTTTTTAGGAACACTTGGTCATATTTGACCGTTTTTGGACTTTGACAGCTTGTTAAAGATGGAGCACAATGTGAAGTGGAGATCGTGGAAGCTAGATCCCTTTCCTGGGTCCTTTTTGGGTTTTTGGGGATAATGTAATGGGTATGGGATGTTGGCCCATGGGTTTACCCATGTTTAGGCCTATTTTGTAAAGTATAAATAAGTAGCTAGGCAATGTAAGAAGAGGGAGAAGATAAGCTAAGTGCTAGTAAGGATTTGTGCATAATGTGTGAATGATTTGCAGAGTTGATTGAAAGTGCTATAAGTATTGAGTGCATGGATTGTAAGAAGGATCTGTGCTAGATCTACTTGGGGAAGGAGGATCTGGCAAGGTGCACACAGATCTCCTGTCCTATGTAGAGTACAAGTTTGAGATTTGTGCTGTAACCCAATTGAACAAAGCTAATAAAGGAGAAGAAGACTTTGTGGGGATAGCCCCAGGGTGGGGGTGAACCACGGTAACTCTGTGTGGTGTGCTCGGTGCTTGGATCCAATGTGTTGGTCTCTTTCCATGTGTTGTGCTTGATATGATTATGCTTTGTGCTTTTCTATGATATACTTAGATAGATCCACTTTTCTTTGTGCTTCTTAGATGTATGTGTGTAGATCTGACATATATGAAAGTGTTGAGTGCTAAACCTATTTTGTTGTTGCTAAGTGCTAAATTAACCTAGATCTAAGTGAATGCTACGGTGCTCTGTTCCATATGTGGAGTGCCTTGAGGGTTAAATAATGATGAATGATCTATGCTAAAGTGCTTGCCAAGAGTTAGAATCACAGATCTGTGTCCCAGCTAAGGTTGCAGACACCTGAGTCTTGCAACCACCCCTTCCTCTACCTCGGGTGAGACTTCATCTACTTCGCAGGTGTTGCCGAAAGGGGCGATAGTTAGGGTTTTTTTGGTGCACTGTTGAAGTGTTGAACCCGATGTCTTCTCCTGTGCCAACAAATGGTTCCGTTGCTGGGACCTGAAAATGTGATTGCTGGGAACTGAGGAAGAAGAAACTTTGTGCAAAAGAAATTTCTGTGCGTAGGTATGTTTCCCTAGTGCGCAACTTTTCACTCAACCTGTGAAGCTTTGTGCCAAGAATAAGGTCAGATTTGAATAAAAGAAGATCATATCCGAAGAAAAGAAGTGATATCTGAATGCTCTATTCTCTAAGAAAAGGAAAAGTGGAAATTTCTGAAAGAAAGAGGTCAGATCTACAGAAAAGAGGTAAGATCTGTAAGCTCTGTGATATAATAAAGTTAAGAATAGTCAAAAGTTCTTAGATCTGGAAGCTTTGTGCTCTGTAGGAGTAAGATAAGTGATTTTTTTTTGTTTCTAGAGCATGGATCTAGGTATGTTTGATAGATTTTGTCCTAGCTTAAAAACTAGGGTAGTAATAGATGAAAGAAAGTTTGATATGAATAGATCTGATAAGTATAATGATAGATATGTTATACCTATGCATAGAAAGAATTTCTGGACTAACAAATGGATGTAGGATCCTAGAAATAACTTTTTGCAGGTTAGCTATCATGATTCTAGTGTGCAATATAGAAGAGGCTGGGGATCATTCAAAATAAAGAGAGGATTAATCCTATGTTACAGTTGTATAAAACCAGGCCATCTAGCTAAGAAATTCTCTGGTAGAAGACCTAGTTGTCTCTGTTGCAAAGCTAGGGATCATGAGGTATTGGATTTCCCTAGAATGATCTCTAAGCTTGAAAGGATAAATCTGAATCAAGAAGACCATAAGGCAGATCCAAAAAAGGCAGAAACCCAACAAGAATCAGAGAAAGTATCAATACAGATGAAAGAAACCTGGAAAGAACATAAAGATGTCCGATTACCAGAGATATTCAAAGAAAAGGAGAAAGTTGAAGAAAGAATAGGGGACTTAGACATTGACTGTATTCTTGATGAAGAAACACAAGTGACCATTATGCCAGAAAGAACTTGGGAAGCTATAGGGAAGCCTACCATGATTCCTTCGTTGGGAGGAATAGGACTATTAAGAGGAAAACTGATGATGTTATGTGGAAAACTCACTCAGATACCTATGAAAGTCAATGGAACTATGACAAAATAAGATTTTGAGATTATCAAATTCATTGAGGACAACGCCCCGTTTACTATGCTACTCGGAAAACCTTGGATTGAAAGAGATCAAGACAAAAAGAAGGAAGAAGATAGGTTTTAGAACAACATAGACAAGAGTTAAAAGATTTCATGACTAAAAGGATTGCACAATTGATAGAAGAACAAGAGAACCGGTCGAAGCCATATGACACTAGAAGCCCAGATGTTGAGGCCAAAGCTACACAAAAGGCTGAAATTTATACCCCAGACAAAGAAGAAGTGATATACCTAAACTCTAGGAGAGAATCTCACCAGCATGAAGTGACTATGTTCGAGGAAAATAAGAATCAAAATGGGAAGAGAATCACCGCGACGAAGCTCATTAGAAAGAAGGCTAGAAAGCTAAGTAAGAAGAAGGCTAAGATTGAAAAATTATAGAAGATCCCAGAGGGTACCTCGCAGCAAGACACTTTCGAGAATTAGAGCTTCGCCGAGATATTTGAACAACGACATATGCCACTTTGTTGAGATGAAGAAATATAGCCATTGGAAGCCAATATAACCATTTGACTGCCACTCTGAACAGGTCAGAAATCATTTATGGCTCGCCACTAGACCGTTCGACTGCGCCATAACAGACAAAACATTAGTTAATGAAACCTCATACCCATTGCAAGTAGACTGTTGCTAAGTTTCCCTACTTATTCCATCGCGCCATGTACCGAGAATACTTTTTCCTAAGTGAGAATTTGAGCCCGAAACCTGAGATTACTTCACCCTGTGATCATTTCCTTGTTCCCATACCATTCACTGTAGTCTCTGAATTCATTTTACACCCGATCTAGTTGACCCAAGATTGTATGTCAGATGAGCTCAATGCTTCTAAGAAAGTAGTTGAAGAAGTTTTGATTGATTTAATGACTGAGAGAGTCATTTCGGAGCGAGGATTATCTACAGGAGTCCAAGAATCATCAATGAGAGGACCCTAGGCCTCCTCTTACACTACTCGCGTCGGTCCGTCCCGGCCGACCGATGAGAAACAAGCCAAGCACAGGGATGACATCACAAATGCCAAACTTATCTCACACATTCTACCTACTTACTTACCACCTCTAAGCGGTGCCATCAACCATGATAGTGTACCTCATGACTTTGAGTACACTTTGATCACCGTGTACCTTCCAAAAGGGGTGCACGTAGTTCGTGCTGACCAGGATAAGCTCGCAACACTGAAATTTAGTGATTTTAACCTTGGAGATCGTAAGGTTTACAACACGTTATCCCTGCATAAGTACTTAACTAGGACCAAAGTAAAGAATTCTAAGATTGTCTCGCAGTCATGGACCCAGAACCTCACACAGTCCACACTGCTTAATGTAATGAAGCTCTCGCACTTCGACAGACACCAAGAAGTCAACACATGTGTCAAATTGCTGCTGTCCTGCTACCACAGAGGATACTTATGGTTAGACCGTCGCATCACTATGGATCCGACCTTGATCAATTAGATCAAAGGCCTTAGTATGCAAGGCCTTGACCTACAAGACTTTTACCCTGGAAAGAAATCAGACCGAGCACTAGCGCAGAGGATAAAAGAAACTTATGGCGATGTCGAGAAAGGCACGCGAGGCTACAAGGTAGCCTCTATCTAGAGTGGCGTAGTTCACCTTGCCTATCAGCTAATTGTGGGTAAGCTAGTTCGCAATAACAAACCAAAAAAAGTGACTGGATTCGTACTCGACCTCCCAGGGAAGTGTACCAAGGGACTATAGATGAACTGGGCGCAGTACCTTGTAAACCAACTAGAGCTTGATCACAGAGAAGCGCAAGACCAAGGGTACGAGTTCCACTTTAGTTGGTTGCTCATACTAATCATTTTCATCGCTTGGGAGCTACCAGAAGGTGCCACTTTTTCGAAGATCGAACCCTTTGAACCACTGGCCGTGAAGTTCTATATGCTGTGGTACTCCAACGACACGAACAAGCAGTGGGAGTCCAATGCCGTCTTCCATGCTTATTACAACCAATTGAAGAATGTAATCCAATCCACACTGTGCCTCACCACAAACACACTTCATAGGTTTAGACCTTTCATAAAATTTAGTGCAGACCGCCACTTCACCTATATCACAACGCGCGCTGACGAGCATAAACAACAGCTCTAGTCATACTACAAGTTGAAAGAAGAAGACTTGGAGCAGATTACCAAGGAATGGTCAGTGGAGCTCGTTGTTGCAGCAGACCCCACAGAAATGTCCAACGTGGAAAGCCATGAAACTATGTCGGATACACTTGGACCCAGCAAGACTAAGAAGGATGATGAAGCTCAAGATATCCATAGCACATCCACGAAGACTACTTCGATATCACCTGCACAGGGAGGTGATGGTGAAGAACTAGGTGGCACAGAGGTTGAGAAAAACAAAGGCGAGGTTAATCCGCCTAGAGAGAATGAGGATCCCACTAAGAAAAGGAAGATTACCCCCCTAAAGACCTCATATTGAAAGAAAACTAAGGCCACCCGGACTATGTTTAAGACTACCCTCACACCGGATGACTTTGACTTCTTAATCACTGCACTGAATGATGCTTCACTAGAGATCATAGAAAAGCAAAAAGTGAAGCAGGAGGAGGTATTCAGCTGAATCAAGGGTGAACTTCAAGAAGTGAAACAGACACTCTTGTCTAGCCGAGCAGTTTCTATTGTTCCCTTGACAATTGAAACAATAGGAATAGGTGATGAGCTCACCTAATTACACCAGCTCACCGAGAAAGTCGAAGCTCGCCTTCGACGAGCTCAAGAAGACACAACACAAGCCACCCAGGATTTGACACAAGTACAAAGCACACTTGTAGAACAATAGAGTAAGGTAGAATGGGAAAAGCTTGCCCTGCAAGCGAATTGGGATGAGAAAAAAGCACAATTACAACAGAGAAACTTGAAGTACAGGAAAGGGTTCACAAAGCACTTTGCTCTATGATGGTCATAGAAGTAAAGATTGAAGAATGTGTCCCACAACAGGTGGCACAACTTGAAGAAGTAATCCAACAACTTCAGTAGCGCGTTGCAGATCTGGAACTTCATACAATGCCCAAGACTCCTTAATAAATAAGGGATCTAAAGGAGGCAACTGCCCATAACACAATTGGCCGATTAAAATTTTTTTCCTTGGAATGCAAGAAACTGAGCGCTAGAAGCACCCAGACTTATGAGAACCTCACAGAGAATCCATAGTTGCAGGCATTGGAGGCACAACTCCAAGAAGCAAATCATCATGTAGATACACTACAGGCCCAACTGAAGGCCTTGACCCCAGTCGAAAGAATGAAGAGGTTTGCAGAACAATGCACTGCCCAACAATAGGTACACACACTACAAAGTAAAGTGATGGAAGCCTCCCGACGAATTCAACCAATGCAAGAAAAGGCATGCCAACTGTTCACTGAAGTTGAAATCTAGGGAACCAAGCTTGAACATGTTGTCATCACCACAGAACAATGCCTGGAAGGACCAATAAATGACGCAGTGATCTAGGAGTTCACTGAGCAAGAAGCTGTCACACTGCAGTAGGTCGAAGTATTTCGAGCCAAGCTCGAGGCATTCGAAGTGGAATTAATCATACCAAAGTGACTCGGGACGAGTCACAGGTGAGTGTTGGGGGCCTGTTGGCCCTTGACCAAGTTTTGAGGAACACTTGGTCATATTTGACCATTTTTGGACTTCGAAAGCTTGTCAAAGATGGAGCACAATGCGAAGCGAAGATTGTGGAAGCTAGACCCCTTTCTTGGGTCCTTTTTGGGTTTTGGGGGATATTGTAATGGGTATGGGATGTCGGCCCATGGGTTTACCCATGTTTAGGCCTATTTTGTAAATTATAAATAAGTAGCTAGGCAACATAAGAAGAGGGAGAAGATAAGCTAAGTGCTAGTAAGGCTTTGTGCATATTGTGTGAACGATTTGTAGAGCTGAGTGCAAGTGCTGTAAGTGTTGAGTGCACGGATTGTAAGAAGGCTCTGTTCTATATCTACTCGGGGAAGGAGGATCTGGCGAGGTGCATGCATATCTCCTATCCTATGTGGAGTACAAGTTTGAGATTTGTGCTATAACCCAATTGACCAAAGCTAATAAAGAAGAAGAATACTTTGTGGACATAGCCCCAGGGTGGGGGTGAACCACGATAACTCTGTGTGGTGTGCTTGGTGCTTTGATCTAATGTGTTGGTCTCTTTCCATGTGTTGTTCTTGATATGATTATGCTTTTTTCTTTGCTATGATATACTTAGATAGATCCACTTTGCTTTTTTCTTCTTAGATGTATGGGTGTAGATCTGACATATATGAAAGTGTTGAGTGCTAAGCCTATTTTGTTGTTGCTAAGTGATAACTTAACCTAGATCTAAGTGAATGTTGTGGTGCTCTGTTCCATCTGCGGAGTGCCTTGAGGGTTAAATACTGATGAATGATCTATGCTAAAGTGCTCACCAAGAGTTAGAATCACAGATCTGTGTCCCAGCTAAGGTTGCAGACACCTGAGTCTTGCAACCACCCCTGCCTCTACCTCGGGTGAGACTTCATCTGCTTCGCAGGTGTTGCCGAAAGGGCCAATAGTTAGGGTTTTGTTGGTGCACTATTGAAGAGTTGAACCCTAGGTCTTCCCCTATGCCAACAAGCACTTTATCCATAGTTTCCTATTCCATGTGCATTGCAAATACTTGACACCCTTTCCTGTAGATTTTTCTCAATTGTAAGGATGAAATTTCTCTGATAGTCAAAACTCTTGTAATTCCTTGAAATGATCTCGAATTTCCTTGCTCATCTAGGAAAGTAAATGCCTTATTTTAACAGTCCAGGACAACATGATGCTCATCCAACCAATCCATACCAATGAGGAAATCATACGAGCCCAAAGGTATAATATTTAAATAATCCTTTGTGCACAGTCCATTCATCTCCATCGGACATGCCTTAACCATCTCATTAATTTTCCTTTTTCCTCCTATAGCTAACTACACCAACCATGTGTTATAACCCTAAATTGCACCATACATGCATACCTGGCATCAAACCCTCTTACTTGCTATTTTTGTGAAGCCATCATTGAGAAGCTCTTCTTAAAAACCCTATTTTTGAAGATGTAGATGCCCTTCACCACTACTGCTCATGTACACATGCTTAGTGCACCACTATATCTCACGTACATATGCTAGCTGCACCATTACAACCCGCGTATACCCACAAAAGTTGCAAAAATTAAAAAGTTGCAAAGAATTCTTTGAGATTACGAGCTATTGGGTAGTTTTCCAACTGTCCCACCACCTATAGCCCGTCACCCAACTGAATAACCATCCTTTTGTCATATAAAATGAGGTGTTGGGATTTCATTCCTAAGCCAAGCATAAGAATAGTGAAACTCTTCTCGTTTCATATCCCCTCCTTGCCCCAAGAATTGCATCCACCTTGTTCCTCTATTGTAAGTCTATGCCATTTCCCTAGAAGAAGTGTGAGATGAGAAAGATACATGGAAGCGTAGTTAGAGCTTGGTGAAGAGGAGTCCAGACCAGGTTCATGGAGTAGTCACCGACCTTTATTGTAAGTAAACATTGTGATATCAATAAAAGGAATACTTTTTCTGTCCCGAAATATGGTGTGTCAAATATTTGTATTCGATTTATGTCTTATACTAACATCTAACCCATGATTTATATATGAGATGCATGTTCGTAGTTTCCTGTTTATCTATTTGTGAATACAAGCCAACCTTGGGAGGAGGCTTGTAGTCAGTGGAGCTATTGAACACGAGAGGATCGACACAGAATGCAGAGTAAAAAGGTAAAGTTGCCTGATTTTTTCACTTTGTATTTCATGTATGAATGTGGGGAATATTCAGGGTAGTTAGAAAGGTAGGAGACTTTTAGAGGGTTATATATGCCTACATGTTGAACCCTAGTGTAGTCCATAGGGGGGTTTTCCCTCTATCGTAGAACTGGCGACCATATTGGGGAAACCTCTAGGGTTTTAGGGGATTTTGTGGGTTGATTTTTTTTTACCTTTTGAGTTTCTTTCTGAGTCTGCTGAGTCTTTAAGGGATCCTAGTCACGTATTGGTGCCATACCAGTTCTCCCTGCCTTGTCAGTCTACCTGTTTATCTTCTTTTTTTTGAGGACTTACAGAGGTGTACGTGGCTTGTAGTGGGTCTGCATGCGTACGTATGTGCCTTGCTTTTAGACAACCCGGATACTTACGCAGGCTGCTTAAGCACTAGTAGCGTGATTGTGTCAAGATTTTTTTTTTTAAGAAGGGGCAGTCAACCTCTTCCCTGGTTGAAGTTTGACTTCTCAGGGTTTCTTGATTAAGTATAGTTTCTCTATTTTTACAGTTGAAGCCTAGGTTTGATGTCAGTTTGGTTATCTTTTTAAATATTTCTTGTGTTTAGTTTAGAAGGGTTTTGGGCAAGTCTTCGAGTCTTTTTGATCAGCCTGTTATGTGTCTTTAGGGACTCCCTGCGATCCGCAATGGGCTAGAGGACAGTTCTCAGTCTTGTCTGGTTTCTTTTCACTTTTTCCCCTTTTGCTTGCTTTAAAGAAAAATAAAAACAATTTATTTCAAGTTTCTTGTTTAAAGCATAAAAAAAAAAGAATAGATAAAGTTTTCATTTCTTATTTTGGTAAGTAGTTGGGTTAGTTATTTTACTTGTTAGGAGAAAGAGTTATTTTCTTAAGTTCTTTACTGATTACTTAGAACATTAAGTAACTCGTAGTCAAGCAAAATTTTGTTTTAGGTTTTCCTTTAAAAGATCTTAGAAAAAGTAGTTATGAAAAGTTGGTTAAAGAGTTAGTTACAAATATTTATTTGTCAGAAAAAGGAAGTAATTTTGGTTTTAGTTTCGTTTGCTTCTCCTTATTCATCTCTCAAAACACACCACTAGTTTCATTTCCATTTCCTTGACTTAAAAAAAACATCTAAAATTAACGCTAATTTAAAATCAACTAGACTATATGTCTGTAGGGTTAATCAACTAGTCTAGGCTAGAGGGTTGAATTAGGTTGGAGAGGAAACTCTTCAAGGCTTACAGACAAACATTGGAGTCAATTTTAGGAAGTCTAAAAAGTCCAGGAAACATGAAAGTTATCCGGGACCTGCCTCTAACAAAGGGGCTAAACACAAGGTTGTGTGCGGAAAGGTAGCGAAGATAACCCCTCCAAAGCCATACCAAGCGTAGTGGGGAACACATATTGAGGACTTGTCGTGGGATACTATTGGTCGCATTTTCCACGGAGCTTCGTGGATATCGAATCCATTCAAGGTCCTTAGTTTTATTCTAGACTAGTTTCTTCCGATACCCTCGGTAGGTTTCGAGCTTAGTTACCATGCTCATTACGGTCCACCAAACTGTCGACTGTACCCGCCTGGTGATTGTTCGTGAGCTGGCAACCTAGTTGCCTTTATTTTATGGACTTACACAGGTGACTGCAAGGGTCTACCATGATACCTAGGGAAGATGTCGGGCCATGCTTTGCAGAGTATACCAAGAGGGTGCTTCAGTGTTCGATTTGAACTTGCATCGATATGTTTCTCTAGTGTTGGATGGCGTAACTATTCTTCCAACTAATTAGTGGTTTGCTTGCTTTGTCTCAAAGGAAATTATCTAGTGTTTGCTTGCTCTTCAATGTTAGAAAAATCCTTATTGTGTCATTGATATTTTCACACAGTGGAAGATCAAGAGTTTTGCTGGTGGTGAAGGCTTCAAGGCCTGCCACCGGTTAATTTGGAGCCACCATCGCCACTGTTACGAAGAAGAGTTGACCAGCAAGGGTCATTTGAGGTGACCGAGCCGCAGGAAACTGCACCCGAGCCAGATCCAAGAGGAGAACACTTGTATCTGGAGGAACCGACTATTTATAACCTTGGAGCGGAAGCTCTTGGTCCATATAACCCTCTGATCACTGACTTGTTTGTGCCACTTTTGATACAAATTTCCCCTACAAGGGTAACACATCACGAGCGTCATATAGTCCTACAAGAAATGATGGAATAAAATGCTGCTACTTCGTTAGGGATTCCTCACACTCCCTCTATGGATGCCTCCACTAGGGCGTTCCACCTCCTAACCCACCTTCGCCAGTCTAGACCACTATGGTGTCGACTGCCTCTACTTTGGGTAGCAGTTTGATTCCATCTATGGCAGAGATCACTTCATCGTTCATGCAGAGTGCAATGGGTCCTATGTTTTCATACGGGATTCTCGACTTTGATATGAACTCTGTTCTCACCTACTCCACCCTACAGACCATGGGTCTATGGGTAGGGAGCTCAAATGCTCCTCTGCAAGGGTCCATGGGGGGCACCTCAACCCCCTATAATGCTTTCCCTTATGGCGGAGGTCATATACCTCCTTCGGCCCCCTCACTCAGTGGTGCTCCCCAACAACTCGTCGGGCCGAACATGAACTATATCTTCTTCGGAGAAGGTAGTCTAGGACCTTCTTCGTATACTGAACCGGTGGGTTCAATCTCATTCTCTTTGTTTGACATGTTTGGAAATAACACTTTCCCTTCAACTACCATCTCGGCCGGGGGAAACCCTGTTTTTGGACCACAAAATCCTATGCAGGGTACTACTCCTATGCAGGGGGAAAACACAAGAGTCTTCTCCTCACAAAGAATCTGGAATCTGTGGAAGGGATTAGTTCCATTGTTAGGGAAGTCGACCGGTCCAAACCCTTCCATGGTCAATGGAACCCAAGGCAAGGCTCAGTACCTATGCCCATTGGATCGGAAGGGGGAAACCCTTTCCATAATATTTGGAACACGACACAGGGAGAAATACCTGCCTAGCCCTCAACGTCCAACTACGAGAATCAACCGATGAGTTCCCAACAAACACAGTATACATTCACTGGCTAGGCCATGGTATTTATGAGAACCCTGGTCAACAACCTAACTTTTCCTGGCAACCTGGTGCCAACCAAATTCCAGGATCCTTTCATCCTGTACATAGTCAACAACACAAACTACCGTTTCTGGAGACGTTACATTTTCCAGACTTGTCAAGGTTGTTAAATGACCCAATCTGTCATAATCCGCATTGGCCTCCCATGTTGACGAAGTTTCCCTCGGACATTCTGAAGTTCAAAGGTAAGCCTAATGAATATCTAGGTGATCACATGACCACGTTTCACCTATGGTGCTCATAGAAATCTCTACGAGACAACTCCGTTCAGTTGCGTCTATTTAAACACACTCTTATCGGGAGTGCTGTGAAATGGTACATTGAGTTCGACTGCTCAAGATACTCTTTCTTTAGCGAATTGGCTATGTTTTTTCTTAACCATTTCCAAATACCTATGAGATACGATGTCGACACTGAATTGCTGGCCAAATTCACGCAGACGAAGGCCGATCATATCTCGAATGACATCAGAGAATGGAGGCGTCAGAAGAGTTTGATAAAAGTATCGGTCCCACCAGCTTTCCTGCTGGATTGGTTCCTTAAGTATTTGGTACCTCATTTATCCAAGGATGTTGAAATGTCAAGAGTGTTTTCCAAGGAAGAGGGGATAATGACAACTCAACAACTTGAACTAATATACTCTCAGTCTGGTTTACTTTACAATGTCTTTCTAGATGCACCATAGTCTATCCTTGACAAGGCCAGACACAAGTCTGGACCACATGCTAATGGAATAGTTGGTTCAACACAAGCAAATCCCAATGATCAACTGTCAAATCAATTGAAACAGTTTTTGATATAGAAGACGTCTTCCAGCCAAACCTCTAGTTTGGTTTCTCCCCCTACTCAAATGTCAGATGTACACAATGTGTAGTCGACAAACTTGAAGTCCAACCAAAAGCTTGAAGGAAAGAAGAAACATTGAAATAAGAAGGGTAAGGGGGATACGAAATCCACCAATAATGCTGGTGGGGGAAACATAGAGAAAATAAATTCAAAGTATCTGTGTAACCTTTGCACGAAAGACCACCCGACCCACCTTTGCCCTCGACTTGCGGAGGTCGATAAGTTATTGGCGCCACAACAACCTATTGTGTTAATGAACCCATTTCCACATGGGAAATTTTTGAATCAAGCCTCTATGAGTGTGGATGGGGGCAGTCAGGACCCGATCCATCTTCTATCAATCCCTCAGCCTCAAACATTTATATGTTGAAGGGTGGCATTCACATAGAAACTAGGGCACACGAATACATAATGCTAGAAACTGCTAAAAGCGTAAGGAAGCCGTAAACCCATCTGTTCCTCTCCATATTGAGAAGACGATGGGAGAAATAATGACATGCATCCTGAAAGGGGCGTTCAAGAAAGCTTCACATAATTAAAACGTGAGGGCCACCCATAACTACTTTGTGGTGGAGGATTTGTCACAAACCCCTTGCGCGATGTCTTCTTTGGAGGTCCTCGAGAGTTGCCCTTCACAAAGAAAGGCTCTATTAGATGCCTTAGGATCTACTGAGACCTGTAATATAGGAATTATCATTCTTGATACGACGGACTTGAAACCCATTCTCCCATACCATGTTGTGTTTCAGACAGTAGTGGCTCACCCCAAATTTTTTTTTACTCAGAATATTTTCTGCACGATGGTTGATAAGGGTGCCTCGACATGGGTGATGTCGTTGGCGTGTTGGAAGGCCATTGGCCAACCCATTTTGTCTCCGTCACCTACTCTGCTTACTGCTTTTGATGGTTGTTCTTTTATACCACATGGAATCATCGCTTCTTTCCCCATGTAGTTAGGAGGGAAGACCATGTGCGTCGAAGTTGAAGTGTTCAATGTGTCTGTCGACTACAACCTGTTGTTAGGAATAAGTTGGACATATGAAATGCATGTAGTGGTTGCCATAGTTTTTTAGGTCTTGTTGTTTCCACATGAGGGTCGAATCGTGACCATTGATTAGTTGTCCTTCTCCAGGACCGATCCTTCATCGGGGGAATCCATGGTCCCGATGATTGATAACCCACAACCTGATGTCGTCAATGTGGGTGTTGGTTTTTTCCCACCTTTGATGGGTACGTTCGATTACCCTCTTCCTTCTGGCGATGCCAAGATGATATTGGTTGTCCCCGACCAACCTAAGTTTGATATCTTTAAAGTGTCGTTGTTCCGTACGACTTACTTTACCGATTTGTGGACTCTTCCTTCCCCATTGACCTCGATGGAAGGGATAGGGAATACTGACATCTCCATGCCATTTTTCATGGTAGAAGTTGCGTACTCTATTGTCGAGTAAGATTTGTCTGACCCCAATCTAACTCCTGCACTAGAGTTAGATCCAGTTCTCTAGCCTATTTGGGCTCAAGATTCCCTCGCTACTGTCGATTCTTTAGACTTGGTCTTGCCATCTGACGAGGTGATTTTAGAGGCATTGACTGGTCTGGATAGACCTTGGGATGATCTCCACCACATATCTTATTTCCTCCCAGAGTTGAGAAGAATAGAGGCAGGAGAATTCGTGTTGACTATGACTGGAGATAGGTCTTGTCCTGTTAATCCTCTGGCTACACACACAGTTTATGCAGAGGGTAACATGGAAATTATCGCTGAAATGATACCTGTTGAAATATCCAAAACCCATGGCATCATGGAGAATATCTTCATCATAGAAAACTGCTCCCCCAAGGAGATTCAGATCTACACATATTTATTTAAGGAATTCCACAATGTTTTTGCCTGGTATTACGAGGAAATGCCAGGCATTGATCCAAGAATCATTGAAAATTAAATAACGACTTATCCTGACACCAAGCCGGTCCGATAGAAGCTTTGTCCAGTTAATCCTCAAATAGCAGAAGCTATTAAGTTTGAAGTAGAGAAACTGTTCAAAGTCAGTTTCATCTACCCTATTTAGTTGACTCATGGGTGTCAAATCCCGTTACGTTAAACAAAAAGTAGGGAATGATTCACGTATGTATGGACTTCTGTGATTTGAATAAGGCCTCTCCAAAGGATAATTTCCCTACCCCGTTCATTGACTAGATTGTCGATGAGTGTACATGCTGTGAGGTTTTTTTATTTCATAGTTGGTTTTTTAGGATACAATCAGATACAAATTAACCCCGAAGACCAGCATAAAACAACTTTTATCTGTCCATGGGGTACATTTTCTTATCGGAAAATGCCTTTTGGCCTTAAAAATGCTCGAGCCACTTTTCAGTGGGCCATGTCTTTTATTTCCATGACTTAAGCCACATAATCGAGGCTTATCTCGATGATTTAGCATCATGATATTGTAAGAGAGATGATCATTCCGTGCACCTCCAACTAATCTTTGAGTGATGTCGCTACTATCAAATTCACTTGAATCCAAACAAGTGCAATTTCTACGTGACGTTGGGTCGTCTACTAGGTTTCATAGTTTCAACAAAAGGGATCATGGTCGATCCTCTAAAGGTTGAGGTGATAGTTCAGTTTCCTCCCCCGTGCACACTCCCTCAACTTCAAAGCTTGCACAGTAAAGCAAATTTTCTTCAGCATTTTATCGCAAAATATGTCGAGATCACTAAAGGGTTCATGTGTTTACTAAAGAAGGGAGTCCCTTTCCATTGGGATGAAGCCGCTCAATGCTCTTTCGAAGCATTGAAACATGCCCTCACGTATGCCCCTCTGCTCTGGCCTCCCAATTATAATAAAGATTTCTTATTGTATTTGGCCACCACAGAGTCAACCATCGATATGGTCTTGGTTCAAGAGGATGATTTGATTGAAGAGCATGTGATTTATTACATGATCCAAGGCCTGGTTGGACTAGAACTAAACTACTCCCATGTTGAGAAGCTTGCATTGAAAACAATGCATTCTATCCAACGGTTCTGTCATTATATTCTGCTTCGTAGGACCATTGTCGTTTCCATTATGAATCCATTTCAATATGTTGACACGGCGCGTCATCAACGAAAATATCAGTAGATGGATCATTATCCTCCAGGAATTTGACTTGGATTTTGTTTTTGCAAAATCCAAAAAGTCACTGGTCTTTGCGGAACTCATCTCGGAACTTCTGGTCGAATCAGGTGATGTTATGCCCGAAGAATCACCGATTAAGGGAGATATTTTTCTAATTTCATTTTCGGACCCATGGTATGGAGATATACTAGTCTATCTCCATACTTTGAAGTTCCCTACCTCTACTTCTTGCGTTTAGCATCGACGTATATGCCATCAAGAAAAAAATATCTCATACTCGATGACACTTTGTATCGTTGAGGTGTAGATTGCATACTTTGTCGGTGCCTCATTCATGAAGAAGTGGAACTCGTTCTTAATGAATGCCACACTGGATTATGTGGTGGTCATTTGTCTGGGTTGGAAACAACCCAAGAGATTCTATGAGCCGGTTACTTTTGGCCGATGTTAATTGAAGATTGCATTGAATCAATTAAGAAGTGCCACCTGTTTCAGATATTCTCTCGGAAGATGAGGGCACACCCATCTCCCATGTTTTCCGTCATTATTGTTGGCCCCTTCACCAAGTGGGCGATTGGTTTTACTACATTCCACCCGGTTTCATCCAGGGGGCATCGTTATATCATCATAGCGGTAGAATACTTCAAAAAGTGGGTTGAAGCTATGCCAACATTCAATAATGATGGTGAGACAACAAATCTCTTTATTTTCAATCAGATAATAGCAAGGTTCAACAACCCGAAGGAGATTGTCACTGACCATGGTAGTCACTTTCAGAACAGAATGATGTCTAAGTTAACGTCAAATCTTGGGTTGAGGCAAGAGCATTCATCACCCCACTGCCCACAAGAGAATGGTCAGGTGGAAGTTGTGAATAAGTCCCTCAAGACTATTTTGCAGTGAACAATCAATTATGCCAAGTCAAATTGGAATTTGATGTTGTACTCGACATTATGGGCCTACCGAACATTTGTAAAGACTACCATCAATTTCTCACCTTTTCAACTCATTTACGGGCTGGAAGCAGTCTTGCCAATGGAGTGCCAGATGCCATCTCTAAATTTGGTAGTATAGTTATTGCCAGACACTTCACCGGTTAAGGACTGCTTATTATATCTCAAGCAACTCAATGAGAAACGCCGTGATGCAACCTTCGCCGACGAGGCTCACAAGCAATGATTCAAGTGTCAGTATGATTGGTCCGTTCATCCTCAGATTTTCTCTGAAGGTGACCTTGTCCTGGTCTAGGACCAAGATAAGGATCCCCTAGGGGCAGGGAAGTTCAAACCCATGTGGTTTAGACCTTTCATTGTGAAGGAGGTACTAAAGAAGGGCACTTATTATCTAGTTGACTTTGAGGGAAATGCTTTAGTGGAGCCTAAAAATGGGATATACCTCAAGAATTATTACTCATAGGTGGGTCGTCTTGGGTAACTTCTTGTACATATGTATAGCTTTTATACAGTTAGTCTTCTTTGTCTTTTTGTTTTGTGGATGTTTCATTATTTATGTCATATTTTTCACTGTGGTAGATTTCAAGTGAATCATAGATGTTTGTTGGGTTCATGGATGGCGCTAGCTGACACACTCAAAGGCTTGCTTCCACAACTTGGGGTGATTTTCATGCCTCAAGGGCAGTTGCTATCTTCTGGAGGTATCTGTTTAGGTGACGCCAAAAAAAAGTCTCCGAGTACAACACACTGATAGAGTTGGTTCATGACGCTTTGTCACATGGTATCTCTCACCTTCGGTTCTACTTAGATGCACAACTAGTTGTGTCCTAGTTAAATGGGGTTTACCACGTTTATGATCCTACTCTACACCGATGATTCCTTAGGGTACGCCTCTTAGAACGTTGTTTGATTACATTACGTATATCCATGTTCCTAGGAGATTAAATTAAATGAAATATACTCTAGCTAATCAAGTATTAGATTGGCATATTGAACACACATAAAAATAAGTACACACATACACATGTAAATACATTTGTAAAAAAAAAATGTTATCCATAAGATATAAAATATGTAAATACACACACACACACACACACACACACACACACACACACACACACACATATATATATATATCAAAAGTATCAGAGTACATAGGTGGGTGCGAACGCCTCATAAAATAATATGTCTAGTACACATCACGAGGCTTATTCCCTCAAAAATATACAAATATTTCCCTTGACACATAAGTAGTGTACCCTAGCTAAGAACAGGGCCTATTGGCCCTGCCATAGTGAGCAATGACATTTTCCAACCACCGGAAGAGATGGACCCACGTACGTGGCACCCCAACTACATGAGGTTGCATCAATGGTAGGAGATCCTCGATCTCGGAAATGGGGATTGCATGAGTGAGCGCGACGAGGCTCTACTCCACCCATCTGAAAATGCTCTCAGCCTCTTCGGCTGGAGGTCCCCCTGCTACTGCTGCTGGTCCGACGACTGCGACTAGAATTGCCTCTGGCTGAGGACGTCGCTTGGTCCTTGATAATTTTTTTGGATGCACTGGTCCCACATATGTACATAAATAGATACATAGTTGTCAGATACTCTGATTTACATAAAAATGATATATATAAAAGAAATTTAAAATTAAATAACTTAAAAAAACAAACATACCTATCTCTCCTCGCTCCTCTCTAGGAGGTATGGTCATGTTCGGATCCCTGAAGAAGTTGATTCTGACATAGGGGTAGTCCTCTATAGCTGGAATCTGTCATGCCCACCAGTCAAAAAAGGTATCATCAAAGGCCTCTATGGTCCTCCCTCCCTATCGTGGCAACAATTCTGCCCACCTGCACACTGCTGGGAAGGAGGCCACATGCCCCCATACTGTCTCTCGCAGACTCATGTTGGGTACCCTCTCGAAGAAGAACGAGCATAATATGGTACGAAACCCAAAGTTTTTGTTACTTCACCCATGACACTCTGTAAGCAGTCTCTTCATGTAGTCAAGCATGGTTGTGCTCTAGTCGAACATTCAGACATTTAAGCACTACACTGCACAATACATGTGTGCCTGAGAGGCCTGATGTAAGGCTGTAGATCCAATCATCCTCCCAATGAGTAAAACTATCACTTTCAGTTATAGGTTGTTGATCTTGTGGATTGGCACCTAAGAACCTACCTTCTCAGTGGCGGCCTCACAATGTATTCTGATCAACTCGACGATGTTGTGAGGCTCGGGGGTAAAAGAATGCAAGTTAACTGGTTCTCCCCTCCTCAAGAGGCAAGTCAGAAAGTAAATGTCCTTAGTCGTTGGAGTCAACGACTGCCCCTCAAGCAAAAATGCCTCTATGTCGGGGTGCCAATAGTCTACCAAGGCATTCAACAGTCTGGGTTGTGCCCTCATGAGTGAGCACCGAAAGAACTTCCACAACCTGCATTATTTCAATGTGGCGACAACAACAGGGTCCTCTTCGACCAAAATATCAATGTGTTTGTGCTCCCTCTCTCCAGTGGACATAAATCCTATCAAATGCCAAGTTCAAAGGGGAGTTAATTCTTGTATTTTCATTTTTTCCCATGTTCTTGAGGGTGTACATAGGCTGTCTTGGACACAGTTTCATATGCATGCGGGTGGATTGTTTTCTGCCTGCGGGCATACGCGGGCTGTCCTTGGACAACCCGCGTACACGTAGGGCTGCCCTTTTTTAGGAGGGCGCCCCCCCCAAAATAAATGCATAAAGGAAGTATTGAAATGCAAGAGGGGTTTTTTTGTACTTACTTGGTCTGAGAGGAAGTTTGTTTCATCCTCTGAAGCTCCTGGAATCAACTCTTTTAGAAAAAGGGTCTTTTTAGCTTTTTGGTTAATTCTCATTTTGCAATGGTGAAAATGAGCTGTCAACTTCTATTTATAGACTTTTTTGGCCCTTTTTTCCACCTTTTTGAACCCTTTTGTCATTTCTTCTGGCCTAAAAATCATCTACTATGGTTCTTGAGTTTCTCATTGGATGTCATGATAAACTTCACTTTTGGTTTGGAACACATTTTGGGAGATGGGTCACTTTTAAAGGTCCTTTGGTAAAAGTCATTTTTTCCAATTTTTTGCATTTAAGTTAGGATTCCACCTCCACTTTCTGCATCTCATTGTCTTTTTCACTTTTCCATAGGGTCGATCCCACCAAATTATGACACAGAACCATCATTTCTGTTTTAAAAGTGTCGTGGTGAGGTGGTAGAGCCTACCTTTACATGGATGCCCTAGGTAGATCCTGGTTGCATTTTTGGCATCCATGCCATCGTTAATGACTTTAGGCTCAGGAGTCCTTGTTAGTATTGTCATGATTACGAGATTGAGGCACAAAGGCCTGATATGTCATCACTCTTTGCCTCAACCCCAGGACTCCTAGAAAAGTTTCTTCTTTTAAGCCCTTTCCAGATGCTTTAAACATGAAAAGATTGCCGAGCGATATTGTTGTCCTTCATGCTCGACAAACTAAAATTTGAAGGCACGTCTATCCAGTGGTATTTTACCCCTTTTTCGATCTGGATGGTCAATTGTATGAACAAAGGTATACTTTAGGAACTTCGGTTTGCTAGAAGACTATTCTTAGGTATAAGTTTAACTCTTTTTCGGGCCTAAGGGACTAAATTTACAAAAAAGGAACCCTCACAGAGTCCATAGTTAAGCTCTTTTCAAACTCCTTAAAGTTGAAAAGATCGTCGAGTGACCTTATTCCTTCACACTCATTAAACTGGTCCAGAAGAACATACCATACAAGGTCCATAGTTAATCTCTTTTCAGACTCCTTAAAATTGAGAAGATTGCCGAGTGATATTGTTTGTGTCCCACTCGTTAAAATGGTTTTGAATAGACATCTTTTCGGTGCTAGTTTATCCTCTTTTCAAACTGACTAGACTACCTTCAAAAAAGGCACCCTAACATAGTCTTCTTTTATGTTTTTTCAGACTCTCTAAACGTGAAAAAACCACCGAGATTACCTTCTCTGGGCTCGTGAAAAATACATTGAAGGGGGTTTCATCGTGTCTTGCTAATCGTATTTGCATTTCCGCATCTTTGGCCTAATGCCGAACCCATGTTTCTCTCAACTGAACCTTTGAAGCATGCCTTATACAAAAGCCTTGTAGCACTTTGCCTCCACGACCTGACACCTTCACCCCTGGAGGAATTTTCCCCGAGTGTCCTTTCCATGCACATGTCTCCTTGCTATGAGCATTAGTATGTTCCTTGTTCTTGGAACTAGTATGTTCATTTTGCTTGGAACTGTTCACTGAAGTTGAAATCCAGGGAACCAAGCTTGAACAGGTTGTCATCACCACAGAAAAATGCCTGGAAGGACCAATAAATGACGCAGTGATCTAGGAGTTCACTAAGCAAGAAGTTGTCAGACTGTAGCAGGTTGAAGTAGTTCGAGCCAAGCTCGAGGCATTCGAAGCAGAATTAATCAGACCAAAGTGTCTCGGGATGAGTCACAGGTGAGTGTTGGGGGCCTTTTGGCCCTTGACCAGGTTTTGGGGAACACTTGGTCATATTTGACCATTTTTGGACTTCGAAAGATTGTCAAAGATGGAGCACAATGCGAAGCGAAGATTGTGGAAGCTAGACCCCTTTCTTGGGTCCTTTTTGGGTTTTTGGGGATAATGTAATGGGTATGGGATGTTGACCCATGGGTTTACCCATGTTTAGGCCTATTTTGTAAAGTATAAATAAGTAGCTAGGCAATGTAAGAAGAGGGAGAAGATAAGCTAAGTGCTAGTAAGGCTTTGTGCATATTGTGTGAACGATTTGTAGAGCTGAGTGCAAGTGCTGTAAGTGTTGAGTGCATGGATTGTAAGAAGGCTTTGTTCTATATCTACTCGGGGAAGGAGGATATGGCGAGGTGCATGCATATCTCCTGTCCTATGAGGAGTACAATTTTGAGCTTTGTGCTATAACCCAATTGACCAAATCTAATAAAGAAGAAGAATACTTTATGGACATGGCCCCAGGGTGGGGGTGAACCACGGTAACTCTGTGCTTGGTGCTTGGTGCTTCGATCTAATCTGTTGGTCTCTTTCCATGTGTTGTTCTTGATATGATTACGTTTTGTGCTTTTCTATGATATAATTAGATAGATCCACTTTTCTTTTTGCTTCTTATATGTATGGGTGTAGATCTGACATATATGAAAGTGCTAAGTGATAAACCTATTTTGCTGTTGCTAAGTGATAACTTAACCTAGATCTAAGTGAATGTTGCGGTGCTCTGTTCCATCTGCAGAGTGCCTTGAGGGTTAAATACTGATGAATGATCTATGCTAAAGTGCTCGCCAAGAGTTAGAATCACAGATAGGTGTCCCAACTAAGGTTGCAGACACCTGAGTCTTGCAACCACCCCTGCCTCTACCTTGGGTGAGACTTCATCTGCTTCGTAGGTGTTGCCAAAAGGGCCAATAGTTAGGGTTTTGTTGGTGTATTGTTGAAGAGTTGAACCCTAGGTCTGCCCCTATGCCAACATGCACTTTATTCATAGTTTCCTATTCCATGTGCATTGCAAATACTTGACACCCTTTCCTGTAGCTTTTTCTCAATTGTAAGGATGAAATTTCTCTGATAGTCAAAACTCTTGGAATTCCTTGAAATGATCTCGAATTTCCTTGCTCATCTAGGAAAGTAAATGCCTTATTTTAAGAATCTAGGACAACATGATGCTCATCCAACCGATCCATACCAATGAGGAAATCATACGAGCCCAAAGGTATAATATTTAAATAATCCTTTCTGCGCAGTCCATTCATCTCCATCGGACATGCCTTAACCATTTCATTAATTTTCCTTTTTTCTCCTATAGCTAACTACACCAACCATGTGTTATAACCCTAAATTGCACCATACATGCATACCTGGCATCAAACCCTCTTACTTGCTATTTTTACGAAGCCATCACTGATAAGCTCTTATTAAAAACCCTATTTTTGAAGATGTACACGCCCTTCACCACTACTTCTCATGTACACATGCTTGGTGCACCACTATATCTCATGTACATATGCTAGCTGCACCATTACAACCCGCGTATACCCACAAAAGTTGCAAAAATTAAAAAGTTGCAAGGAATTCTTTGAGATTACGAGCTATTGGGTAGTTTTCCAACTGTCCCACCGCCTATAGCCCATCACCCAGCTGAATAACCATCCTTTTGTCATATAAAAGGAGGTGTTGGGATTTCATTTCTAAGCCAAGCATAATAATAGTGAAACTCTTCCCGTTTCATATCCCCTCCTTTCCCCAAGAATTGCATCCACCTTGTTCCTCTATTGTAAGTCTATGCCATTTCCCTATAAGAAGTGTGAGATGAGAAAGATACATGGAAGCGTAGTTAGAGATTGGTGAAGAGGAGTCCAGAACAGGTTCATGGAGCAGTCACCGACCTTTATTGTAAGTAAACATTGTGATATCAATAAAAGGAATACTTTTTCTGTCCCGAAATATGGTGTGCCAAATATTTGTATTCGATTTATGTTTTATACTAACATCTAACCCATGATTTATATATGAGATGCATGTTTGTAGTTTCCTGTTTATCTGTTTGTGAATACAAGCCAGCCTTGGGAGGAGGCTTGTAGTCAGTGGAGCTATCGAACACGAGGGGATCGACACCGAATGCGGAGTAAAAAGGTAAAGTTACCTGATTTTTTCACTTTGTATTTCATGTATGAATGTGGGGAATATTCAGGGTAGTTATAAATGTAGGAGACTTTTAGAGGGTTATATATGCCTACATGTTGAACCCTAGTGTATCCCATAGGGGGGTTTTCCCTCTATAGTATAACTGACGACCATACTGGGGAAACCTCTAGGGTTTTAGGGGATTTTGTGGGTTGATTTTTTTTTACCTTTTGAGTTTCGTTCTGAGTCTGCTGAGTCTTTAAGGGATCCTATTCACCTATTGGTGCCATACCAGTTCTCCCTGCCTTGTCAGTCTACCTGTTTATCTTTTTTTTTTTGAGGAGTTACAGAGGTGTACGTGGCTTGTAGTGGGTCTGCATGGATATGTACGTGCCTTGCTTTTAGACAACCCGCGTACGTACGCAAGCTGCTTAAGCACTAGTAGCGTGATTGTGTCAAGATTTTTTTTTTTAAGAAGGGGCAGTCAACCTCTTCGCTGGTTGAAGTTTGACTTCTCAGGGTTTCTTGATTAAGTATAGTGTCTCTCTTTTTACAGTCGAAGCCTAGGTTTGATGTCAGTTTGGTTATCTTTTTAAATATTTCTTATGTTTAGTTTAGAAGGGTTTTGGGCAAGTCTTCGAGTCTTTTTGATCAGCCTGTTATGTGTCTTTAGGGACTCCCTGTGATCTGCAATGGGCTAGAGGTCAGTTCTCAGTCTTGTCTGGTTTCTTTTCACTTTTTCCCCTTTCACTTTCTTTAAAGAAAAATAAAAAGAATTTATTTCAAGTTTCTTGTTTAAAGCATAAAAAAAAAGAATAGATAAAGTTTTCATTTCTTAGTTTGGTAAGTAGTTGGGTTAGTTATTTTGCTTGTTAGGAGAAAGAGTTATTTTCCTAAGTTCTTTACTGATTACTTAGAACATTAAGTAGCTCGTAGTCAAGCAAAATTTTGTTTTAGGTTTTCCTTTAAAAGATCTTAGAAAAAGTAGTTATGAAAAGTTGGTTAAAGAGTTAGTTACAAATCTTTATTTGTCAGAAAAAAGAAGTAATTTTGGTTTTAGTTTCATTTGCTTCTCCTTCTTCATCTCTCAAAACACACCACTAGTTTCATTTCCATTTCCTTGACTTAAAAAAAAACATCTAAAATTAACGCTAATTTAAAATCAACTAGACTTTATGTTTGTAGGGTCAATCAACTATTCTAGGCTAGAGGGTTGAATTAGGTTGGAGAGGAAACTCTTCAAGGCTTACAAACAAACATTGGAGTCAGTGTTAGGGAGTGTGAAAATTCCAGTAAACATGAAATTTATCTGGGACCTGACTCTAACAAAGGGGCTAAACATGAGGTTGTGTGCGGAAAGGTAGCGAAGATAACCCCTCCAAAGCCATACCAAGTGTAGTGGGGAACAGATATTGAGGACTTATCATGGGATACTATTGGTCGCATTTTCCACGGAGCTTCGTGGATATCGAATCCATTCGAGGTCCTTAGTTTTCTTCCATACCACTTGCTTCCAATACCCTCGATAGGTTTCGAGCTTAGTTACCATGCTCATTACAGTCCACCAAACTATCGACTGTACCTGCTTGGTGACTGTTTGCAAGCTGGCAACCTAGTTGCCTTTATTTTATGGACTTACACAGGTGACTGCAAGGGTCTACCATGATACCTAGGGTAGATGTCGGGCCATGCTTTGCAGAGTATACTAGGAGGGTGCTTCAGTGTTCGATTTGAACTTGCATCGGTATGTTTCTCTAGTGTTGGCTGGCGTAACTGTTCTTCCAACTAATTAGTGGTTTGCTTGCTTTGTCTCAAAGGAACTTATCTAGTGTTTGCTTGGTATTCAATGTTAGAAAAATCCTTACTGTGTCATTGATATTTTCACAAAGTGGAAGATCAAGAGTTTTGCCAGTCGCGAAGTCTTCAAGGCCTACCACCGGTTAATTTGGAGCCACCACTGCCACCGTTACGAAGAAGACTTGACCAACAAGGGTCATTTGAGGCGACCGAGCTGCAGGAAACTGCGCCCGAGCCAGATCCAAGAGGAGAACACTTGTATATGGAGGAACTGACTATTTATAACCTTGGAGCAGAAGCTCTTGGTCCATATAACCCTCTAATCACTAACTTGTTTGTGCCACTTTTGATATAGCTTTCCCCTACAAGGGTAACACATCACGAGCGTCAGATAGTCCTACAAGCAATGATGGAAGAAAATGCTGCTACTTCGTTAGGGAGTCCTCACACTCCCTCTATGGATGCCACCACTAGGGCGTTCCACCTCCTAACCCACCTTCGCCAGTCTGGACCACTATGGTGTCGACCACCTCTACTTTGGGCAGCAGTTTGATTCCATCTATGGCGGTGATCACTTCACTGTTCATGCAGAGTGCGATGGGTCCTCTTTTTCATACGGGATTCTCGACTTTGATACGAACTCCGTTCTCACCTACTCCACCCTACAGACCATGGGTCTAGGGGCAGGGAGCTCAAACGCTCCTCTGCAAGGGTCCATGGGGGGCACCTCAACCCCCTATAATGATTTCCCTTATGGCGGAGGTCATATACCTCCTTTGGCCGCCTCACTCGGCGGTGCTCTCCAGCAACCCGTTAGGTCGAACATGAAATATATCTTGTTCGGAGTAGGTAGTCTAGGACCTTCTTCATACACTGCACCGGTGGGTTCAATGTCGTTCTCTTTGTTTGACATGTTTGAAAATAACACTTTCCCTTCCACTACCATCTCGGCCAGGGGAAACCTTGTTTTTGGACCACAAAATCCTATGCAAGGTACTATTCCTACGCAGGGGGAAAACACAAGAGTCTTCTCCTCACAAAGAATCTGGAATCTGTGGCAGGGATTAGTTCCCTTGTCAGGGATGTTGACTGGGTCAACCCCTTCCATGGTCAATGGAACCTAGGGCAAGGCTCAGTACCTATGCCCATTGGATCGGAAGGGGGAAACCCTTTCCGGAATATTTGGAACACGACACAGGGAGAAATCCCTGCCTAGCCCTCAACGTCCAACTATGAGAATCAACCGATGAGTTCCCAACAAACACAATATCCATTCACTGGCTAGGCCATGGTATTTATGAGAAACCTGGTCAACAACCTAACTTTTCCTGGCAACTTGGTGCCAACCAAATTCCAGGATCCTTTCATCTTGTACATAGTCAACAACACAAACTACCGTTTCTGGAGACGTTACATTTTCCAGACTTGTCAAGGTTGTTAAATGACCCAATCTGTCACGATCTGCATTGGCCTCCCATGCCGACGAAGTTTCCCTCGAACATTCTGAAGTTCAAAGGTAAGCCTAACGAATATCTAGGTGATCACATGACCATGTTTCACCTATGGTTCTCATCAAAATCTCTACGTGACAACTCTGTTCAGTTGCATCTATTTCAACACACTCTTATCGGGAGTGTTGTTAAATGGTACATTGAGTTCAACTGCTCAAGATACTCTTTCTTTAGCAAATTGGCTATGTTTTTTCTTAACCATTTCCAACTACCTATGAGATATGATGTCGACACTGAATTTCTGACCAACTTCACGCAGACGAAGGCCGATCATATCTTGAATGACATTAGAGAATGGAGGCGTCAGAAGAGTTTGATAAAAGTATCGGTCCCACCAACTTTCCTACTGGAGTGGTTCCTTAAGTATTTGGTACCTCAATTATCCAAGGATGTTGAAACGCCGGGAGTGTTTTCCAAGGAAGAGGTGATAATGAAAACTCAACAACTTGAACTAATATACTCTCAGTCTGGGTTACTTTACAAAGTCTTTCCAGATGTGCCACAGTCTATCCTTGACAAGGCCAGACACAAGTCTGGACCACATGTTGATGGAATAGTTGGTTCAACACAAGAAAATCCCACTGATCAACTGTCAAATCAATTGCAATAATTGTTGATATAGCAGACATCTTCCAGCCAAACCTCTAGTTTTGTTTCTCCCCCTACTCAAATGCCAGATGTACATAATGTGTAGTCAACAAACTTGAAGTCCAACCAAAATCCTGACGGAAAGAAGAAACATTGAAACAAGAAGGGTAAGGGGGATAAGAAACCCACCAATAATGTTGGTGGTGGAAACAAAGAGAGAAGAAATTCAAAGTATCCATGTAACCTTTGCACGGAAGACCACCCGACCCACCTTTGCCCTCGACTTGCGAAGGCCGATAAGTTATTGGCGCCACAACAACCTACTGTGTTAATGAACCCATTTCCACATGGGAAATTTTTGAATCAAGCCTCTATGAGTGTGGATGGGGGTAGTCAGGGACCCCCTCCATCTTCTAGTGATCCCTCAGCCTCAAACGTTTATATGTTGAAGGGTGGCACTCACATAGAAACTAGGGCACACGAATACAAAATGCTAGAAACTGCTGAAAAGGGTAAGGAAGCTGTAAACCCATCTGTTCCTCTCCATATTGAGAAGACAATGGGATAAATAATGAAATGCATCCTGAAAGGGGCATTCAAGAAAGCTTCACATAATGAAAACATGTGGGCCACCCATAACTACTATGTGGTGGAGGATTTGTTACAAATCCCTTGCACGATGTCTGCTTTGGAGGTCTTCGAGATCTTCCCTTCACAAAGAAAGACTCTATTAGATGCCTTAGGATCTACTGAGACCTGTAATATAGGAATGATCATGCTTGATATGACCGACTTGAAACCTTGTCTCCCATACCATGTTGTGTTTCAGATAGTAGTGGCTCACCCCACAAAATCTTTTACTCAGAATATTTTTTGCACGGTGGTTGATGAGGGTGCCTCGACATGGGTGATGTCATTGGTGTGTTGGAAGGCCATTGGCCAACCCATTTTGTCTCTGTCACCTACTCTGCTTACTGCTTTTGATCGTTGTTCTTTTATACTACATGAAATCATCCCTTCTTTCCCTGTGTAGTTAGGAGGGAAGACCATGTGCGTTGAAGTTGAAGTGTTCAATGTGTCTATCGACTACAACCTGTTGTTAGGAATAAGTTGGACATATGAAATGCATGCAGTGGTTGCCATAGTTTTTTAGATCTTGTTGTTTCCACATGAGGGACGAATCGTGACCATTGATTAGTTGTCCTTCTCCAGGACCGATCCTTCATTGGGGGAATCCATGGTCTCGATGATTGATAACCCACAACCTGATGTTGTCAATGTGGGTGTTGGTTTTTTCCCACCTTTGATGGGTACGTTCGATTACTTGCTTCCTTCTGGCGATGTCAAGATGATATTAGCTGTTCCCGACCAACCTAAGGTTGATATCTTTAAAGTGTTTTCGTTCTGTACGACTTACTTTACCGATCTGTGGACTCTTCCTTCCCCATTGACCTCAATGGAAGGGATAGGGAATACTGACATCTCCATGTCATTTTCCGTGGTAGAATTTGCGTACTCTATTGCCTAGGAAGATTCGTCCGACCCCAATCTAACTCCTGCACCAGAGTTAGATCCAGTTCTCTAGCCTATTTGGGCTCAAGATTCCCTCGCTACTGTCGATTCTTTAGACTTGGTCTTTCCATCTGACGAGGTGATTTTAGAGTTATTGACTGGTCTAGATATACCTTGGGATGATCTCCACCACATATCTTATTTCCTCCCAGAGTTGAGAAGAATAGAGGCATGAGAATTCGTGTTGACTATGACTGGATATAGGTCTTGTCCTTTTAATCCTCTGGCTACACACACAGTTTATGCAGAGGATAACATGGAAAATATCGCTGAAATGATACCTATTGAAATATCCAGAACCCCTAGCATCATGGAGAATATCTTCATCAAAGCAAACTGCTCCCCCAAGGAGATTCAGATCTACACAGATTTATTTAAGGAATTCCACAATGTTTTTGCCTGGTATTACGATGAAATGCTAGGCATTGATCCAAGAATCATTGAACATTAAATAATGACTTATTCTGACACCAATCCGGTCCGATAGAATCTTTGTCTAGTTAATCCTCAAAAAGCAGAAGCTATTAAGTTTGAAGTAGAGAAACTGTTCAAAGTCAGTTTCATCTACCCTGTTCAGTCAACTCATGGGTGTCAAATTCCGTTACGGTAAACAAAAAGCAGGGAATGTTTTCTCGTATGTATGGATTTATGTGATTTGAACAAGGCTTGTCCAAAGGATAATTTCCCTACCCCGTTCATTGACCAGATTGTCGATGAGTGTACAGGCTACGGGTTTTTTTTCTTTCGTGGTTGGTTTTTCAGGATACAATCAGATACAAATTAACCCCGAAGACCAGCATAAAACAACTTTTATCTGTCCATGGGGTACATTTGCTTATTGAAAAATGTCTTTTGGCCTAAAAAATGATGGAGCCACTTTTCAGTGGGCCATGTCTTTTCTTTCCATGACTTAATCCACATAGTTGAGGTTTATCTCGATGATTTAGCATCATGATATTGTAAGAGAGTTGATCATTCCGTGCACCTCCAACTAATCTTTGAGTGATGTCGCTACTATCAAATTCACTTGAATCCAAACAAGTGTAGTTTCTACGTGATGTTGGGTCATCTACTAGGTTTCATAGTTTCGACAAAAGGGATCATGGTCGATCCTCTAAAGGTTGAGGCGATAGTTCAGTTGCGTCCCCCGTGCACAGTCCCTCAACTTCAAATCTTGCACGGTAAAGAGAATTTTCTTTAGAGTTTTATCGAAAAATATGTCGAGATCACTAAAGGGTTCATGTGTTTACTAAAGAAGGGAGTCCCTTTCCATTGGGATGAAGCCGCTCAATGCTCTTTCGAAGCATTGAAACATGCCCTCAGGTATGCCCCTCTGCTCCGGCCTCCCATTTATAATAAAGATTTCTTATTGTATTTTTACACCACAGAGTCAACCATCGATATGGTCTTGGTTCAAGAGGATGATTTGATTGAAGAGCATGTGATTTATTACATGAGCCAAGGCCTGGTTGGACCAGAACTCAACTACTCCCATGTTGAGAACCTTGCATTGAAAATAACGCATTCAGTCCAACGGTTCTGTCATTATATTCTGCTTTGTAGGACCATTGTCGTTTCCATTATGAATCCATTTCAATATGTTGAGACGACGCGTTATCAATGAAAATACCAGTAGATGGATCGTTATCCTCCAGGAATTTGACTTGGATTTTGTTTTTGCAAAATCCAAAAAGTCACTGGTCTTTGCGGAACTTATCTCGGAACTTCTGGTCGAATCAGGTGATGTTACGCCCAAAGAATCACCGATTAAAGGAGATATTTTTCTAATTTTGTCTTTGGACCCATGGTATGGAGATATACTAATCTATCTCCATAATTTGAAGTTCCCTGCCTCTGCGTCTTGCGATGAGCATCGACGTATATTCCATCAAGAAAAAAATATATCATACTCGATGACACTTTGTATCGTCGAGGTGTAGATTGCATCTTTCGTCGGTGCCTCATTCATGAAGAAGTGGAACTCATTCTTAACGAATGCCACACTGGATTATGTGGTAGTCATTTGTTTGGGTTGGAAACAACCGAAGAGATTCTACGAGCCAGTTACTTTTGGCTGATGTGAATTAAAGATTGCGTTGAATTGATTAAGAAGTGCCACCCGTTTTAGATATTCTCTCGGAAGATAAGGGCACACCCATCTCCCATGTTTTCTATCATTATTGAATGTTGGCATAGATTCAACCCACTTTGTGAAGTAGTCTACCGCTACGATGATATAACGATACCCCCTGGATGAAACCAGGTGGAATGCCAACAAATCTCTTTATTTTCAATCAAATAATAGCAAGGTTCAACAACCCAAAGGAGATTGTCACTGACCATGGTAGTCACTTTCATAACAAAATGATGTCTGAGTTAACGTCAAATCTTGGGTTGAGGCAAGAGCATTCATCACCCTACTACCCACAAGAGAATGGTCAGGTGGAAGCTGTGAATAAGTCCCTCAAGACTATTTTGCAGTGAACAATCAATTATGCCAAGTCAATTTGGAATTTGATGTTGTACTCGACATTCTGGGCCTACCGAACATTTGTAAAGACTACCATCAGTTTCTCACCTTTTCAACTCATTTACGGGCTGGAAGTAGTCTTGCCAATAGAGTGCCAGATGCCATCTCTAAATTTGGCAGTACATTTATTGCCAGACACTTCACCGCTTGAGGAATGCTTATTATATCTCAAGAAACTCAATGAGAAACGCCATGATGCAGCCTTGGCCGACAAGGCTCACAAGCAATGATTCAAGTGTCAGTATGATAGTCCGTTCATCCTTAGATTTTCTCTGAATGTGACCTTTTCCTGGTCTAGGACCAAGATAAGGATCCCCTAGGGGAAGGGAAGTTCAAACCCATGTGGTTCAGACCTTTAATTGTGAAGGAGGTACTAAAGAAGGGCACTTATTATCTAGTTGACTTTGAGGGAAATGCTTTAGTGGATCCTAGAAATGGGATATACCTCAAGAATTATTACTCATAGGTGGGTTGTCTTGGGCAACTTCTTGTACATATGTATAGATTTTATACAATTAGTCTTCTTTGTATTTTTTTTTTATGGATGTTTCATTATTTATGTCATATTTTTCACTGTGGAAGATGTCAAGTGAATCATAGATGTTTGTTGGGTTCACGGATGGTGCTAGCTGACACACTCAAAGGCTTGCTTCCACAACTTGGGTGATTTTCATGCCTCAAGGCTAGTTGATATCTTCTGGAGGTATCTGTTTAGGTGACACCAAAAAAAATGTCTCCGAGTACAACACAGTGATAGAGTTGCTTCATGATGCTTTGTCGCATGGTATCTCTCACCTCCGGGTCTACTTAGACGCATAGCTAGTTGTGTCCCAGTTAAATGGGGTTTACTGCATTTATGATCCTACTCTACACCGACGATTCCTTAGGGTACGCCTCTTAGAACATTGTTTGATTACATTACGTATATCCATGTTCCTAGGAGATTAAATTAAATGAAATATACTCTAGCTAATCAAGTATTAGATTGGCATATTGCACACACATAAAAATAAGCACACACATACACATGTAAATACATTTGTAAAAAAAAAATGTTATCCATAAGATATAAAATATGTAAATACGTATATATATATATATATATATATATATATATATATATATATATATATATATATATATATCAAAAGTATCGGAGTACATAGGTGTTAGCGTCAGAAGTCACTCCTAGATTTCTTGCAGAAGCTGAGCCTGACACCCATTACTTTAATGTCACGATTTGTTTATAGAGGGATGATCAAATGGAATTAAACGCAGACAATATCGTCTCGATTCCAAAACTAGGCCAGGCATGCATGGGTGAGTGAGGTCTTAGATAAACTTCAAACATTGAGTTGTAATAAGGGTGAGTAGGGGGAAGACTTGTTTGAGAAGAGTGCAGGGGGCTGTTATAAACAACGGGTTTCTAACAGACTGTGAGAGAAAGCATCGAAAGGCAAGATCTTCTTACACCCAAATGCAGGAAACCAGAGAAAACAGTAATGCAACAATAAATCATTTATCATAACATAAATGTGCTAATTCATGCGAAGCATTTGATCATGAACCCTCTGGTATTAGACGAAAACAGAGATGGAGCAGGAAAGATGCTTGTCATAAAACAAGAAATCTCAAACACAAATGCATAACCCCAGAACCAGAATGGTCATGGAAACTTTACAGTCAGGAGCTTCACTCTACCATCGATAGATACCAAAATGGTGAAAATGCCTACATATACTCAAAACAACAACAACGACAAAACTGAGACGTCGCATTAAACACATTGCGTCTGCATGGCTTCTGACAATCTGCGCCTGCAATCTTTGAATAATCGTGCACCGACGACGGACGCAATTGGACTTCTGACAGCTCCGTGGGCAAATCGATGTGCCTTTAATTCGTCACCAGACTTTCCCATTATGGCAGAGACGATGTCTAACCACCACCAACCACTTTAATAAATTTTTCCTTGGGATTGAGGATGGTCCGGCCAACTCGGCACCTCGGGGACGTGGACGATCCTTTGCGCTGCCACTTGGATTAGCTGAAGGACCTGATGAATAGACGTGGAGGCCAGTGCGAAGAATGGGGTGCACGACGGGAATAGTGGCGCCAAAGCTATGAGGGCGAGGCATGAAGAGATGAGGGGGTGAGAGAGGTTACAGGGGAGCCACATGGAAAAAGGAGATAAGCGAAGGACGCAGGAGAGGAGACGTGATGGGCACATTTTAGTGGGAGGCTGATGTGGAGGGAAGCGGGACACATTGCAAGTGGTGAGTGGATTATGAGATGGGGAAAGGACCACCTGGACTAAAGAGTGGAGAAGGATAGATGACACATGGAAGTAGGGGAAAGGTGGCTCCGGAAGATGACATAACGGGGGAAGGGCCCACGTTGGTTAAACATAGAGCAGCTGAGGAGGATGGGATCATGCGAGTGCTGTTGATCTGAGCGCTTGGATCTTGGCCATTGGGAAGATGGGAATTTGATTTCGGACCCCCCCCTTGGATTAAAGGTAAAAAGGCAGGGGGGGTCCAGAATAGCCTTGAGCGTCGTTGATCCGGGCACTCCGATCAGGACCGTCGAAGAGATGCGCCTTCGATTCTGGACCCCCCCCCCTTGCGCTTAAAGGTAGAAAGGAGGGGGGGGGGAGCGGAATCCTATATGCACCGTTGATTTGGGCACGTGAATTTCTGTCGCCCAAACTTGCTTGTAGCTTACCACAGGTGCGTAAGCATTCCAAACTTAGGACAAGTGGGTTTTAACCCATTCCTTTGCATTCTAACTCCCTTACAAGAAATATCACTAACATTTGGCTCCATGGGGGTTAGAGTTATCCCTGTTATGCTCTAAGAACCCTTTTGCAGATTCAGTGCCTTTGCTGTTGGGCTATGGAGTCATTTATTAGGCTGAAAACAAAAACAATATTTACAAAACAAAACAAAAAGAGCCGACTGTGGCTTACAGAAAACATTTTTTTAAGAAATGCCCATTTACTGGGCCATTGAATACTTCTTTGCCTTCCAGATCCTGCAACCTGTAAGTGTTGTTTGAAAATACTTCAAGGATCTTGAAAGGCCCGAACCAGAGGGAATCAAATTTACTGTGTTTTCCCTTGTCCTGTCTAGGCACATCCCATTTGAGCACTAGATCACCCTGCTCGAATTCTTTCTTTTTTCTCTTCCTTTCAAAAGCCTGCTTGATCTTCTGCTGATGATTGTAGGCCCTGTTCATGACCTGTTCTTTGATCTGCTGCACTACCACCATCTGATGAATCTTTCTGACCACATGGTTAGGTTCTCCTTCAAAGTCCTGGAGGAAATTTTCCACAGATAAGGGGAGCTGAGTGGGGAAAACGACCTTTATTCCATAAACAAGTTGGAAAGGTGAAATGCCCAGGGATTTCTTGGTTGTCACCTGATCAGCCCAAAGAGCAAATTTGAGCTTTGAGTCCCAGGCCCTTTTATTATCCTCCAATAGCTTCTTAATGAGATTGATTAGACTTTTATTGGAGGAATCTGCCAGTCTATTTCCTTGAGGATAGTAGGGAGTAGAGTGAATCAGTGAAATCTCAAACTGTTCACAGAACTTGACCAGAGGCTCAGAACGAAAGGGGGAGGCATTGTCAGTGACAATTTTGCTAGGGCAGCCAAATCTAGCTATGATATCTTCCAGGAAGCTGATAATCACTTTATGAGAAGTGCTTCTGGTAGGGACAGCTTCTATCCATTTGGTGAAATAGTCAGTCGCAGTCAGAATCCATCTGTGATGGCCACTTGAGGGAGGATCAATTTCTTCGATGAAGTCCAACCCCCACTGCTGAAAGGGTGTTGAAACTACTATAGGCTTTAATGACAGATATTTGAGTTGTTTCTTTCCTGAGAACTTCTGGCATTTGATGCAAGCTCTAATTTCTCTGCAGACATCAGGAAATAAGGTGGGCCAGTAATACCCAGCTCGGAGGATCTTGTGAGCAGTGGTATTCCAAAAATGATGACCTCCATAGAGACCGCTATGGAAATCAAACATAACCTTCTGGGCTTGCTGTGGGTCCAGACACCTTAGTAATACCCCCAGAGGGTCCTTCCAATACATGGCTTGGTCAATGAGGCAACATCTGACCACTTTGAGCTTTAAATCTCTGGCCTTACTTTTTCCCAATCCATCAAGGGGCTTTAATTCCTGCAGAAAATACAAGATATCCTTGTACCAGGGGCATGATGCTAGTGATAGGGCACCCTGAAAATGCTTATTGGACGTCTCAACTTGCTCATTGATGAAGTTAATTCCCAAGGCCTTGCAATGGGATTCATCCAACAACTTGGCCAAACCCTGCCCCTTTATCAACTTGGTGGGATTAATATCCAAATCAAATTCTAGGATCTTGGCGATCCATTTACCTCTCCTCCCGTCTATGTCGGGTTGTATAAGAATGTCCTTCACAGAGGTTGAAGGGACATATGCAGTGATTTTTGAGTGCAAGACATAGAATCTGAAAGATTTAAGAGCCTTCACCAGGGCATAGGCCTGCTTCTCCATGATCTCATACCGGAGTTCTGCGTCTCTCAATGCCTTGCTGTAGAAGGCAATAGGTTGCTCTTGCCCTTGATCATTTTTCTGCAACAAAACTGCCGCTACTGTATCACAAGAAGCAAAAGAAAATATCAGAAAATCTTTGGAATAATCGGGACTGATTAACACAGGTGCCTCAGTCAACGCCTTCTTTATTTGGACAAAAGATTCCCTGGGTTCAGTGGTCCATTTTATTTCATTTCCCTTCCTGAGCATGGTTGTGATTTGTTTCACCAGCTTGACAAAGTTTGAGACGAATCTCCTCAGAAAATTAATCTTCCCCAAAAATGCCTGAACCTCTTTTTTAGACCTGGGGAGTGACAGGGTATGAATCACTTCCACCCTACTAGGATCAATTCTCACCCCCTTAGCTGATACTATATGGCCTAATAGCTTTCCCTCCTACATAGAAAACAACGATTTCTTGGGGTTTAGAGATAGGCCATACCTCCAACACTTCCGGAAAACCTTCTTCAAGTGGCAACGATGCTCTTTATCAGTCTTGGAGAAGACTGTTATGTCATCTAGGTAAATCACCACAAACTTATCTTTTTCCCCGATGAAGGCTATGTCCATGGCTTGTTGGAATGTGGCTCCTGCATTCATTAACCCAAAAGGCATTTTGGCATACATGAATGTGCCCCATGGAGTGGTGAAGGCTGTCTTTTCTTTGTCTTCATGCATGACTTATATCTGATTATATCCAGAGAAACCATCGATCATGGATATTCTGGAAGCACCAATGACCTTCTGCAATATATTCTCCATGTTGGGAAGGGGATAATTATCTTTCCTTGAGCTCCTGTTCAGGTTCCTGAAATCAACACAGAGTCTGATTTCCCCACTCTTCTTCCTTACTGGAACCAAATTGGCTACCCAATCGGAGTATCTCAAGGGGACAATGATTTGGGCATCCAACAACTTCTTCACCTCTTTCTATATGACAGGTAGAAACATGGGGTTTATCTGTCTTAGCTTCTGCTTGAATGGCCTAGCCTCTTCTTTCAGTGGGATCTTGTGCTCAATGACTGATGTGTCGTATGTTTTGAGGTCTTCGTAGGTCCACGCGAACACATCAACAAAATCCCTCAGAAACTCAGTATATTCGGCCCTCTGCTCCTCAGTCAAACTCCTTGACAACTTGAAAAACTTAGGCTCCTTTGGTGTGCCTATGTTGCACTCAGCTGTGTCAGCCTCATCACCTGAAACTCTACCCTTTACTGCCACATCATTCCCATTGAGCAACCCTTCTAATGGGATTAGTCCTTTCGATATGTGATTGCTTGGTAGCTGAATAATCTGGTGGTCAACAATTTTATTCAAAAACTCCCCAGGGTGATGGTCAGGCTCCATGTTGGGATCCTCATCTATGTGTAATGCAGAAAAGTCACCAACGAATTGGAGAATTTTCTCGATTTCCAGATCATCCTCAAATACCTTCCAATGTTTGACATTGTCCTGTACAGAGGGCCTATATCTTATTTTAACATCAATTTTGACCATAGGCGGCAGAGGAACTTCGAGCAAGCTAGCTGAGACAGCTAAGGAATTGGCTGTAGTATTTTCTTCTCTCAGAATGAAAGAAATGTTAAAATATAGGAAGAAATTATCAACTAGGTCCCATACCTCGTTTTTGTAATTCTTGAGCCAGGGAGTTTTAGCACGATAGGCATTTCTGACCTGTTGGATAATCAACTCAACATCTCCAAATATTGCTATCTCCTTAATTCCCATTTCCTTTGCAGCTCTCATACCCAGAACAAGAGCTTCATACTCTGCCACATTGTTGGTGGTGTCAAATTCCAGCTTATATGACAGGGATATGGTCTCTTGATCAGGTGACACAAAAACCACCCCAGCTCTAGCGCCTTCTCGGGAACAGGCTCCATCAATTTTTTTTTTCCAGATTGGGGTGATGGAGGGAGGAGATTCAAAGGAAATGATGGGTTCTTTTCTGATCTGTAAAGGGGGCTCAGGAGTCTCAGTGACCTGTAACAAACTAGACCCTAAGTTAGTGTCAAGTGAAAAGATGGGATGATTGGTAGGGTTGGCTTCATCACTGATTATGTAGGCCAGTTGGGCTTCCCTGTATAGTCTCCTATGCTCTCCTCTGAACACTAGGATAGTGGCATATGTGAGGTCCATCTGCAAGGTTCCCCCTAGCCTCTTAATCCAATACCTTGACAACAACATGCCGAACTTGGGGGGAACATCAGCTACCACAATATCCATGACCATACTTTTCATGGGCAGCTGAAACAGAAAAACCACCAAGTCCTTGATAACTCCAAGACACTGAACTCTCCTGGAGTCAAAAGAATAGAGGTCATGATAGGCTCGGGTGACTTCTAGTCCTAACTCTTCCATGACAGTTCTGGGCATGAGGTTGTGAGAAGCCCCTGAATCCATCAAGCAGTTGTGCAACACTTTGTCATGTATGTTCAGGGAGGTGTAGAAGGGAGGGGATGAATCATCTCTGTCTTCTACCATGGGGCCTAGGACAACTACTGGCCTTTCATCTTGGAGGTTTATGGAGTCTGTGGGAGTGCATGAGGATTCAGATTTCAAAAGCTCAGAGAAGCATTTTTTGAATTCTTCATGTTTGATTATCTCGGTGAGGGGCATAGGGATTCTGATCTTTTGAATCTCATGCTCAAAATTAAAAGAAGATGTAAGCTTTGGAATTTCTCTTATTTCAGGAACATGATTGTGGACAATGGGAGAGAGGGGTTGAGCCTTCTTACCTCTATGAGCGTTTTCTACTTCATTAGCACATTTCTCTGTTCTAGTGGACTGCTCAGGAACATCAGGTGCTGCTGTCTTTTTGTCGGACCTTAGGTTATACCTGCCTCGACCACCACTAGCCTTGTCTCCTTTGCTCAATTCATTTAGTTGACTGTTCATGAGAGATTCTTCATATGCTGATTGAGTCAGATGAGGGAAAGGAGGAGTGACTTCTAAGAAGTGGATTTTAGGTTTAGGCTTGTCTGTTTCCCCTTCTTCTTCATCGGCCACAAAATTGTTCTGAAAGGGAGCCTGAATTATTTGGTCGTCCTTGTCTCTTCCCTTTTCTCTGTACATAGTTGGGGGAGCAATATTATTTGGCCTTCTAAAACCCCCTCTTTTCTCGGTGCTTTGAGGGCCCTTGTTCATTTGCTTCCTTTCCACCTTCAGTCTCTCCATCTCTTCAGATAAAAACTTCATCATCTGGGTCAGTTCATCCACTTGAGTGTGGGGAAACGATGGGCCAGAAGTTAAAGCTTCAGACTTTCCCTTTCTTCTGTCTGCTTCAGCCTTGTTCCTTAGTCTATCAGCTGCTAATATGTTGGATTCCACTTCTATGGCCGCATCCTGCATCTGAGCTAAGGAGGTGGCTCTTATTTCTCTCAATAGAAGACATAAATCAGGGTCAAATGCACCAGCATAGGAAATTTGGGCAGAGGCTTCTGAGGGTTTTATCTCTGCAGGAATCTTATTATACATCTTATTGAACCTTTTGGATAAGTCAGAGATAGACTCTCCTTCCATTTTCTTCAGAGCCCCAAACTCTGTCATGTAATACATATAATCCTTCCTGTCTCCCCACTGCCTCAGGAAAACACTATCAAGGGCTTCAATTCCAGCAATAGATCCGGGGGCCAATCCTCTAAACCATTTCCTAACATCGCCATTTAGGATCTGGACGAAGACTCTCATCTAGACATCTTCATTTTCAATGTTTAGGTTGTCTACATAACTGTAGAAAGAAGCCAAGTGCTCTTCTGCAGTTATGTCTCCTTCTCCCGTGAACTTGGGCATGTATTTCAAATAGTCTCCAACAGGGAGAGGATTCATAGGATGGGGTAGGATTAAAGGAGCATATCTAGCAGCGACTATGGTGTCCATTCTATTTGGAGGGGGATTAACACCAGCCATAGGGATATTAGGTGGAGGAGAACTTGGAGGAGAAGGAGTTCATGAAGGGGCTACTAGGAATGAGTCTCGAAGTGGAGTGGGAAACAAGAGAGGATTCAGGGAGAAGGCTAACGAGCTCAAGTCAACAGGTGCTTTTCTTTGCGCAGGAGTGAGGAAATCTTATGTAGTTCCGGGTCTACGCCAAGGAACATCTTCAGAGGCAAGGGGAGTGACAATACTTTCTCCCTCCAATCTCAGACTAGGAGGGGAAAACTCAGCAGGAACACTCCCAAAATTCAAGAAACAAGAAACCTCTGAAGGAGCTTTATTAAGAAACTGAGGAGGAGAAAAAGGAGTTCTCACAGAAGGGGATGGCGTATTACCTGTTTCGGCAATGGAAACTTCTTTTACAGAGCTCTTTCCTCTTCTTCGAACCACCTCGTTGTCATATTTCGGTGTAGCTAAAGGTAAGTGTGGATGGGACCGAGTGTGTCTGCCTATGAAAGCCACAATTAACAACGGGTTCACTCTAGTGGAGTCATCACAATGGAGTTGCCAGGTGCACAATAGCAATATTCAAGTTCTGATATCTGATGCACCTTCAGAATCAGTTGATCATTGTCGTTCAATCCCAGGGAAAATATTCAACTTCATCCCCGACAACGACGCCAGAAATGTTAGCGTCAAAAGTCACTCCTGGATTTCTTGCAGGAGCTGAGCCTGACACCCATCAGTTTAATGTCATGATTTGTTTATAGAGGGATGATCAAATGGAAGTAAAGACAAAAAATATCGTCTCGATTCCGAAACTAGGCCAGACATGCATGGGCAAGTGAGGTCTTAGATAAACTTTAAACAGTGAGTTGTAATAAGGGTGAGTAGGGGGAAGACTTGTTTGAGAAGAGTGCAGGGGGATGTTATAAACAACAGGTTTCTAACAGACTGTGAGAGAAAGCATCAAAAGGCAAGATCTTCTTACACCCAAATGCAGGAAACCAGAGAAAACAGTAATGCAACAACAAATCATTTATCATAACATAGTTGTGCTAATTCATGCGAAGCATTCGATCATGAACCCTCTAGTATTAGACGAAAACAGAGATGGAGCAGGAAAGCTGTTTGTCATAAAACAAGAAATCTCAAACACAGATGCATAACCCTAGAACTAGAATGGTCATGGAAACTTTACAGTCGGGAGCTTCGCTCTACCATCGATAGATACCAAAATGGAAAAAACGCCTACATATACTCAAAATAACAACAATGACAAAACTGAGACGTTGCATTAAACACACTGCGTCTGCATGGCTTCTGACAATCTGTTCCTGCAATCTTTGAATAATCGTACACCAATGACAGACACAATCGGACTTCTGACAGCTCCGTGGGCGAATCGACATGCCTTTAATTCATCGCCGAACTTTCCCATTATGGTGGAGACGATGTCTAACCACCACCAACCACTTTAATAACTTCTTCCTTGGGATTGAGGATGGTTTGGCCAACTCGGCACCTCGAGGACATGGATGGCCCTTCACGCTGCCACCTAGATTAGCTGAATGGCCTGATGAATAGACGTGGAGGCCAGTGCGAAGAATGGGGCGCACAACGGGAATAGTGGTGCCAAAGCTATGAGGGAGGGGCATGAAGAGATGAGGGGCCGAGAGAGGTTACAGGGGAGACACATGGCAAAAGGAGATAAGTGGAGGAGGCAGGAGAGGAGACGTGATGGGTAAATTTTAGTGCGAGGCTGATGTGGAGGGGAGCGGGACACATGGAAGGTGGTGAGTGGATGATGAGATGGGGAAAGGACCACCTGGACTAAAGAGTGGAGAAGGACAGATGAAACACGACAGCAGGGGAAAGGTGGCTCCGAAAGATGACATAACAGGGGAAGGGCCCATGTTGGTTAAACATAGAGCAGCTGAGGAGGATGGGATCACGCGAGCGTCGTTGATCCGGGCGCTTGGATCTCGGCCGTTGGGAAGCTGCGCATTCGATTTCGGACCCCCCCCCCCCCCCTTTGGCTTAAAGGTAGAAAGGCAGGGGGGGTCCAGAATAGCCTTGAGCGTCGTTGATCTGGGCACTCCGATCAGGTCCATCGAAGAGATGCACCTTCGATTCTAGACCCCCCCCTTGCACTTAAAGGTAGAAAGGCGGGGGGGGGGAATCCTATATGCACCATTGATATGGGCGTGCGAATTTCTGCCGCCCAAACTTTATTGTAGCTTACCATAGGCGCGTAAGCATTCCAAACTTAGGACAAGTGGGTTTTAACCCATTCCTTTGCATTCTAACCCCCTTACAAGAAATATCACTAACAATAGGTGGGTGTGAATGCCTCATAAAATAATATGTCTAGTACACATCGCGAGGCTTATTCCCTCAAAAAATATACAAATATTTCCCTTGACACATAAGTAGTGTACCCTAGCTAAGAACATGGCCTATTGTCCCTGTCATAGTGAGCAACAACATTTTCCAAACACCGGAAGAGATGGACCCAGGTACGTGGCACCCCAACTACGTGAGGTTGCATCAATGGTAGGAGATCCTCGACCTCGGCAATGGGGATTGCATGAGTGAGCGCGGCGAGGTTACGCTCCACCCATCTCAAAATTCTCTCAGCCTCTCCGGCTGGAGGTCCCCCTGCTGCTGCTGGTGGTCCAACGACTGCGGCTAGAACTGCCTCTAGTCGAGGATGTCACTTGGTCCTTGAGAATTTTTTTGGATGCACTGGTCCCACATATGTACATAAATATATACATAGTTGTCAGATACTCTGATTCACATAAAAATGATATATATAAAAGAAATTTAAAATGAAATAACTTTAAAAAACAAACATACCTATCTCTCCTCGCTCCTCTCCAGGAGGTACGGTCATGTTCAGATCCTTGAAGAAGTTGATTTTGATATACGGGTAGTCCTCTATATCTAGAATATGTCATGCCCACCAGTCAAAAAATGTATCATCGAAGGCCTCTATGGTCCTCCCTCCTCCCTATCGTGGTAACAATTCCACCCACCTGCACACTGCTGGGAAGGAGGCTACATGCCCCCATACTGTCTCTTGCAGACTCATGTTGGGTACCCTCTCGAAGAAGAACGAGCATAATATGGTACCAAACCCAAAGTTTTTGTTACTTCACCCATGACACTCTGTAAGCAGTCTCTTCATGTAGTCAAACATGGTTGTTCTCTAGTCGAACATTCGCACGTTTAAGCACTACACTGCACAATACATGTGCGCCTGGGAGGCCTGATGTAAGGCCGTAGATCCAATCATCCTCCCAATGAGTAAAACTATCACTTTCAGTTATAGGTTGGTGATCTTGTGGATTGGCACCTGAGAACCTACCTTCTCAGTGGTAGCCTCACAATGTATTCTAATCAACTTGACGATGTTGTGAGGCTCGGGGGTAAAAGAATGCAAGTTGACTAATTCTCCCCTCCTCGAGAGGCGAGTCAGAAAGTAAATGTCCTTAGTTGTTGGAGTCAACGAATGCCCCTCAAGCATAAATGCCTCTATGTTAGGGTACCAATAGTCTACCAAGGCATTAAACAACCTGGGTTGTGCCCTCATGAGTGATCACCGAAAGAACTTCCACAACCTACATTATTTCAATGCGGTGACAACAAAAGGGTCCTCTTCGACCAAAATATCAATGTGTTCGTGCTCCCTCTCTCTCCAGTGGACATAAATCCTGTCAAATGACAAGTTCAAAGGGGATTTAATTCTTGTATTTTCATTTTTTCCCATGTTCTTGAGGGTGTACGTGGGTTTTCTTGGACACAGTTGTGTATGCATGCGGGTAGATTGTTTTCTGCCTACGGGCATATGTGGGCTATCCTTGGATAACCCGCGTACACGTAGGGCCGCCCTTTTTTAGGAGGGTGCCCCCCCAAAAAAATAAATGCATAAAGGAAGTATTGAAATGCAAGAGGGGTTGTTTTGTACTTACTTGGTCTGAGAGGAAGTTCGTTTCATCCTCTGAAGCTCCTGGAATCAACTCTTTTAGCAAAAGGGTCTTTTTAACTTTTTGGTTAATTCTCATTTTGCAATGGTGAAAATGAGCTGTCAACTTCTATTTATAGACTTTTTTGGCCCTTTTTGCCACCTTTTTGAACCCTTTTGGCATTTTTTCTGGCCTAAAAATCATCTACTGTGGTTCTTGAGTTTCTCATTGGATGTCACGATAAACTTCACTTTTGGTTTGGAAAACATTTTGGGAGATGGGTCACTTTTAAAGGTCCTTTGGTAAAAGTCGTTTTTTCCAACCTTTTTCATTTAAGTTAGGATTCCACCTCCACTTTCTGCATCTCGTTGTCTTTTTTGCTTTTCCATAGGGTTGATCCCACCAAATTGTGACACAGAACTGTCATTGCTGTTTTAAAAGTGTTGTGGTGAGGTGGTAGAGCCTACCTTTACATGGATGCCCTAGGTAGATCCTGGTTTCATTTTTGGCATCCATGCCATTGTTAATGACTTTAGGCTCAGGATTCCTTGTTAGTATTGTCATGATTACGATATTGAGCTGCATATGCCTGATATGTCATCACTCTTTTCCTCAACCCTAGGACTCCTAGAAAAGTGTCTTCTTTTAAGCCCTTTCCAGATGCTTTAAACATGAAAAGATTGTCAAGCGATCTTGTTGTCCTTCATGCTAGCCAAACTAAAATTTGAAGGCACGTCTGTCTAGTGGTATTTTACCCCTTTTTCGGTCTAGATGGTCAATTGTATGAACAAAAGTATACTCTAGGAACTTCGGTTTGCTAGAAGACTATTCTTAGGTATAAGTTTAACTCTTTTTCAGGCCCGAGGGACTAAATTTACGAAAAAGGAACCCTCACAGAGTCCATAGTTAATCTCTTTTCAAAATCCTTAAAGTTGAAAAGATCATCAAGTGACCTTATTCCTTCACACTCATTAAACTGGTCCAGAAGAAAACACCATACAAGGTCCATAGTTAAGCTCTTTTCAGACTCCTTAAAATTGAGAAGATTGTCGAGTGATATTGTTTATGTCCCACTCGTTAAAATGGTTTTGAATATACATCTTTTCGGTGCTAGTTTATCCTCTTTTCAAACCGACTAGACTACCTTTGAAAAAGGTACCCCAACAGAGACTTCTTTTATGGTTTTTCAGACTCTCTAAATGTGAAAAAACCACCGAGCTTACCTTCTCTGGGCTCGTGAAAAATACATTGAAGGGGGTTTCATCGTGTCTTGCTAATCGTATTTGCATTTCCGCATATTTGGCCTAATGCCGAACCCATGTTTCTCTCAACTAAACCTTTGAAGCATTTCTTATACAAAATCCTTGTAGCACTTTGCCTCCACGACCTAACACCTTGACCCATGGAGGAATTTTCCCCGAGTGTCCTTTCCATGCACATGTCTCCTTGCTATGAGCATTAGAATGTTCCTTGTGCTTGGAACTAGTATGGTTGCGACACTCGTTTCTCCTTTGTAACTTAGCATTATTTTATTCTTTTTGAATCTCTTTAAAAATATTGAAAAGGTCAAAAATAAAAAATACCCCAAAAAGAGGATGAAAAATTTATTTTCTTTTATGGCAGCACAATGAGTCGCCCTTGGACAAAGCACATCCTTCTGTTTGTTTGTCAAGCATTGGGATTTATTATGACCTTAGGAATATTTTCTCGCTACATAGAGATGTGTCCTCCTCTATTTGGTTATTCTTCCAAACACATGGAGAGTTTTGCGTTGCCTCCTGCATCGTGAACTTATGTCAATTTAATGCTACCTGAGTCTAATCATTTGTTGTGTTGTTGTCCAAGGGAATTTTTACCCAACCCGAGTCAGAATTTCTGTAGTTTGTCTCTTGACCTCATGCCTGACCATCCCCAAAGTCCAATCAAGTCCTTGTATGAAATCAGTGAAGTTCTCTGCCTAATCATCAAGATCCTCTTGTTTGTTCCATGACGAGTCATCGAAGACCTCTGGGTAGTGAAGTCGTACACTCACATTACACTCCTACCCGAGTTTTGAATATCTTGAAGTTTTTTCTCGAGCTCTGAAGGCCTCATCTCCAACCATCAGGCGTCATTGACTTCTTGAAGATGGATACTATACATGTATATCTTTGATTTTGAGATGTAGATCCACTGTGTATTGTTTGCGGCTACACTTTATATAGTTATATGACATGTATATACACTGTATTTGATTGGAAACCATGATTTATTTCATCCCCAGCATGGGTATGCCCGCCTCAGTGAGACAATTGTTATTTTTGCAGATAACACCTCCCAAACTCTGGTCCTGGGATCACTCGCTTCGTACATTGGTGAATATTTTGTAATGTATTTTGGCCATCAGATGCTCTTCTAACCTCACACATTAGGGGTCATCTATTATAACCCTAAATTTTACCATACATGCATACCTGGCATCAGGCCCTCTTACTTGCTATTTTTTCCAAGCCATCATTGAGAAACTCTTCTTAAAAACCCTATTTTTGAAGATGTATGCGCCCTGCACCACTACTACCCACGTACACACACTTTTTGCACCAATATATCTCACATACTTATGCTAGATACACCATTACAACCCTCATATACCCACAAAAGTTTCAAAAATTAAAAAGTTACAAGGAATTCGTTGAGATTACGGGCTATTGGTTAGTTTTCCAACTGTCCCACCGCCTATAGCCCATCACCCAACCGAATAACCTTCCTTTTGTCATATAAAATTAGGTGTTGGGGTATCATTCCTAATCCAAGCATAATAACAGTGAAACTCTTCCCATTTCACATCCCCTCCTTGCCCCAAGAATTGCAACCACCTTGTGAGATTTGCATCAGAATTTCCCATTCTTGCATTTTTCCTCTATTGTAAGCCTATGCCATTTACCTAGAAGAAGTGTCAGAGGAGAAAGATACATGGAAGTGCAGTTGGAGATTGGTGAATAGGATCCTAGACCAGGTTCATGGAGTAGTCACCGACCTTTGTTGTAAGTAAGCATTCTGATATCAATAAAAGGAATACTTTTTCTATCCCGAAATATGACGTGTCAAATATTTGTATTCTATTTATGTCTTATACTAACATCTAACCCATGATTTATATATGAGATGCATGTTTGTAGTTTCTTTTTTATCTATTTTTGAATGCAGGCTAGCCTTGGGAGGAGGCTTGTAGTCAATGGAGCTATCAAACACAAGAGGGTCAACATCAGAGACAAACTAAAAAGGTAAAGTTACCTAATTTTTTCACTTTGTATTTCATGTATTTCATGTGGGGTATATTCGGGGTAGTTAGAAAGGTAGGAGAATTTTAGATGGTTAGACATGCCTACATGTTGAACCCTAGTGTAGTCCATAGGGGGGTTTTCCTGCTATAGCACAATGGTTTCCCAAGCTTTCTTCTCGACAAATGGAAAATTTCCACCATCTTAGGATCTAGATAATTATGACTATCTCTTGAGTATATTAAAATAACAATGGATTGGTCATTAATATTACCTTCCACCTCGATCATGTGTGATTGAAACTCAACCTACTTGTTATCTAGCGTTGCATAAATCCTTGGCACATTTCTACCCATGTCTTCCACTGTTGCAACTTGTTGTACACTGTGCGCAGTCTTGTTGACGAGCGAAATTGACCGTCCATCAACTGAGAGAGTGGAACCGGTCCAGGGTTGTCTAATAACCCAAGCCGTTTGGAATGAACCACCCTAATGGGTTTAACATCTCCGTTAGCCGTTCTAAGGTCCTAAGAAAAGCAAAGAGAAAACTAATCTAACTAAAACTAAACAAACTAAACTAAAACTAAATAAAACATACTAATAGACTAATCTAATTAAAACTAACTACTAAACAAACTAACTAATCTACTATCTATATATATATACTACTAACTAACACTATACTAACTACTATCTGAAATATAACTTATCTACAAAATATACAATATTCACAAAATACAAATTTAAATAAAACCTGGAAAACTCATTGTCAATCTGCCCTAAGACAGAGAAAGGTATTTCTTTTTTGATTTTATAATTTTATAAACAAGCAATAAAACTTACTGAAATTAAACAATCTAATATCATAATTCTACACATATATCTAACTAAACTTATATCTAAACTAAACTACTAATAATATACTAAACAAACAAATGGCAAACTGACCTGGAAACGCTCCAGATTTGTCCTGTGTATGATGACTTCGAAGCTGGTCGGAGGAAGGAAACTCGCACCGGGTAATCCAAAAGCTTTTCGTAAACGATAGGCTGCAATGCTCTTTGAGTTGTTTACAGGACAAACAAGACATAAAAAATCATAACAATTATATGATTTATAAATCTCTGCAATAAGGGAAATCTGTTATGCAAAAAATTATACTTAATAATTCAACTTATGAAGAAGAGAAATCTGTCATTCACAAACTGAATCAAGAAATTGCTATGTTTTTTTTAAGTGTTGGAAGAAATCAGATATGGATTATATTGATTAATCATATCATTTTCAAAAGACAAAGATAGCTAAAGTAGTCATTAACCAAATGCAAATAGATACACAAGAACATGAAACAAAATATTGATATTATGAAAAGCTAAAGCTGTAGCAGAACATCAAATTTTGTCCCAGTCTGTATTAAAATTCCATATCCTTGTTCTCCCACGAATGAGGATCGTGTTATTACAAAAATAATAAGTATTTATAAGTTTTTCCAAAGGGTAAAACCTCCCTGTGGAAAGTATCAAACTGTTTACATAATCTGGGAAAATATTCCTAAGATCAACTAAACTAGGAAACTAAAATGAAACTAAAGTATCTAAATATCCTCTAAACCGTCCATCAAATCCCATGCAATTCGAGTTCACCTGAAAAGGATCCAAAATAGACAAGTTAGAAGACTCTTTTATCAATAAAATGATAAAAATTAAATTCTATAGACTAGCTACAGAATCATCTGATTTTGTAGCTAGTCTAAAATAAGATACAGAATCAGAATTGAAATTAAATGAAATCTTTTAATAAATTCCATTCAATTTACATCCAACCATCATTTGAAAATGAATCATGAATTGAAATTGATATTCTATTATGAATTCAAACAGGATCCACTTCATTAACTGAATACAGAGATAACAATACTCTGTTTCGATTATAGTCATAAATCGGGTAGACAGAATCAAAACCAAACAATTTCGAAATTGTTTCATATCCAATTTGAAAGTAATGCAATCAAATAAATTGCAGGCAAACGTTGTGTTTTCCCGACAACATGAGATACGATCAGATCGAAACAAAATCGTTTTAAAATTATTATAGCTGTCATGACATCAAACGATTCACGCCACAAGCATATTAATTCAAACAGGTGCTAGAATCAACTCATATAAAATCGTAACAAGATCGATTTGACTTTGATCACAATCATAATAGAACCGACAAAGTGATAATTGGTTATTGCAAAATGGACAAATAAACTTGACTGGTATCGAACAAAATCATTACATTCAAACAAATCATGACTGAGTTTAACATAAAAATAAATCGTGGATTTGGGTATAACCAATCTTGTTCTATAAATCAAAATCAAACAGAACATCCATTGCAATATGAATCCAACTCATAACATGGTCGAGCTAACAATACTTCAATCAATGCGAATTAACCAGCTGGGGTTCAACATAATCGTTAAACATCAAATCCATCCCATGATTTGGGCATGTTTGTACCGGCTTAAAATAAAAAACAATGTTTCCGAAGAAACAGAGTCACATTGGAAATGATCCGAGTTGTATTCCTGTTGCTTGAAGGTCATATGGCACAGCAAAACCATAACAAATAACTTCATCAAAATCATTGCCAATCATAGCGTATGAATTATAACGAAATCGAATCGAAATGTGATTGTATACTAAATTGAGTATGAGAAACATTTCCTGTCTAGAATAGATACAAACAAATTTGATTGACAGTGAAGCATCCATTTTAACTCAATCAAACAAATCAAATCGATACTAAGATCAATCAAATCGATGAAAATCTAAGAGAGACTAAACTGGGAATGATCGGAAAAACGAAATTCCATTTACTCAAAGCAAAGCTATATATAGAATGCACACAATGTAACAGAGCCATTCAATGATGTGAACAAAGTTGTTTGAAAATGAAATCAAATCATTATATAAACCTAGATTATTTACAAAAACAAATGATATCAAAGCATACGTGTGTAACGACAAGGCTGCTCAATTATGCCAGCTTGGAATTTACAACAACCGTGGCTGATTCCACATTTTTAAACAGGATGGAGCCGATAGTCTTTTGTTTCTTATCTATCGCTTGTAGCTTGGCCTTTTGACTGGTTAGGATTGCAATCTGGTCTTCCAGTGACTGAATCTTTGACTGGAGTATTGGAACATCATTATAATATCGCTTTAACCATGAATTGCATTGATCACAGGGTGACAGAGCAGGAGAGGGTTTGGGAAAATGACCGAGGGTTTCACAAGGCAACTTAATACCTGGGTAATTAGGGTCGTCCTTTAGGCAGGGGGGTAGGTTTGATACAAAATCATACGAGGGTTCATCACACAAACCTTGCAAATAGGGATATTCGCTAGCCAAGAAACGATCCACTTTCAAATCTGAGTCCTCACTCAACACGATAGGGTTTGGCTCGACAGGGGGATTTGGCTTGTTACTTGCCATCCATGAAATCAAACGTGCATTTTTCTTCCCTTTAGCATTTGTAGTAAGGTTCGCCTAGGGCTTTTTTCTCATAGGCTTAATAGTCTCAACACTCTTAGACACGGTGTGGGGTAAGTCAATAGGAGGGTCGACCGAGGGTTTAGGCAGTAGGATATGGTAGGGCACTGGGGGTACAACCTTGACCTCACTCACCACAGGTTTGTCAACCTGTGTAGGGTTCGGATCCTTGAAACCATTCCAAGCAACGAAATTGCTCCAACTATCCCCGTGCAGACTCAAATGATAGACAACGATAAGCTTAACAAACCCATAATGAAAAAGACTACTGTCAGCCTGGTGTCTTTTGTACTTCTTCGACATTTTAAATAGGCTACGATGCAAATAATAGGGCATATTGAGAGAGTATCCCATAAAAAACATAAGAAAATGTAGGTGGTGGAGGAACACAAGTCCGTATCGACCTTCGCAGGTCACAAACTGCTTGATTATCATTAACAAATCATGCCAATGTTTTTTGAGCATAGTTACGAGCATACCTCTATCACAGGAGGTGATTTTGCACGATTGAAACAACAATGTCCACGGAACTCCCTCAACCTTGCAATTCTTAAACCAACGCTGTCCAGAGGTAGATAACCCCGTGGCTGAGTTGATGAACTGTTCATCAATATCTAACTGTACATTTCCTACATTGGCTCGACAGCCATCGAATGTCATGGAAAACTGTCGAGCCACGCAAAGGTTAAAACCTTTGAAATGTTCCACGAAGGTAAGCCATCCAATGTCTGCCAAGTCTTGGTGGGCACTGTCAAACATCAACAGGGCTTGGTTGCCATTGGGTTCAACTCGCATGACTGGTGCCATGGCACTGAATGCATGGTAAGGGAAGGGTTCGAATTCATCAACACACAGTAACAGAGCTACCCGAACCAAGAGCAATGAATCGAGCCAAAAGTGGTAAGCATAAATGCGCGCATGCGAAGGTGGTGGAGTCTTCCATGCATAATATTCATTATCCAAGTACAACCACCACATTTCATAGCTGTTCACTCCATAATAATAGTTCAACCATTAACTTATGTGTACAACCAATCAAATGCAATGTGCATACCAATACGCACCAACGCTATGCCATAGTGTTCAAAACATTCGACGTATAAATCAACACCAAAATCATTATGCGCCAATGTATTAATTCATATAATCAAAAGTTCAATCAAGGAGCCAAAAGGTATTCATATAGTTGACAAGCCAATAAGTCATGAAAAGATTAACATAGGGATTATATCATATACATAAAAACAAAAATAAATCATAACCCCTATGCATTTCATAGAATCAATGATTAGGCAAGTCATAAAATGCAAATCCAAAGGCTAAATGTCTTCGATACAACCAAGTTATGCAATCAATATAAAAATGTCCAATGAGCACAGTTTGAAAGTCCTTTCAGCCATATAACGATAAACAAAAGGTAAGTGCAGTAGGCATATCGATAAAAAGATCATGACAGTTGAGATAGTGATCGAAATGTGATCTCGAAAGGAGAAGTTTTCATGCTTACAGTCGTGAAAACTTAACGAAGACAAATGTGTAAATGTCGCAAAAAATGAAAGTGTCATCTATTTGAAAAATGCGACTAAAACTTGATGTTTGCAAGACACAGGTGTAGGAAGCTTATAGGATCGTAGAAAAAAGTGAAATGGCTGTCAACAATGGCGACACACTGGAAGAAGCAGTTATCTCTACAAAAGTAAGAAATTCAGATTAGGACAACCAAGAAAATTTCAACTTGAAAATAACAACCAGAAAGTCGTTCAAACATCATCATTAATCATCATTTTTTTCCAGCAGTGTTTTAAAAGATGAAAACCAATAACAATCTTAAGATCAGCAAGTCACGATATTAAAGATAAAATATTCAATACTGTTGGCATGGCCACTACTACCAACAGGCGTCCATAGCCTCGACAGGGTTGCCAATTAACCCACTCTGACATCTGTATCCTATCAAGAAGTTCTAGATCAGAATAAAGGACATTAAAGAGGTTTCTTATATATTTTTTGTAGATTTTCATGTACCCGACATTGCTTCGCTGCCAGCGATCCTGTTCAGTACCCTGACGAAGTTGTCTTGGCGCCATGCATGCATTTACCTGTTGTCAACAGACCTGTTGATCCGGATTATTTTCGGCACGAAATGAGAGCGGAGATATAATAAAGAAATGCACAGAGATATCGCGTATATCCAGTAATATAACATAATATCCAGTAATATAACAAAAATATATCAGAGATGCAACCATAAACACAGAGATGTAGTAATACACGATTTCTATTAATGAAAGAAATGTACAGAGACTGTAAAAATACAGAGTGAAAGACTCGCTAGAATGGTGGCAGCTTATCTCTGAGAAGATATGTGACGGCTACTCGCATTCGCAAGATGATGGTTACAATGAGGCTCGGAAGGCCCTTTTACAATAGA
>ML782669.1:279301-304380 GCA_009831015.1 Picea engelmannii
AAAAGTCATGTGGGCCCCGTTTGGGTAAGTTGGTGCATCAACTTCCCGGGGTTGTAACTTTTGCATACGATCTCCGTTTTAGACGTGTGATAGCTCGTTGGAAAGTTATCGTCAAGGAGATTCATTTTGGGGCCTCAATCATGGCTTTGGATATCATTGAGAACCTCGATCTCGAAAAACCTTCATTTAGGCCCTCAAAATGGCCCCGGAAGTTAAAACCTGCTAAAAATAGGAAATTGCCAAAATGGCCAGAAAACTGTTTTGAGCCATTTGGAAAAGATGGGTGGCCCCCGATATCCACCTGGATCACCTGTTCAGTATCTCGGCGGGTTTACAAGCACTTCCCACAGCTCTTATTAATAATTTTATTTTGTTTTTCTTTTGTAGATATATAGCTGAGCGGGGTGATGCTGAAAATCTTGATATTTTAACATATTTTTTTGGACCTCATCAGAATTTTTTAGCACTGTCCTTTATTTAGCTCCATAAATGTTTTATTTAAAAAACAACTTCCTATGACAGGGAGACATCTTTTGAGTCATTCGTTTACGGAAAAGGGACAGCGTAAAAAGATAATAGATGATCATGACGAGCTTTTCTCAGAGATTGAAATCAACAAACTTCTTTCAAACAACAAAATTTTCCAACATAGATATCAATTTCAGAGGTATACTGTTGATGTTTGTACAATTTTTCAGAAGTTATTTCAGCGAAGAAATTTTTTCTATTGTCTTTGTCTGAATAGCTCAGTGTACAGGTATGTGTATGTCCAAAAACACAAACTGATCAATTCAAATCAAAATGAAGAAATAGAAAGCAAACGAAAACGCAAACAAAACAAAAATATATACATAATATATAGGGGTAGTTATCAAGCAAAGTATCTCTTCAAGGCTTGGCCATTCACCGGGTAGGTGTCAAGCTACCCTTCAAGATTCTGTAATCGAAAGGAACTAGGACCCAACTTTTTAGAAATTAAAAATGGTCCAAGCCATAAGTTTTTAAATTTGGTGTGCTCACCCTTTCCTTCGTGTGGTTTGTCCCATTTTAAGACGAGATCGCCTACTTCAAAATTCCTATCAGAAGTAGAATTAGAATCGAACCAACTTTTAATCAATTGTTGATGTTGATCTAACTTACGCTTAGCTTGGGCTCTTACTTCTTCCAACTTCATCAACGTGTTAATTCAGTTTTCTAAAGGGGGACAATCTTCTTCTTGGACCTTTTGTGACAACTGAAGCTAAGGAAGAAGAATGTGAGGTGGCAGAATTTCTTCTCTGCCATAAATGAGAAAAAAGGGGGAGTTACCTATAGCAACTTTGGGTGTTACCCTATCATCCCACAGTGCGTTCAACAATGCATTTTGCCAATTCTTGTGATTTTATGCCACAGTTCTCTTGATAATTTTGATCAAGTTCTTGTTTGTTGATTCTGCTAAGACGTTACCCTGGGGGTAGTAACTAGCAGAATACTTCAGCTTTATTCCTTTCTCCAAAGAGAACTCGCTCATCTCAAGAGAAGAAAAGTATGAAGCGTTGTCGAAGACTAGACAGTCAGGGATATCGAAACGGGTGATAATATTCGAGTTTAGAAAAACAATTACCTGACTGGTGTTAACAGTTCTTAGCGTAGCGGCTTCAGACCATCGTGTAAAGTAATCTGTAGCCGTCACAATATACTTGTGCTGTTGTGAGGACGGAGGGTTAACAAGACCTATGATATCAAGGCCCCATTGCTGGAAAGGAGAATCTACTGAAATGGGTTGCAAGGGAAAGGTTGGTTTTTGCAACCACCCTGATGCTTTCTGACATATGATACATTTACGACACAAGGCATGGGCGTCCCTAAAAAGCGTGGGCCAATAATTACTAGCTCTCAAAACCTTATAGCAGTGGTGTCACCACCGAAGTGACCACCAGCTTCTCCTGCATGCAACTCAAGCAAGAATTTTTTTGCTTCGTCTTTTTCGAGACAGCGCATCAGTACGCCGTCAAAATTTTAACGAAACAGTACACTGTTGACTAGATGAAAGGAGGCAGACTTTAGTCTCAATGCTCTTCTTTTGGTGGGGTCAAGATGACGGGGTGTTGATCCATGTTCAAGACAGAATCTAATATCGTCGTACCAAGGACTAACGAGGTTTTGTGCGCAAAAAAATATACTTTGATCACATTTTTCTAGGTTTGACGTATCACCATCTTCTTGCTGTCCTGTTTCCAAATCAACAACCAATTTACACAACCCTTGGCCTCTCACGATCTGAGCTGGGGTGATTTCTAAGTCATACTCCTGCAAGGAGGTGACCCAGTTAGCTCTCTTCTCTCCTAACTCCTTCTGCACTAACAAGTTCCTTACGATAGGGTAGGGGACAATGACTTTCGTGCTTGACTTCAAAATATAGGACTGGAAATGCTTAACTCCTTTAAAAATAGTGTAGGCTTGCCGATCAACTGCTGGGTAGTTAAGTTCAACACCTTTGAAAGAAGAGCTCATAAAGGCGATGGGTACTTCATTGTTCTGAAAATTCTTCTGAGTTAGGACTGCGGCATAGGAACGATCAGAGGCAAAAGTATAGAGTGTAAAATCTTGAGAGAAGTCAGGGCTCATGAGAGATGGAGTGTCTATTATGGACTTCTTTATGGCATTAAAAGCTTGATTTTCTGTGGGTCCCCAGTGATATTGGGTGTCTTTCTTAATCAGGTTCTGTAGAGGCCTGACCATTTCGGAGAAGCTGGGGACAAATCTTCTCATGAAGTTAATCTGGCCTAGGAAAGACTGCATAGATTTCTTGGATGTAGGAGGGGAAATTTTAGCGATGACTTGAGTCCTCTCGGGGTCAATAATCATTCCTTCACTAGACACAATGAATCCTAGTAATTTACCCTGTTCTACTGTAAAGATGGACTTTTTGGGGTTCAAGGAGATGTTGTATTTACGACATCGTAGCAGAACGGCTTGTAAGTGAGCTAGATGATCGTCTTTGTTTTTAGAGTAAACGATCACATCATCCAAGTAAACTACGATGGAGTGATTTATTAAGCCTTGAAAAGCAATGTCCATTGCTCTCTGAAAGGTAGCACCAACATTAATCAATCCAAAGGGAATTTTGCGATAAGCATAAGTGCCCCACGGAGTACGGAAGGTAGTTTTGAGTTGGTCTGGTGGAGACATCAGGACTTGGTTGTATCCAGAGAAACCATCCAATAAAGATAGCCTCTCGGAACCATATACCTGTTGAAGGATCTGTTCCATGGGTGGGACAGGATAATTGTCTTTGTCAGACGCTCTATTGAGGTTTCGGAAATCGACGCAAAGTCAAATTTCCCCGTTTTTCTTCCGAACTGGGACAAGGTTGGACATCCATTGAGTGTGTCTAACAGGAAAAATTATTTTAGCACTTAGGAGTTTATTCAATTCTTTTTGAACGGTCGGTTCAAGTTTAGGGTGCATCTTCCTCAGTTTCTGTTGGAAGGATAAGGTTTGGGGCTTCATTGGGATGACATGTTGTATGATATTAGGATCGAATGTTTTAAGATCATCGTATGTCCATGCAAATACATCCTTAAATTCTTTAAACAATCTAACAAAAGCATTTTTTTTTGTCTAGAACATCCCAAGCCTAAGTTAATACACTGAGGATTTTCACTAGTTCCTAAATTGACTTTTTCATAAGACAACGAGGAACTATTGGTTTTACAATTGACCATCTTTTTAAATTTATCTTCAAAATCATAAAACTTTTCTAATCTAACTATGGATTTGGGTATGAAATTTACCATGTCCGATAGATCTTTAGGAGATTTCGGATCAGGTCTTACCGTAAAATCGTGCAAATTGTCGTCGTGTGTGCGTTCATCTATCACTGTGCCTTGAAAGGTTTCTTCCATGTGTAGAAAGTTAATGATCTACTGATCATCGTCGAATACTCTCCAATTTGTGATATTGTCAGGAACAGATGGTCGAAACAATAGCTCAACGGAGAATGTGTTTGGGGACAAGCCTTCTGTAGGAAGAAGTTTAGTGGCTACATTAGCTAGTAGATCTGCTTCAACATTATTTAATCTAGGAATGAAATTTATATTGAAAGCAAAAAATTTATTCATTAAACTCCATACCTTAGACTGGTAACTTTTGAGATGCGGGGTAAGACAGTGTATAGAGTCTCTTACCTGCCTAACCACTATTTTAGAGTCGCCAAATACAACCAGATTTTGAATGTTCATATCCAGAGATTTTCTGAGACCTTGCAGTAAAGCCTCATATTCTGCAGTATTGTTAGTACATTCAAATTCTAGTCTACAAGCCATTAATGTCTTGTTACCTGCCGGATCGATAATGATGCAGCCTGCACCAGCTCCTTCTTTAGACTTGGAACCGTCGAAATATAGAGACCAAATTTGGTTTCCATCGGGCACATGGGACTGTTGCATAGAAGCTGTTGGTTGCATGTATGCTATGATCTCGGACTGCTGTTCTGGATTGTTGATAAGTGAAACCTTAGCCATGAAATTTCCGAAGAAGGTGTCCATCCCTTGGACTTCAGGTGAATCAGCAGAAGGTGTATATGGTTCGTTAGGATCGTTCAAATTTGTGATCGTGAACTTAAGGTAGCGCTCACGATTCACCCTGATCTTATTAGGATTACCGTTCTCTGGAAGCCATAAGTGAGAACAGTCCATCGCGAAGTAACCATGCAGTTGCTCCGACCATTCCTTGCTCAAAAATAGACCATACACTTCTGGAATATCCACAACAATTATATCAATGACTTGATGAACCTTTGGGTTAGACGATAATCTAATCAACACATTTTTTAGTTCGCCTATAACTTTGACATTTGTCCGATCAAGTTGTATGATTTTCAAAGTAGATGGTTCCACTTCAGCATTAATCTTTTGGCAGACGGACCAAGGCATCACATTAGATGATGCTCCTGAGTCCACCATACAATTATGCACATTTCTGTTGAAAATCTCGAAAGTTAAAAGGAAAGGAGGTACATTCTTGCGAGTACTAAGCGTAGTAGCTTGTGGCTTTTTACTCGCAATTTCTAAGGCTACTTTATTTACATTATTTACATCATTTACATTATTTACAGGGGTTACAGGAAGGCTTCCTTTATCTTGAGGATCGGGATTATTTTTAGTGGAAGTCTTCTGCAGAACTTTGCTTTGCACAACCTTGTTACCAATTGAATTACCATTCTTGCCGTTCTTTGAAATATTTTGCAACATTTTTTGTAACAAAAATGGAAACTTCAACAACTCATAAATAGAAATGTTAGCCCTTAATTTTTTAAGATCTTCAACAACATCATAATCTAAGTTAGGGCTGACATTGCTTTGTTTTGTCTCTGCTGATTTAAATGGCTTTGGAGGTGAAGTTGTAGTGTTCTTGGTAGAAGGCTTGTTTGCTGTCTTACTCCTAGTGTTATAAAGGTGAACAGTCTCAAAATTGGCTTGGAAGATGCTATCCGAGAAGTGTCCAAAGATGTTTGGAGAAGACTCTTCTTCTTGAACTGTTTCCTGTTCAACTTCCTCCTGACGGGTCTCAGGGGGCATCAAGTTATCTTGGGATTCTAGAATTGTTTGAAGAGCACATTGCAAACTTTCTAGGTTCAAGCCTTCGAGGTTTGGATTAGGTTAGTTGGTAGGAAAAGGCTTTCGGAAAGGAGGTTTGTAGGGTCCTTTACTCGAGGAAGCTTCTTCAGTTGACCTTTTTAAGTCTATAACTTGATTCAACAGTTTCTCAACAACTTTAGTTAAATTTTCCAAATCAGAGTTCTCGGGTTGTGTTTTACTTTGAGTAGGTCTGGGGAGAGTTTCAATCTTCTTTTTGGAAGAAGAACTAGTTTCAGTTTCGTTGCTAGAGGAGTCTTTAAGACTAAGTATGTCTTTTTCAATATGGCTAGCCTCCTCGAAGGCTTCTAACAATGTAGCCTTTTTAGATCGTTTAACCCAAATAGCTATACTTTGATGCAGAGCTTTAGTGTAGTAGGCTATTACAAGACTCTCAGCAGGCATGGAATCTGCATGGATTCTATTTTTAAGTGTTAAGAATCTTTGATTAAAATCTTTAACTTTTTCTTTTGGGTTCATTTTTAAGCTTGAAAGATCCATGACTAAGACTTCCGGAGGTTTACCATCTCCGAATTTTTCCAAAAAACATGACTCAAACTTTTCCCAAGACACGATGGTATGGGGCTGTTGGGCAAAGTACCAAGTGGATGCATTACCCTCAAAAGTATAAGGGAACAACCTACAGAAAACATCTTCATGTTCAACATTGCAGAGCCTAATGGCTAACATAAATTTTTTAATATGGTCTTCAACTATCTGTTTTGAATCAGGATCAAACTTGGGAAGCCATTTCTCTGGGTGCTTAGGTAAAGGGTGTTGGGCTCTAGGTACAACTACAACATCCTGGTCCAACTAGGGTCTAGCAGGGTTGTTCTGATTTGCCATTGGGGTAGTGGGTGTGGAAGGCTGAGAAGGTGAGTTGCCTTTGTCAGAAGAGGAATCTCCTCCAGAAGAGGAAGGAGATGAGGGAGGTGGTGAAGGAGGTATCCCAAATCCTCCTGCAGCAGGATTTAAGTTTGGATCTGTAAGATTCATAGTGAGGTTAGTGTCACCTAATTGTTCTCTGATATCAGAGAAGTCCAAAGGTTGACCCCATGGAAGGTTTGGTTGCTTAAGAAGAGCTAAGGCACTATGTGTTTTAATAAGAGATTGACGAACAATCTCTTGGATGTCACCACCTGTAGGATTAGGGGTTGCTGGCTCAACTGTGATCTGTGGATCGTCGGTTGAAGTAGTTGTTGTTTGAAGGGGAATATTCTCATGTGAACGGATTCTAGTCACTATAGGTGAGCGATTAGGGGGTGGAGGAGTCTTGCGACCACCTCATGCCATTAATTCAGTTCAGGCTCTCCTTCTAGCGCCATTTGTTGAGGGGCGAAATTGACCGTCCGTCAACTGAGAGAGTGGAACCGGTCGGGGGTTGTCTAATAACCCAAGCCATTTGGAATGAACCACCCTGATGGGTTTAACAACTCCGTTAGCCGTTATAAGGTCCTAAGAAAACCAAAGAGAAAACTAATCTAAACTAACTAATCTAACTAAAAATAAACAAACTAAACTAAAACTAAATAAAACATACTAATACACTAATCTAATTAAAACTAACTACTAAACAAACTAACTAATCTACTATATATATATATACTACTAACTAACACTATACTAACTACTATCTGAAATATAACTTATCTACAAAATATACAATATTCACAGAATACAGATTTAAATAAAACCTGGAAAACTCATTTTCAATCTGCCCTAAGACAGAGAAATGTATTTCTTTTTTGATTTTATAATTTTATAAACAAGAAATAAAAATTACTAAAATTAAACAATCTAATATACTAATTCTACACATATATCTAACTAAACTTATATCTAAACTAAACTACTAATAATATACTAAACAAACAAATGGCAAAATGACCTGGAAACGCTCCAGATTTGTCCTGTGTATGATGACTTCGAAGCTGGTCGGAGGAAGGAAACTCGCACCGGGTAATCCAAAAGATTTTCGTAAACGATAGGCTACAATGATCTTTGAGTTGTTTACAGGAAAAACAAGACATAAAAAATCATANCAATTATATGATTTATAAATCTCTGCAATAAGGGAAACCTGTTATGCAAAAACTTATACTTAATAATTCAACTTATGAAGAAGAGAAATCTGTCATTCACAAATTGAATCAAGTAATTACTATGCTTTTTTTAAGTGTTGGAAGAAATCAGATATGGATTATATTGATTAATCATATCATTTGCAAAATACTAAGATAGCTAAAGTAGTCATTAACCAAATGCAAATAGATACACAAGAACATGAAACAAAATATTGATATTATGAAAAGCTAAAGCTGTAGCAGAACATCAAATTCTGCCCCAGTCTGTATTAAAATTCCATATGCTTGTTCTCCCACAAATGAGGATCATGTTATTACAAAAATAATAAGTATTTATAAGTTTTTCCAAAGGGTAAAACCTCCCTGTGGAAAGTATCAAACTGTTTACATAATCTGGGAAAATATTCCCAAGATCAACTAAACTAGGAAACTAAAATGAAACTAAAGTATCTAAATATCCTCTAAACAGTCCATCAAATCCCATGCAATTTGAGTTCACCTGAAAAGGATCCAAAAAAGACAAGTTAGAAGACTCTTTTATCAATAAAATGATAAAAATTAAATTCTATAGACTAGCTACAGAATCATCTGATTTTGTAGCTAGTCTAAAATAAGATACAGAATCAGAATTGAAATTAAATGAAATCTTTTAAGAAATTCCATTCAATTTACATCCAACCATCATTTGAAAATGAATCATGAATTGAAATTGATATTCTATTATGAATTCAAACAGGATCCACTTCATTAACCGAATACAAAGATAACAATACTCTGTTTCGATTATAGTCATAAATCGGGTAGATAGAATCAAAACCAAACAATTTCGAAATCGTTTCATATCCAATTTGAAAGTAATGCAATCAAATAAATTGCACGAAAACTTTGTGTTTTCCCGACAACAGAAGATATGATCAGATCGAAACAAAATCATTTTAAAATTATTATAGCTGTCATGACATCAAACGATTCACGCCACAAGCAGATTAATTCAAACAGGTGCTAGAATCAACTCATATAAAATCGTAACTAGATCGATTTGACTTTGATCACAATCATAATAGAACCGACAATGTGATAATTGGTTATTTCAAAATGGACAAATAAACTTGACTGGTATCGAACGAAATCATTAATTTCAAACAAATCATGACTGAGTTTAACATAAAAATAAATCGTGGATCCGGGTATAACCAATCTCGTTCTATAAATCAAAATCAAACAGAGCATCCATTGCAATACGAATCCAACTCATAACATGGTCTAGCTAATAGTACTTCAATCAATGCGAATTAACCGGCTGGGGTTCATCATAATCGTTAAACATCAAATCCATCCCATGATTTGGGCATGTTTTTATAGGCTTAAAATAAAAAGAAATGTTTCCGAAGAAACACAGTCACATTGGAAACGATTTGAGTTGTATTCCTGTTGCTTGAAGGTCATATGGCATAGCAAAACTGTAACAAATAACTTCATCAAAATCGTTGCCAATCATAGCGTATGAATTATAACGAAATCGAATCGAAATGTGATTGTATACTAAATTGAGTATGAGAAACATTTCCTGTCTAGAATAGATACAAACAAATTCGATTGAAAACGAAGCATCCATTTTAACTCAATTAAACAAATCAAATCGATACTAAGATCAATAATATCAATGAAAATCTAAGAGAGACTAAACTGGGAATGATCGGAAAAACGAAATTCCATTTACTCAAAGCAAAGCTATATATAGAATGCACACAATGTAACATAGCCATTCAATGATGTGAACATAGCTGTTTTAAACTGAAATCAAATTGTTATATAAACCTAGATTATTTACAAAAACAAATGATATCAAGGCATACCTGTGTAATGACGAGGCTGCTCAATTATGCCAGCTTGGAATTTACAACAGCCGTGGCTGATTCCACATTTTTAAACAGGATGGAGCCAGTCGTCTTTTGTTTCTTATCTGTCACTTGTAGCTTGGCCTTTTGACTGGTTAGGATTGTAATCTAGTCTTTCAGTGACTGAATCTTTGACTGGAGTATTGGAACATCATTATAATATCGCTCTAACCATGAATTGCATTGATCACAGGGTGACAGAGCAGGAGAGGGTTTGGGAAAATGACCAAGGGTTTCACAAGGCAACTTAATACCTGGGTAATTAGGGTCATCCTTTAGGCAGGGGGGTAGGTTTGATACAAAATCATACGAGGGTTCGACACACAAACCTTACGAATAGGGACATTCACTAGCCAAGAAATGCTCCACTTCCGAATCAGAGTCCTCACTCAACACGATAGGGTTTGGCTCGACAGGGGGTTTTGGCTTGTTCCTTGCCATCCGTGAAATCAAACGTGCATTTTTATTCCCTTTAACATTTGCAGTAAGGTTCGCCTGGGGATTTTTTCTCATAGGCTTAACAGTATCAACACTCTTAGACATAGTGTGGGGTAAGTCGATAGGAGGGTCGGCCGAGGGTTTAGGCAGTAGGATATGGTAGGGAACTGGGGGTACAACCTTGACCTCACTCACCATAGGTTTTTCAACCTGTGTAGGATTCGGATCCTCGAAACCATTCCAAGCAACAAAATTTCTCCAACTATCCCCGTGCAGACTCAAATGACAGACAACGATAAGCTTAACAAACCCATAATGAAAAAGACTACTGTCAGCCCGGTGTCTTTTGTACTTCTTCAACATTTTAAACATGCTACGATGCAAATAATAGGGCATATTGAGAGAGTATCCCATAAAAACCATAAGAAAATGCAGGTGGTGGAGGAACATAAGTCCGTATCGAGCTTCGCAGGTCACAAACTGCTTGATTATCATTAACAAATCATGCCAACGTTGTTTGAGCATAGTTACGGGCATACCTCTATCACAGGAGGTGATTTTGCGCGATTGAAACAACAATGTCCACGAAACTTCCTCAACCTTGCAATTCTTAAACCAACGCTGTCCAGAGGTAGATAACCTCATGGCTGAGCTGATAAACTATTCATCAATCTCTAACTGTACATCACCTACCTTGGCTCGACAGCCATCAAAGGTCATGGCAAACTGTCGAGCCACGCAAAGGTTAAAACCTTCGAAACGTTCCATGAAGGTTAGCCATCCACTGTATGCCAAGTCTTGGCGGGCATTGTCAAGCATCAACATGGCTTGGTTGCCATTGGGTTCAACTCACACGACTGGTGCCATGGAGCTGAATGCATGGTAAGGGAAGGGTTCGAATTCATCAACACACAGTAACAGAGCTACTCGAACCAACAACAATGAATCGAGCCAAAAGGGGTAAGCATAAATGCGCGCATGCGAAGGTGGTGGATTCTGCCATGCATAATATTCATTATCCAAGTACAACCGCCACATTTCATAGCTGGTCACTCCATAATAATAGTTCAACCATTAACTTATGTGTACAACCAATCAAATTCAATGTGCATACCAATACGCGCCAATGCTATGCCATAGTGTTCAAAACATTCGACATATAAATCAACACCAAAATCATTATGCGCCAATGTATTAATTCATATAATCAAAAGTTCAATCAAGGAGCCAAAAGGTATTCATATAGTTGACAAGCCAATAAGTCATGAAGAGATTAACATAGGGATTATGTCATATACATAAAAACAAAAATAAATCATAACCCCTATGCATTTCATAGAATCAATGATTAGGCAAGTCATAAAATGCAAATCCAAAGGCTAAATGTCTTCGATACAACCAAGTTATGCAATCAATATAAAAATGTCCAATGAGCACAGTTTGAAAGTCCTTTCAACCATATAACGATAAACAAAAGGTAAGTGCAATAGGCATATCGATAAAAAGATCATGATAGTTGAGATAGTGATCGAAATGTGATCTCGAAAGGAGAAGTTTTCACACTTACAATCGTGAAAACTTAACGAAGACAAATGTGTAAATGTCACAAAAAATGAAAGTGTCGTCTATTTGAAAAATGCGATGAAAACTTGATGTTTGCAAGACATAGGTGTAGGCAGCTTATAGGATCGTAGAAAAAAGTGAAATGGCTGCCAACAAGTCCTCACTTTAACATCTCTTTGAGGGAAATATATACACATATGATTTACTCCACAACCCAAACATTGTATAGGTTGTTTCCATGAATTTTTTCCCATTGTTTCCTACATTCCGGGCTCTGGAAGAGTTGTTTTTCCTTGCACAATATTTATGAAAAATGAAGGCTTATCCCCTTTGTTCCCCTGTTCCAACTTAATTTTCGTCTTGTCTGATCCATATTTATGAGCGAAATGAAATGAAACCACAGATTTATAATGTTATAATAGAGACACAGTGAACAATAACAAAGATACAATAAAACTTGAATTCTATTAAATAAGAAATATGCTAAAAACTGTAAAATGCAGACTGAAAACAAGCTTGCTAGAATGGTGGCAACTTATCTTTGATTAGAAGATATGTTACAGCTACGCTAATTCGCAAGAAGGTGAGTACAATGAGGTTTTGAAGGAATTTTTACACTAAATATGAATTCAAAAACCCTAGACATCCAAAAAGATAACCCTAGGAGATGAAGCACCAAAAGTCACGTGGGCCCCGTTGGGGTAAGTTAGTACATTAACTTTCCGGGGTCGTAACTTTTGCATATGATCTCTGTTTAGGGTGCACGATAGCTCATTGGAAAGGCATCGAAGATGAGATTCATTTAGGGGGCTCAATTATATCCTTTGGATATAATTGAGCTTCCCAATCATGAAAAATAATTGTTTATTCCCTCAAACTAGCCCTAGAAGTTAAAAACTGCTAAAAATAGTAAATTTTCAAAATTGCTAGAAAATTGTTTTGAGCCAGTTGGAAAAGGTGGGTGGAAATAGATATCCACATGGATCAATCCTCCCTCCTTAGGAAGAAATTTTCTCCACTGCATTGAGTTGCCCCATCAGATGAGGAAATTTATGTTGAATTTGGCCTCGGGCGAGCCACTTTCCTTGGTGGAGGAGTTGCCCTACTTTGACAACCCGATAAAGATGGATCCTATGATGGTGAGTGACCTTGACATGTGTGTCCATGATATGATCAGTGGATTATTTGTCCATTAATTTAGGTTTGATCTCTATTGGTGTCAACTATTTTGCTATCTTCGAGGTGTCCAATAATGGTGGAAAATAAGGCTGAAGGAGGTCCACATTGAACACTAGGCGCAAGCCAAGGAAGAGGGGTAGGTTAAGCTCAAAATCATTGTCACCCACAACCTTGGTAATGGTGTAAGGACCATAACGATGTGTAAAAGTATTCCGATGAGGCCCTGTAAGGCGTTCTTTTTGCAAGTGCAACCAAACTTTGTCTCCCAACCAAAATTGGTGTGGCACCTTGATGTAGGATCATTTCCTTCAACAATTAAAGAGGCCAGGTGGAGGAAAACTCAGCACCCAACACACATATTTCTAACTATTTTTGAATTCCAAGGAGGGCACATTTTTTTTTTTTGAAAGGATTGTAATTTAAATATTTTAAATGTTTTGAGGCTTGAGCCATCACATAAGGCCTCCAAGGTTGTAATCATTTTAATTATCAGATAAGGTTGTATAGATATTGAGTATCGACTCATATCTGAATGTAATTTCCATTCAATGTAATAGTCCTTAGTAGATGAATGTATTAACTATTTTAGGATAGCTCTTAGATAGTCTGGAGGGAAGGCTTGAGAAGCCCCTCATTGTATAAATATATGTAGTTTATGCCCAAATGAGGATGCTAAATGTTATTGTAGTTGTTGTTGAATATTGTTATTGTTGTTGAATGTTATTGTTATTGATATTGAGAGATCTATTGAAGATTATGAAGAGTTGCAAAGAGCTGTATGAGTCCATGTACATATTTTACTGAATGAATACAAGCAAAGAGGCTTGATTCCAATTGTATAGTGTTGTGTTCATCTGAATTATTTAAGTAGATGTGATGTTTCTTTATGTTCTCTGTGTTTTATTTGTTTATGTATATTTTATGCATGGATATGTACTTCATGGTTAAGTGTAGAAACCTTTGATGTTTCTATAATTTTCATTTGTTTATCTTTTGATATTCCTGGTGCAAGGAGTGCACAGTTCTTGCAAGGAGTGCACATTTCTTGCAAGGAGTGCGTAGGTCGAGTCGAGATAGAATCAGAAGCTCAGAAGAGATAATGTGAATTTACAGTGGAAGTGCAAGGAGTGCACAATTTTTTATTTGAAGTGCAGAGAGTGCACAATTTCTTAGAGGAGAGAAAATACTGGAGAATATCCATGCAAGGAGTGCATTGGGAAAACACTTTGTTTAAGTGTTAAATAAGTCTCAGAGGAGACGAGCACAAGGAGTGCGTAAGGATATTTTCTTTAAAAATATCTAAGTCTAAAAATTTATCAGAAGTTCAAAGGTTGCAAGGAGTGCTCCAGAGGTCTATAAACCTCGAAGGAAAAAATCTCATAAGAGATAGCGAGCACAAGAGTTCAACAAGATGGACTTAGAAAATTTCTAAGTCAAAATCTTTGAAGTGATAGAGGAGCACACAGGAGGGGGCCAAAGATTCTATTTATCTATTGCAATCAAGCTCATGAAGGATAGCGGTCAAAATATTCAAGGAGGAAAGGATTTTATTGTTTTAAAAGTTGAACATATGAGATATTTTCGGGAGGATCCAGGGTCTTTTGTCACCCTTAGATCTGGAGAAGAAACATGGGGTTTAACCTTGTAAGTAATTAAGGCTCTGCTCATTCGAAGAAGTCATGTATCAAGTTTAAAAGAGGATTTATTGAAGATAGAAGATATATGGTCAAGATCCATTCAGGAGGTTGCAAGAGAGTGGACAACCGTTGGATCATGAGGAGTTGCACGAGGTTTAATCAACGATGTCCTTCGAACTTCATGCATTTGGAATATTTGGCATGTGGAGAAGTCGGGACCTATGAAGCCCTGAAGGCTTGAATGAATCATGGCCATCCAAAACCTGAGGACACATGTCAGTATATCATGTACTCCAGTGGATTATCACTTCAGAAGAAGTTAAGAGTGGAAGAACCCCTGAAGTCTCAAATACCCAGAGTTCATCTGGGCCATCCATTAGAGAGGACACGGGTAGATAGATTAGGAGATATAGAGGATAAGTACTCCGAAATAATAGAAGGAAGAGGAGGTTGATCTCTCCAGAGTCCCAAAGCCTGTAGTTGATCAAGACCGTTGATCACTTGGAGGACACATGGAAACAAATCCAAAGGTCAGACACTATGGGGAAAATAGAATGCAGTGTTGTTTTGAATCCCGAAGGCCGGAGTCAATCCAAGCCTTCTACTGGAGAGGAATCATGGAACAAGATATCATGGTTCAGGTACTTGGCACTTCAGTGAAATCAAATCATCGTGTAGACAGGAAGGAAATTCCCCAAAGCCCCGAAGGAATCATAGCTGTCGATCTAGGAGGGTACACATGGAGGAAGGATAATTATTCAATGTTTCAGTGTCAGGAGATACAAGGAGTTATGTCATGTGGACGACCAATAAAAAATATCCTAAGTCCAAAGGGAATTGATCTGGACCATCCATCAGTCGGAGCATTGTGGACTATCAATCTGAGACTCGACGAAATTGATTTTTCGACGATCCGGGAGATTTGTGGAAAGGGAATTGTGAAGAAATCACCAAATCCAAAAAACATAATCTAAGCCATTGATCTCGATGATCATTATGAACTGTTTATCTAGCCACTTATTGTTTAGAAGTTCGCAGAATTTGTGTTGGGAGATAAGAGGATAGAAAGGTCCTGAATTCCTAAAACTTTCAAGGATTGAAGTTTGGCCCACGTTTTTGGCCCTCGATCTCTGGGAGGATTTGTAAGCACTCGGGGACTCCCAATATGAAAAATTTCATTCGAGAAAATGTTTTTAAGGACATGTGTATTAAGATTTTTGAATCATAGGGAGCCTGTGAGCTAATTCCATCTCTCGACTAGAACAATCATAGACCGAGAGGTCATGCCTGGGAGAGGGTGGGGTCAACATGAAGTGGGATCAGAGCCATAATTAGGCTCTATAAGAGAATAATACAACTTGGAACCATGCCACTGAGAAGACGTAGGGACAGACGTATAGAAAATCCAACCATGGAAGAAGAAATGAGGCAACTTCGTGCGAGATTGGATTCCATGGATACAAAACTGAGAAGAGAACTTGATATTGGTGACATCAGTGAAGCTGAGAGTGAATAGATGGAAGCTAAAGAAGCTACAGGAGAAGACACTGCAGAGGAATGCTTGTTGAGAGCTGTTGCAAAATTGGGAATCTTGATGTATGGGGGAAACTTCGATGTTGAGGAGCTGTTGGATTGGATAAGAGAATTAGACAAGTACTTCGATTATGAAGAGATTGAATATGAAAAGAAGGTGAAGCATGTTGTTACCAGACTAAAAGGACATGCAACACTATGGTGGTATGAATTGCAAGCTGACAAAAGACACAAATGTAAGAAAAAGATCAAAAATTGGGATAGGATGGTAGCTAAGTTGAAAGATAAGTTCATACGCAAACAATATCAGATCAATCTGTTTAGGAGGTTGTATAACTTGAGACAAAAGGGATTGACAATGAAAGAATACACTAAAGAGTTTTATAGATTGAACATTAGAGCAGGACATCAAGTGAGTGATGAGGAACATGTTGCTAGGTATATTAATGTCATGAGATATTAAATCCAAGAGGAAATCATCATGATGACCATGAGAACAGTGGAATATGCTTATCAATTAGCACTGAAACTAGAGGAGAAGTTGGCCAGAAAACAAAGCCAATGAAACAAAGGAAAACGTCCAAGCAGAGGCAAGGGAACTGTCTGAGAGAAGTTCCAAAAACCAAAACCTGAAGATGGAAAGTATCACAGTCATACAAAAAGAGGATTAAGTTCCAAAGATGGAAAACATGGTGGAAGAAACTCTTTTTCTTGAGAAAATGAAAGAATTAGAGGAGGAGAAGTGAGATGCCATTCTTGTGGAAAGACATGGCATATGTCTTGGGAATGTCCTGAGAGGAAGAAGAAATAAAGAGGTGGAGAAGCTCAAAGAAGGAATGTTGAGGTAAAAGCAACGAAAGATGGGAAATCCCTTATGATGAGGAAAGTTCTCTTAAAGCCATAGAAAGAAGCAAAAGAGCCAGTTCAGAGAAACATTCTGTTCAGGACTTCTTGCAAGACCAAGGATAGGGTATGCAAGATGATCATAGACAGTGGGAGCACTGATAACGTGGTATCCACAAAAATGGTGGAAAAGCTAGGGCTGGAGAAAACTACACATCCGAACCCATACAAGGTATCATGGCTACAAAAGGGACACCAAGGAATTCTAATTCGATAGTGCAATGTTGAATTTAATATAGGAGGTTATGAATATGAGATTTTGTGTGATGTAATACCCATTGACATTTTTCATGTTCTATTGGGAATACATGATGGGCGGAAAAAATTTACACCCTTGAGAAGAATGGCCTTACACACATGTTATTTCCAATGGAGGATAATAAAGTGAAAGAATAATCTAGCCCAAGCATACTTCTCATGAGTGGGAAGGAAATATTGAATGAAGTCAATAAGGAACATGATATGCATTTTGTTGTGTTGAGAAAGCCTAGAGTCATCCTTACAAGTACTTTTGTGTATGATCTGCTTGTAGAGATTATGTTGGATGATTTTGATGATATTGTGGTGGATGAGTTACCTCATTCCTTTCCACCCATTAGGAGTATTAGTCATCACATTGACCTTATTCTAGGATAAATTTTTCCAAACAAAAAAAATATAGGTTGACACCTCAAGAAAATGAAGAGGTCAAGAATCAAGTCCAAGAGTTGATGGATAAGGGTTTGGTCAAATAAAGTTTGAGTCCATGCGCAGTACCAACCATGTTGAGTCCAAAGAAGGATGGAGTTTGGAGAATGTGCACATGTTCTAGAGCCATCAACAAGATTACCATTAGGTATATATTCCCTTTACCCAAAATGGTTGATTTGATGGATTTCTTGAGTAGAGAAAATTATTTTTCTAAGATAGACTAGAAGAGTGGCTATCATCAGATAGTAATGAGAAAGGAAGATGAATGGAAGAAAACATTCAAGACAAATGAAGGGTTGTATGAATGGATTGTTATGAAATTTTTATTAACAAATGCCCCAAGCACATTCATGATATTGATGAATGAAGTACTCAAAGAATTCATAGGTAAGTTTGTTATTGTATATTTGGATTATATCCTAGTCTTCAATAAAACTGAAGAAGAGAACTTAAGGAATTTGAAATTAGTGATGAGGACGTTGAAACAAGAGAAGCTATTGATAAATCTGAAGAAATGTTCTTTCATGAATACATAACTCATATACTTGGGTTTTGTGATATCTTCAAATGAATTGAATATGGATCCAAATAAGGTGAGGGAAATGAAAGAATGCCATTCTCCAAGAAGCATATTTGAGGTAATGAGCTTCCATGGATTATCAAGTTTTTATAGGAAATTCATCAGGAATTTCAGTGGCATTTGTGCACCTATAATGGAGACTATAAAGAAAAATCACAAGTCTTTTAATTGAACAATAGAAGCTGAAAAAATCTTTAGAGTCTTAAAGGAGAAGATAACATAACAACCTCTTATGCTTCTGCTAGATTTCATGAAGATATTTCAAGTGAGGTGTGATGCAATTGGAGTAGCTACTGGTGCAGTATTGAGCCAATACAATAAGCCTGTTGCTTATTTCAGTGAGAAGTTGAATGACACTAAGAGAAAATATTCTACATATGATAAGGATTTTTATGCTATAATACATGCTTTGAAAAAGTGGAGGCACTATCTCATTCCAAAGGAGTTTGTTGTGTACAATTATAATCAGGCTTTACAATTCATAACCAGACATGAGAAGTTGAACAAAAGACAAGCTAAATAGGTATAATTCATGCATAATTTTACTTTTTCTATGAAACACATTAGTGGTAGCTCTAAAAATGTTGATGCTTTGAGCAGGAGATGTCTGATTATACAGGAATTTCAAGTGGAGACTTTAGGGTTTGAAAACATTAAGGAAATGTATCATGAAGATCCAGATTTTAAAGAGGCTTATGAAGCATGTGAAAACCCCAACACAACAATACCCAAAAGAAAAAATTCACAATTTTTTTTAGGGAGTGTTGAGTGCTCAACAGATAACAAGTGTCAGTTGGTGGTTGGTTGACAAGAGTTAGAGAGGAGAGAGAGATTGATATTCGTTGATCTCGGTGGGCCTCATCTATAAACTATAGGGACCATCGATGTAGGGATGTTAAATCTAGTGCAAAAGGATGTCACCGATGTGCTCCTAGCCATCAAGATATGAAATTTTGAATCGTAGGATATAGGGAAAGCATACCTTAGAGAATTGTCATTGGAGGTCGACAATTAAGGTTGAGTCTGTGGGATATTGAATACCGACGATGATGATAGGTGGGATGAAAGTTCGAACAAGAGACCCGATGTGCCACCGCTACATGGTTGGAAGGAACAATGAACAATGACGTGGGGTTGAGATGGTAGTTAGCTAATGAAGGCATGAGAATATTTAGGAAGCCATAATTTTTTACCCCAAGTTTGGATTTGGGAGTGATTAGAGCCGTTGGAAAACTCTCAATGAGCATAAGATAAAAATATGCTTTATAAAATCCTTTAAGAGGGTTGAGGAGAAGTGAAATCTTAATGCCCCATATCCTTAAAGGTTAGTAAGGGGTTCAAGTGTGTTACAGAGTGGTATCAGAGTTGACTTCAAACTCTTGGCTTTAATGGGTTTCCAAGGCCACTTAATCCTATTAAAAATGAACTTTTATTTTGTATGGATTTCATGTATTTAAAGTACCAACCGAAAATGATAACGATGTTGTTTTTTAAAAATGTAGGACAAACAAAAGTGAATGGTGTAGTGCAATATGAATGATACCTCACACCTCATAGACGAATATTTTGATGGTCAGAGGGACAGAGAAACCCCTCCACATTTGATGGCCATTGTAAGAAGTTTGAAGGAAGATAATGAGAGGCTTATGAGAGCCCATGTTGAGTAGGCATAGATAAATGTAGCCCTATTTCAAATCCTTTATGAAATTCAAAAAAATCTATAGTAAGGCCCTAACAATGTTGAATTGTAGCAGTCAGAGAGGGTGAAAACCCCTTTGGATGCTCAAAAGTGTGGATTGACTCACAATGACATGGGAGGTAGTTCATCCAGAAGAAAGTGTCAGGATTCCATGAAAGGTGAATCAAGTGGAGGTATTTCCATAGAGTCCTCTAGTTTGAATACTGATTTAGAAGGACATCCCAGTAGTGACACACAATCCAACATTCCTAAGAAGAAAAAGAGAAAAAAGTATCAGTGTTTTCTGACTGAAGAACTCAAGAAAGAAAAGCCACCTACCTTTGTTGGAGAGATAAAGAAACGATAAGAATTTGAAGCATGGTTGTTTGGATTGAAAAAGTACTTTTGAGTACATAAATACTCTAAAAACACCAAGGCCATGATTGCAATATTCAACCTGAATGGATGAGCTTCCATTTGGTGTTAAGATCTCAAATAAATTAAAAGGCTAAAAGAGAGAAAATTTACCTTGGATGCATATGCAAAGATATTTATGGAAATGTTGAGGTATGTTCCTTACCTTAAGAATCAAAAGGGGAGAATCCAACATTTTCTCAGTGGATTACCATAGTCCTACCAAGATCGAATTGATTTTAACAAACCCAAGATGTTGGAGGACACCATCTGGAAAGGAAAATGTTGTTATTATCATTTTATGCATTAGCATTAATCGTCCAAAGATTGGAAAAAGAAGGATAAGACCATATTCCATAAGAAGAGATTCAATTCCTTTCCTTGCAATAATTTTGGGAAGGATTCATAGTTTTTTCAACCAAACATGAGTGGGCATCTGTAAAACTTTCCATCTCAAAGTAGAAAGAAACCAACAAAGAAGAAAAGGGAGAAAAAAAATATCCCAAGAAAGGACCCTTACAGTTTTGGGGTTGTGGGGAGCCACATATATTGAGGTATTATCCCCACCGATAGTAGGACAATCAAAGAATTTATAATGTGCAGAAGCTAGCTACAATCAAATATGTGGCTAGGAGTGTACTGAGAATTTATGCAGTAGTGGAGAACTAGCAAGCAGACCACCAATCCTATGTGGTGGAGCTGGAATGTATTATCACTAAACAATTAATCTCCATATTAATTGATCCAAGGTCTAATATTAGTTATTTTTCACCTCGAGCGGTGGAAAAATGTCCATTATAGAGGAAGAAGCATACCAAGGTGTGGTTAGTCCAGTTAGCCAATGAAAAAAAGAGGAAAGTGACACAGGTAGTTGAAGCTTGTCCAATTAGGATGAGTGGATTTTAGACCCAAGCGGTTCTGAACATCCTACCCCTTGGTTCATATGACGTGTTGTTGGGCATGGGTTGGTTGGTTGTCCATAAATAAAAATTAAACTACTATGAGAATATATTAGAGTGTGAATATGAGAGGGGAAACACCATAATATTTCAAGGCATTCAAAATCCAATATTCGTGAGGCAAATAGCAACGTTGTAGCTTAAGAAATTTAGCAGAAAAGGGTTTCCTTTTTATGCTATACAAATATTAAATTCATCATAAATAAAGGAGTTGGGGGTTGAATACCACCCAATGTTGTGGGAGTACATATATGTATTTCATGAGGAGGTGCCTAGATTACCTCCTAAGAGAAACCTATATTTTTCAATCTACCTTATTCCTGGAGCAGTGCCAACATCGAAAATTCCTTACATGATGAGCACAACAGAGTTGGTAGAACTGAAAATGTAGTTGAAAGAAATGATGGATAAGGGCTACATCATGCCAAGAGTATCCCCATGGGGAGAACTAGATCTATTTGTAAAGAAGAAATATGGTGCCCTGATACTATGCATCAATTACATGCAGCTGAACAAGATGACCATAAAAAACAAGTACCCTCTGTTACACATCAAAATGTCACACATGAGTTTTGCACCCTAAGTCTCACAAAGTGATGTATGCACCTTGTTAAGTGTTGCATGCACTTTCACAAGTGTCGTATGCACCTTAAATAGTGTCACATTCATTTCTTTGAGTGTCTCAACCCATTGACACCATGAAATACATTTTCCATGAACCCTAATTCATATTGGAGGAAGAAATCCATCATTTCAAGGTCAAAACACACCTTTTCTTGGAAAAATTGACCATATTTGGGGAATTTATGAAGGGTGGATCCCCCTCTGGCCATGATGGGGGAGTTAAACTTCATGTAATGGTGCCCCTATTTCCATTTTATAAGAGCACCACTCTATAGGATTGCACCCTGTGTCCAGTTCTAAGGGAGCGCCAATCTTGTTAGAGCGAAAAGGGGGATCCTCCACCTTATTCTATGGGCCAAATTTCTTGGGATGAGGATATTTATGTTTGACCCCCATGCTACAGATTAACCTTAGGATCTGATCCAAACCTTAAGGAGCGATGTACTCAACCATATCCTTCATTTTCTCATGGTGGTTGTGCCTCTCAAGTCTATATATTGAAGGTGTTTCCAAGGTGAAGTGAGCAATAGAGGTATCAAACCTTTGATTCTGGAGGAAATATCTACACTTTGATGTCAATATTCATGAAAGGGATGGATGAGGAGAGCTTGGAGAATTTTTTCATCATCAAACATTCTTTATAAGTGCCTTTTTTTGGCTTTCCAATTAATATCAACTTGGCTTATTCCCTTCTAGTTCATGTTTTCTACATTTACTTGTCTATTGTCATTTCAGTCTTCATAGATATATATTCTTTATATAATTATATAGAGTAGGAGGAAGATTCCATTTTCTAGTCTTTTCAACCTTTCAGTCGCGTTGAGGATCTTGGAGACCAAGCGTCAGGATTGGAGTAGTGAGGACGAGCATCACAACAAGGTGCACTACATTCTTCTTCTCTCTCTCTCTCTTGATTGATTCAATTAGATCTATAGGAAAAGTGGAAACCAATTTTTTTATTCTATATTTTTACCAAATATATGAGTATTGGTCCAAAGGGGATCTTAGTCTGTCCTCAGGGCAAGATTTCTCACAACAAAAAAAATGGCGACTCCACTAGGGATGGACTTTGACTAGTCTTTCCTTGGATTGTCTAAAACCTTTGCTTATAATTAGATTTTTTTGGATGGTTGATTATGATATATTTCCCATTCCATCTTCTTTATTAAATATATCACAGAGTCATTGATTTATTTTTCTAAGTTTTTATCCTTTTTGAGCATTTTTTTGAAATTTTTCAAAAGGGTGGCACTCCCCTACGGTTCACACCAAGGCACCACTTACCTAGCTAGAGCTCCCCAGAGGCATGCAAGAGGGAGTCATTAGATGACTATAAATCCCCTAGATAATGATACAAAGAGACATTCCCCTAAATGGTGATCTATCTCCTTGAGAACATGAGCACCATTCCCCCTTTTTTGTATTTTTTCCCTCCTTATGCTTGCTCATTCTCAGTCTGATTGTGAGGGGAGATTTTCCCAGAGACTCCTGATTGTCTTTGAATTTGTTTGGATTGAGGATTTGATATTTATCACTCATTTTTACCTTTTTTGAGATTTCAAACCTCTTCTACATTGTGAGATTGGTTCACCTTTCTTTTCACTAGTTTGGTCTCCATCTCGTGATATTTTCAATTATTTGATTAATTGGAAGAGCCCACAAAGGTTTGATTGGTCATGAGTTTATATTTGATATTATTTAGAACATATTGCTCTTTTGAATGATTGATATTATTTTTCTTACCACAACCTAGCTTGAATTCTTGTTTCTTGATGCTCATCTTTAAGGATTGTTGACTGATTTCCTCATTGTTTGCGGTCTTTGAGTCTTGTCACTATTTTGAGTGTGTTTCTCATTATATATTTTTACTTCATTTTCCTTTGTATCTTCATTGGATTCTTGCATTGAAAGAAAGGAATTATAAATAACTTTCATTTGATTTAGGTTCATTGCATTTATAATCAAACACACATAAATTGTTACATTCAAATATTTGGGTGGTACATGTTTGTAATTTGCATTAGGTAAACAACATTGGGTTTATGCATTTGGGGAATGGAAAAGACTCTTCTCCTTTCCATAGATAGAGTTCATAAAACAAAGAGATTTACATCTCATTCTATTGCACTCTTTTGGATTCAAAGTCATGAACATCATCATTTGCGCATCCATACCCTTGAGTAAAAATCAACCTAATAATCAAAACACTAATTAAAATCTATCTAGAAATTTTACTTTCTAGACATTATGCAAACCTACATTAGCTTAATTGTAAGGATTTGGAATAGGTGTTGAGAATAACCTTCCAAAGCCATGAAAAACATAGGATCTTGTGATAGGGAGAGAAAATCCATTTTTTGTATAAGCATAGTTGAGTCCCCCCTCACACAGGGCTTAAACACGAGGTCACGTGTAGGAGAGAAATGAAGATTACCCCTTCGAGGATTAACCAAACATAGTGGAATGAATATTTATTGGGGATTATTCCTGAGAATCAAATTTTTTCATTTGGTCTTGAAGCTTCGTGAATCTCGAATCCATTCAAGGTCCTCTAGAGTTTATATTTCCTCTTGTCCTTAGTCCTCTAGAAGAATTTTGGACTTGATATCCTTCCTGTTATCACACGGTTTGTAGGAAGGGTTTAGGAAGCTTGAGTCACGGCTTAAAACTGGCGTAACAGGAGCTTCCCCACCCACTGTCACCTCGATGGGGAGCTCTTTCTATTTAGGATGGCTGGTCCAAGGGAGACGTCCCTATGTAATCTGGGTTTTAGAAGGGCTAAGGGATAATGGATCAATATGAGAGGTTCCCTTTCATAGATTACTGCCAAGTATGAGATAGTCAAGAGAAAAGTCTTCCACTGAATGGCACCTGTTTGCGAGACAAGACAAATAACTAGAATATGTGCTGCAGTGGTTAGTACTTCAAGATATTAATGATTATCTTTATCATATATATGAGCAAATGATTAAGTGCTATTATTGACGAAGTCAATGATGGCTAAATAAATACAAATGACTTTATCACTTCTTCAATAAATGCATGAGAGATAAGAGCATTCAATGTGTAAAATTAGATCCTTATCATATCACAATGCTACAAATATCAAATATGCTCACAATAAATATATTTGCTGCATCACCTATATTGTTGCTGCAAGAGGTGTGACGTCAGCCCTAGTAATAAGTTGTTTTGAAAGGGAAAGAGCACAACGTTTTACCAAACAAGCTTATATATGTAATCAATGGCTCAAAACCTATCAAAAGAGATGACAAAAGTCA
>ML782669.1:319919-375692 GCA_009831015.1 Picea engelmannii
CAGATTCCACTTTCTCTTTCCCTGTATCAGTTTGGTTTAGCTCTGAATGTGAATGTTTATTTCCATTGTTCAGCTCACAGATTGATTTCAGTTTCTTGCATGTCTCTCAAGCCCTACTTCGTACTGGTTTGGTTACATGGTTTGTTCATTCACCTTTGATGTTTAAATACTGATAAATCAATTCTTGAGGGCACTGTTTCATCCGTTTACATGTTGAATGTCTGAATGCTGTACTCTGGTTTAGTCATCCCATTGATCCATTTTGATAAAAAACACCAAAAACATTGATTTCTTAAGTTACCAAGCACCTCTGGTCTGCAACCACGGAGGGTTTCTTGGAGAGTTAACACAAAGAACAATGGATCACTCTGGATCTTGGTACACAACCTACTGGTACACCGTCTACTAGCACACAGGCTAGTGTTACACAACCTACTAGTACACCACCTACTGGTATGTCAAAGGAAGATTGGGAGAAGTTGGACAGAAGAGAAAGGAGTACTATTCGACTCTGCCTGGCAGATTCAGTGTTGTTGAACGTCTCGGGAGAATATACAGCCTAGGAACTATGGGATAAGTTGGGGAATTTGTATCAATCAAAGTCCCTGGTAAACAAGTTGTTTCTTCGAAAGAACCTGTATCATCTTAGGATGGAAGATGGAGATTTTGTGACAGAACATCTAAATGACTTTAATACTCTGGTAAGTCAACTTGTCTCTGTTAATATTACGATTGCAGAAGAAGATAAGTGTATTCATTTGTTATGTTCTTTGCCAGACTCTTGGGATAATCTAGTTGTAGCAATTGGTAGTACCACTCAATTTGCATTGAAGTATGAGGATGTATTTCCATCCTTGTTATCTCAAGAGATGAGGCGGAAAAGCATGGATAGTCATAACACATATGCTTTATTTGTAAGAGGTCATACCCAAGACACGAATCCTGGTAAGTCTTCAGGGGGGAGATCTAAATCTACAGGTAGATCTAAGTCTCCAAGAAAATCTTTGAGGAAATGCTAGAAGTGTAGTAAAACATGGCATTATAAGAAAGATTGCAAGTCTAAGAAGGTTGAAAAACCAAAGGAATCTGATAGTACCTCTTCCACAGAGGCGAAAACCTCCACTGAAGAAGGAGGTGATGTTTACCTAGCATCTATAGGTACACATGCAGACCGTGATGTATGGTTGATCAAATCAGGTGTGTCATACCATATGACTCCTTAGAGGGAGTGGTTCTCTGAATATGAAAAATACGATGGTGGTGATGTATTCCTAGGAGATGACTTGATAACTAAAATCATGGGACGTGGAAGGGTTAAGTTGTTGCTAAAATACGGAAGGATTAGAACTCTCCCTGGGGTTCTACACATTCCAAAAATTTCCAGGAGCCTTATATCTGTAAGCAAGTTGTATGATGTAGGAGTGGATACTGTATTTGGAAATAACACTTGCAAGATGGTATGAGGAGAAATGGTGTTGATGAGGGGAGTTTAGTGTGGAACTCTGTACAAGTTTTTGGGAAGCACTTATACTAATGGGTTTAACAATTATGTTGTCCTTGAGCAGACAAATAAATAAGACAAGACCAATACCATCACTGAAAAGAAGACCATGATGTGGCATCAAAGACTGGGGCATATTGGAGAAAAGGGAATTCGAACACTACACGATAAAGGCGTGGTTGAAGGTATGTCTAATTGCACTCTGGATTTTGATTTTTGTGAACATTGGATATATGGTAAACAAAATCGAGTAAGATTCCCATCTTGTGCTACAAGAGAAAAGGGGATCTTAGAGTTGATACACAGTGATGTGTTCTGACATGTGCCTGCTCCATCACTAGGTAAGTCTGTGTATTATGTTTCATTCATGGATGATTTCTCAAGGAACACATGGATTCATTTTCTTAGAAAGAAATCTGTGGTATTTGATAAATTTAAAGAGTTTAAGGCTTTGATAGAAAATCAGACAGAGAAGAAAATAAAGGTATTGAGAACAGATAACGGTGGAGAATTCTACAGAAATGAATTCAAAGAAATCTGTAAGAAGTGTGGTATATCAAGGTAGAAGAATACTCCATACACTCCTCAGCAAAATGGAGTTGCATAAAGGATGAACATGACACTAATGGAAAAATCAAGGAGCATGCTCAGTGGTGTCGAGTTAGGACAAGAATTCTAGGCAGAGGTAGTGGGTACAACATGTTACCTGGTCAATCAACCACCTTCATCAACGTTGGATGAAAAAATTCCACACGAGGTATGGACTGAAAATAAACCCTCTCTTCAACATCTTAGAGTGTTTGGTTGTGATGCTTATGTACATGTTCCAAAGGAAAATAGGAGTAAGTTGGATAAAAAAGCTGAAAAGTGTATCTTTATTGGTTATAAACATGGTGTGAAAGGTTATAATCTTTGGAACCCAGAAAATAAGAAGATTGTTTACAGTCAAGATGTTATTTTTAGAGAGGTAAAAGATGTGTCCAAATAGGAATTCCTACCAATACAAGACGAAACTGGGAAAATAGAGCTAGAGTTGGATGATGCAAAATCTGAATCATCTGAAGAAAATGAAGTAGAAGAAGAAGAAGAACCTCATACCCCAGTATTGAGGAGATCAGTGAGAGAAAGAAGGAAACTAGAAAGGTATAGTCCACCTGATTTCCATTCCAATTTTTCTTTATCTATTACTAATGATGATCCCAAAACTGTCAGGGAAGCAGTGAATTTAGAGGATAGTAAACTCTAGAAGAAGGCCATGGTTGAAAAAATGGATTCCTTGGATAAGAATGAGGCATGGGATATAGTTGAGTTTCCAGCTGGAAGAAAATATGTTGGTAGAAAATGGTTGTTTAAGAAGAAGTTTAATGCAAAAGGAAAAGTGGAGAAATACAAAGCTCGATTAGTAGCAAAAGGTTATTCCTAGGTAGAGGGAATTGACTTTGGTGAGATTTTTTCTCCTGTTGCTAAGTTAACTTATATTAGATTTCTTTTATCTATTGATGTTGCTTTTGATCTTGAAGTGGAACAAATGGATGTGAAGACATCATTCCCACATGGGGATCTGGAAGAAGAAATCTACATGAAGCAGCCAAAGGGATTTGTAGTAAAGGGAAATAAAGAGCTGGTATGTAAGCTAAAGAAGTCACTATATGGTCTGAAGAAATCACCTAGGATGTGGTACCAAAAGTTTGACACATACATTCTTGGATTGGGATTTGTGAGAAGCAGGGCTGATCACTGTGTATATTCCAAGAAGGTTGGTAATCACTTCATTTATGTAGTGTTGTATCTTGATGCCATGTTGCTGGTAGGAAATAACATGGATGTTATCAAGGAGGTGAAATCGCAGTTATCCTCCAAATTTGACATGAAGGATCTCAGTGTTGCTAACTTCATTATAGGAATGGAGATTAAAAGAGATCGTGCAAACATGAAACTCTAGTTGAATCAAAGGAAATATGTTGAGACAATATTGCAAGGGTTTATTATGCATGGAAGTAAACTGGTCAAGGTTCTTATTCATATAGGTGTAAAGTTATCTACAGATCAGTGTCCCAAGACACATGAAGAAGAAGAGGACATGTCCCATGTTCCGTATATCAGTGCAGTTGGCAGTTTGATGTATGCAATGGTCTGTACTAGACCAGACATTTCACATGCAGTGGGATTTTTGAGCAGGTATATGTCAAAACCAGGGATGGAGAATTGGACAACAGTAAATAGGGTCTTCAGGTATTTGTGTGGCACTACTAATTATGGATTGTGCTACCAAGGAAGACTAGGATTGGACATAGTGGTGAACATACATGGATTTGTTGATGCAGACTAGGATGGAGATCTGGATCACAGAAGATCTACAAGTGGGTATGTGTTTAACCTATTTGGAGGAAAAATCATTTGGATGAGCAAAAGACAAGCTGTAGTAGCACTATCAACTATAGAAGCTGAATACATGGCAGCCACTCATGTAAGCAAGGAAGCAATATGGTTACAAAGATTGTTTTCAGGTATTGGGTTGGTACAAAAAGCAGTGAGATTAGATTGTGATAGTCAAAGTTCAATCTTCCTGGCAAAGAACCCAACTTATCATTCAAAGACAAAGCATATTGATGTTCAATATCACTTTGTGAGAGACATGGTTGAGGAAAAGAAGGTGTTGCTGGAAAAGGTTGACACTTTGAAGAATGTTGTAGATTTATTGACAAAGTCTGTGTGCATAGAAAAGTTCTCCTGGTGTAGAGTAAAAATGGGCATTGCTTCCCTGGATTGTTGACTATATAACCCTATGGAGCCCTGGATGCAAAGAAAACAACAAGTGGGGGAATGTTGGCTATATGTTATATTCTTTGCATGTGTGTGTGGAAGCATCAGGTTTGACAACTGCGTTTTTAGCGGTTTTCTAAATTGATCTCGGATTAAGGGATTAGGGTTTTGGTTTTGGGTGATTTTTTCTACTTTTAGTGGATTAAGGGATTAAGGGATTTGGGTTTTGGGCAAATTTTTCTATTTTTAGCGGATTTTTCTATTTTTAGCGGTTTTCTAAATTAATCCCAGATTAAGGGATTAGGGTTTTGGTATCTACAGAATACCTAAAAACATTGTATATATTGTATGGTGAATGGTGAAATTCGATATAATGAATATAATAATGGTTTTCCCCAGTTGAGGGTTTTCGGTATAAATATCTGTGTACTATGTGAATGAGACATTGATTAAATTTTGTTTTGCCTAAGAATCTATATGCATTGCTTTACTTCACAGGTTTAAAATTTACAGATGTGCTATGGAAAATCTACAACTCATTTCAAAACATCCAGTCACCATGAATTTAGTGTTCCTTGGCACGATTCCTCCTCCCACATTATCTGTTATACATTCTGGATGCTCTGCATGCATTCTATTCACGAATCAGGTTTATGCATTGTTTGTAATCTTTTCTCGCAAGCCTAGATTGATCAGGTTTTCCTCCTTGTGACTTGTCAGATCCACCACTCGTAAGAAAAATATGGGTTGCACCATTGAAACCTCCAAAAACATAATAAAGGGAACATGTACTGGTATAAGTGCCAGGCTCGAGCCCCAAAGTGATTGAGATTCATTCTTACTCACATCAGGCATCCCCAAGGATCCAATGGGAGTTTTCCCTCTACCCATGGAAATAATGATATCACACCACACAGAGATGGGAGGGGGAGAAGTTGAGTAGTAAGGAAGGATGTTAGAAGCCATTTCTTCCCAACAACAGATACTCCAGAGAAGGGGTAGGCCAAGGAAGAAAAATGAAGTTGGGGAAACTTGAGTCCCAAATGAGCCACGCATAAGATCGACTGTCGAAGAATTACTTATGTAGGCTATTCGGTTGGAACCTGTCGAAGGTACAAGCCGAGAGAGAGGGAGAAGAATGAGGAGGATATATGCCATGGGAACTAATGTTCGAGATCCATCTCAAAAAATGAAACTGTCACAACTCGCCATTGCCAAACTTTACCAGGAGAATAGGGAACTGAGACAACAACTAGCAACAAAGACCCTTGAAGTGTCAGCATCGCAAAGCTGCGAAGGAAACATGACATGGCTCAAGATATAGGCTAGAGAGGCACAGGGTACAATTGTACATCTTTTCGAAACACAAATACTATCAGAAGAAAGGAATGTGAAGCATTTCAGAGAATGTGAAGCGACCGAGAAAAAATCCCATGGAGAAGAAATATGATTAACTGAGTCCATTCTCGTATCCTCAAACAAAGAGAAAATCTTGAAAATTTTGAAGGAGGCATCATCCTTAGACGTTTTTCATTTTGGTAACGACCATGATAGTCAACAACCACTCACCATGTACACTCCCCAAAAATGAGCGCACGACAAAAATCAAAGCCGTTGCAGTAGATAGTGAGACCCTGACATAATATTTGATCTTTCATAAATTTTTCCAAAGGAAGGAATTGACACATCATTCTTCCCATGAAGAGACCTCACTGCTAACCGAATCCCCATGGTAGAATACAAGTAGTCGTGATTCGGCCAGAGCAGTTGTTTTCTATTTTTAGAAAGGCGTCATGCAAAGAGTCATTCAACATAGAGTAGTCAGTTTCCTAAATTTTAGAGATAGTAGCTAGAGAGCAGGGTAACCCAAGAGGCACCCTTTGCTATATATTTGATATTTCCAATGTAAGCTGGGTTGGTCGGAAAACTAGTGTAGACAATGACTATGGAATGTAGTTTGAGCTCGATCAAAATTTAATGCAAGAGTCCTGAATATTGATGAAAAGATTCTAATTGTAGTAGTTGGATGTATTGTTTCCTTTATTTTCATACGTACTTCATGTATTCTTTATTCATATCTATTTCTGTCTAAATAGGAACATATTTTCGAACCTGGGATTCACTGCGCATTTCCTCGGGATTCACACCATTTAGAAAAACCATTTTCCTCTAAGTTAACTCTGAATTCATCCTCACCGATGCTCCAAGTTGCTTTCTGTGTTCCCCCCTCGCCTCACAGAATGATTTTTCACTGAATATTGTTGCTCGCTTAGCCTTTATCCTCTCAATTTCAGTCACCGAGTCATTTGTTTCTATCATTTTTTCGAACCGACTCCATATTCCAAGGTATTACTCTCTTATGTCAATATAACCAGAACTTATTATTTCAAAGGTGTTAAATGTAGCCGATAGCTCAAAGTCATATCTTGTACCGAGACAAAGTCTCTCTCGAGAGACCTCTCCAGGTTTGAAAGGCTAGTTTCGGATCTTAAAGTTGGTTTGTAGGTTTTCTCTGTCATTTGTTTCTCAGCCAAACGAAGTTTACAAAGAGCTAAAATTCTGGCACCGTTGTCGAGGATGAAATTGAATAAATATTCCCTCGGAGAATGACTAAAGTTACAGTTTTGTCCCTTGAGGGTAACAGAGGGACAAACATCTATGTTGGATGAAACATTTACCCTGGGGACTCCAGTCAAAAATACCAGTAGCACCAAGTAACGGGTTCAAAAACCCTGGCTCCGAGGACGATCTATACCAGAGAAAATCCTGACCCAAGCTTGGTAGAGCCTGTGTACGACCCTGAGAAAATTTTGTGTAGGACTAAAGATCAAGCACCAAACCCGTTCTATTACCTGGAAAAAAGTTTGTCCTTACCCAAAGATGAAACATATAGCATTGACGACCTTGAGTTCGACGCATTATTTGAACAAACCATGTTCAGTTCTAAGTCATAAACCAACTTGGATGAGATAGTTTTAGACCAGAAGAGATTCCAAGACCTAGTATATAATAATATCCCCCAAACCCACAAACATCCTAAAGCCATGGCCACCAAATTCGCCTCCCTTGTTCTTCCATCCCAACTGCATGATTTGCCAGAAAATTACAGTTAGAGGATTAAGCTCTACGATGCTAAAGGGAAAATTTCAACCCAAAAGCATCTGTATTGGTTCAACAATTTCGTCGACATAGAAGAGGTAGACTATGTAGACATGAAAATGAGGTTGTTCGCATAGATTTTTGTGGGGGAGGTGAGGAAGTGGTTCAAATCCCTTCGAGCAGGAAGTATTTGAGACTTTGCCGCATTTAAAACGTCCTTCCTTGCCAGATGGGGAGACAAGAAAAACCCCTTGAAACTATTGACATAGTATAATAATATGAAGAGGGCTTAGGAGGAAACGATGCAACAATTCTTATCCTGTTTCATGAGGGATTATAAATCAATCCCTGTAGAAGTCCAGCCACCCCCTGGGGTTGGGTAGCTACGATATGCAGACTCTTTCGGCAACGATTTCACCCTACTATTGAAAGAAATAAGATCAACAAATCTTGACACAATGATGAGCGATGCAATCGAATTCTAGGTAAATATGATGGCATCGGGGAAGATCAAATAGAGATTCAACATGGGTGATAGGAAACCCAAAGGGGATGCGCAACCATCAACATCGAGGTCCACAGACAGAATTCTCAGAGTATGAGCTATTGACAATCTCGAGGGGACATAATTAAATCACCGATGCATTGGCCACCTCAGACTCATTTTTTAAAATTCCTATATTTCCAAACAGAAAATACGAGATCGAAGTCAAACACAGGCCGACAGTGCCTGATAATATCAAACATTGGCAGGTGTTTGAGGACAACAAACAGGTGGAGATATTTCTTCGAATGAGTGACGAGTTCACTAATATAAACATTGATGATGAGTGTTTTTGTGACGAAGACGAGAGCACGTAGTGATGCAGACCCTTTCTAGAACCAAATAGCAGGAAGGGACATGGTACAACTGAAAAGCAACATCATCCCAAAGGGGATAGTTCCGTTGGAAAATATGTTTGAGGAAAATGATGTGGCTAGAAATCCCAAGATCACTGCAAATGATGAGGATGTCGAAGACTGCAACATTGGGACTGAGGATAACCCAAAAATAATCAAATTTTCAAAAACACTCAGTCCATAGGTCAAACAAGACTACATCAAGCTCATGAAGGATTTCGCAGATGTTTTCTCTTGGAGTTACGACGACTTGAAGGTTTACGACACCAAAGTGATCCACCACGTCATTCCTCTCAAAGAAGACAAGAGGCCTTTCAAACATAATCTGATATGGATAAATCCCTTGCGATGACCGCTAATCAAAAAGGAGGCAAAGAAACTCTACGAAGCTAAAATTATCGTTCCTTTAAGGTTTTTGAAATGGGTGGGCAACTTGGTGCATGTAAGAAAAAATAGCGATGAAATAAGATTGTGTGTGGATTTTAGAAACTTGAACAAAGTATCCCTCAAGGACCACTACCCGCTCCCTAAAATGGACTATATCTTGCAAAGGGTGGTGGGGTCCCAGAAGATGTCCATGTTGGATAGTTTTTTGGGTTACAATCAGATCTTGGTACACATGGATGACATGGAAAAGACTACTTTTACGACACCATGGGGGACGTTCATGTGTGCCAAGATGCCTTTCGACATGATGAATACTGGAGCTACCTTCCAGAGGGAAATGGACATCACATTTGCTGATGAAAAGGACAAGTTTATTGTGATCTATCTGGCTAACATCACAATATACTCTGACTCCGACAAGCAACACCTCGGGCATCTGAAAAAGGTTTTCCATAAGTGTAGGAAATTCGACATATCGCTAAATCGGAAGAAATCACATTTCTATATGGAAGAAGGGAAGTTGTTGGGGCACATTATCTCAAAAGAGGGAATTAATATAGACCCCAATAGGGTTGAAGGAATCCTAAAAATTGGTGCTCTGCGCAGTAAGAAGGAAGTGCAATCCTTCTTGGGAAAAGTAAACTTCTTGAGAAGATTCATACCGAACCTGGCAGAGATTATAAAACATATCACCTAAATGCTCAGAAAGGGGAATGAGATCAGGTGGAACCTGGAAGTCAGGAAGTTATTTGAAGATATCAAGGTGGTGCTAGACAGTCCAAACTTCACGAAATATTTCATCCTGTTTTCATTCACCTCAGAGCATACGATTGTCGACGTGTTGTTATAGAAAGACGAGCAGAAATTCGAGAATCCCATAGCCTATTTCAGCTGAACGCTGAGTGATGCTCCACTAAGGTATGAAATTATGGAGAAACAAGCATATGCCTTAGTGAAGGCTCTAAAGGAGTTCAGAATGTACATATTACACTCCCATGTTATCACTTACGTGCCCAACAATTTAGTCAAGGATATCTTGACTTAGCCTGACCCAAAGGGAATGAGAGGTAAGTGGATCACAACTATTCTGGAATATGACCTAGAAATCAAGCCCATGAAGATGATAAAGGGTCAGGGTCTTGCAAAGTTGATGGTATAGTCGGACTGCAACGTTCTGGGGATCAACTTCATCGTCGATCTATTAGAATACCCTCAAGAAGAAACAACTGTGCAGGTCTCTCAAGAGTTCGTTGATTCAACGTGGTATACATACATAATCTATGTGATAATAAATCTGCAAGCCCCTTCGGGTTTAAGCAAGAACAAGGCCATATTTTTAAATCTCAAAGCAGTTAAGTTCTACATCCTAGATAGTTCACTATACTAGAAAGATCTCAGAGGGATATTGCTAAATTGTTTGCTGGAAAACGACGCGAAATGAGTGATCGAAGATTTTCACAAAGGCGACTGTGGAGGACACCACTACTGAAAAAACAACATGTACAAAATCATAAGAGAGGGTTACTATTGGCATACCATATTTGCTGACGTATACAAAGAAGTTTTCAACTGCCATGAGTGTTAGATTTTCGATGGAAGAAGAAAAATGCAACCCCTGCCACTAAAGCCGATCTCAGTTGAAGCACCTTTCATGCAGTGGGGCTTAGATTTCATAGGGGAAATAAATCCTCCATTCTCTATGTAACATAGATGGATATTCACTGCCATATATTACTTCATGAAATGGATAGAAGAAATCCCCATGAAGCAGGCTACTGATGCAGTCATCATCCAATTTTGGAGACAAACATCCTGTTGAGATTTGTATGCCATGTCAAGATCATAATAGATAACGTGACCGCATTCAAGTCCAAGAAGATGGAGAATTTTTTTCAGGGTTACAATATAACCCTGGGGCATTCTACAACATACTACCCACAAGGGAATGGGTTAGCAGAATCATAGAATAAAATCCTGACTAGGATCATCAAGAGACTCCTGCAAGACAACAAGAAGGCATGGCATAAAAAGCTTATCTATGCATTGTGGGTGGATAGGGTTACCACCAATAATTCCATGTTGACATCGCCTTTCCATATTTTATATGACACAGATGCAATTTTCCTCACCTCGTTGGGGTTTCCCTTCAAAAAGTTGTTGCAAGAGCAGGATGCTGAGCCAGATGACAGGAAGAGGAGAATAAATCATTTGATCCACATACAACAGATGAGATAACATGTGTACAATCAATCACAACTCCACCAGGAAAGGATGAAGAAAACCTTTGAAAAGAACTCTAAGAAGGAGGATTTTCAGTTGGGGGAACTGGTGTTGAAATGGGATGTGAGAAATGAAGATAAAGGAAAGCATAGAAAGTTCGACAATCTTTGGACATATCCTTTCAAAATCAGTGCATATCACGGAAACAACGCCTATTTTCTAGAAGAAATAAATGGAGAGTCCATTGGTTGGGGGCTTGTAAATGACAGGTTCCTTGAACACTATTTAGTGAAATAAAGTTCATTTAAGTCACATACCATTGTAAATAGTCATTTTGTTTTTGTGTCAAGTCAGTTGGTCAGCAGAAAATTGGATCCTGAAGTGAAGGCCCTGAGTTTATGTTGAAGTCTTTTTAGGAAATACGTTGATAGTTTTAGGTTGCATTTTATTTTGCATATGTCATATGTCTAAAAGTTGAATAAGGCCCAATGGTCAGGCACCTAGTCTTCTATTCTTTTCTACCTCACAGGGAGCATAGCATCCCCGTTGGAGCTAGCTGTTAGCGCCACCATTTTTCCTTCAGTTAGAGTCAGTCTTAGTCGAGTCATTCCTTATGCATCAAGGCATGTGAGGTCAGGTACTTAACAACAAAAGGGTTTAAGTCATCAAGTGGTCGGTTTTCCCTTGGAGTCGGGAAGGGATGTCACAGTAAAAACATGTGTAAAAGTACGAGTCTGTTCCTAGAGAGTCGAGTCCTATAAAAAGGGAGTCTCTACGTGCCCTTGGTCGAGGCAAGTTGTTAATAGAAGTCACGTTGGCAAGTGCAGTAACCATTATCAGCTCATTATGAAGGCCAAGAAGATGAAAAATTGCGACGTTTGTATCACGTATGCCTTGCAACCTTTATCAGTTGTACTTTACACACACGAATGTGCTATGGAAAATATATAGTTCGTTTCGAAACATCCAGTCGCCATGAATTTAGTGTTCCTTGGAATGATTCCTCCTCCTACATGCTATGTTATAAATTCCATATGCTATGCACACATTATATTCACGAATTAGGTTTATGCATTGTTTGTAATATTTTCTTGCAAGCTTAGATTGATCAAGTTTTATGCCTCGGGCCTTTCCAGATCCACCATGTGCAAGAAAAATATGGAAACCTCCCAAAACATAAGTGTAACATACCCAACCACCAACAAGTCGGGGGTATGCTACCTGTAAGCCCACCCTTAGACTTCTTTCTCATGTTGATACCTTCTTTATATATTAAGGATGCATAAGATAACAAATTTAATGACATGCACAACAATATCCAACAAACATGCATAATCTAAATATTATATTAAACAATAATCAAATATACACAGTGGAAATACATTCATATACATGTAAATGATAATTAATTACACAATGAAATACATTCATACACAGATAATAATATCAAAACATAAATCACTTATCTTTATGAAAGATGACACTGACTGGCTACAGACTAAGGACGTTCCACCCAACCGTAGACACCACTACTCCAAATCTCAACATCAGTGTCACCCTCGATCCAAGGCTATGAATCCACAAGGATGGTTCCAGAGTGTAATTGAATTCCCAAACAAGTCAGCTCTCATGATCTCACAGGTTACCCGACACCCACAACAATCCAAGTACCCGAATCTCTTATACCCATCTTGTACCACCCCAAGAGACCGAACCTCCACCCTTCTCTGCCACGTAGTCCCTTTGGTAGTCCTTCTCCTTTATTTTCAGGGCCTCTAGCATAGTTGGTCTAGAATCTCAATGTTGGGACTCTTAGGACTCGTAGTTGTGAGAAAAACAAGGCACATGCCAATGCATTTCATACATGCAGGCCCTAGGTCATGGCTAGATCACACCAGTGACCACTACAACCAGCTATACCATGGCTAAATTCTTCAACAACTTTGTTTCCTTTGCCAAGCCAAGATGCAGGTGAGGATGGGTTGATGAATGGGTCAGGGGGTGCATGCATGGGAGTGCGTGAGGGAAAAATGAGAGAGTGAACAGGAAAAAAATGAACAATTCATCAGTCGAACCCCCCATCAGGACAGAAGCAGGTTTAAGCAACCTCGTGGGGAAACAAGAACCTCCTGGCCTTCCCCAAGAAGCTCACGTAACCAATCCCCTCCCTTATACAAAATGGGTAATTAAAAAAAATAGGAAATAAACACTTAGTCCCTCAAGCTCTCTCTCTTGTGGAATCACAACCCCCTATAACTCTAGTCCTTGTTCGTCTAGTAGCCAACAATGTGTTTATTATTAATAATGATCAAAACATTACATTTTTGGGGCATACTATCCCTTTAATAATTGTTTGGGCACTCAGGCCTCTTAGCATTGTAACAATACATTATTTAAAATGGGGGTTCGAAACCTGGGGTGTTACATCCCCTCCCCCTTATTTTGGCACCGTCCTCATTGCATATGCAAAATAGAGATCAAAATCTCAAATTTATTCAAAAAGTTGTGGGTACTGTGCCCGCATGGCATCTTCATGCTCCCAGGTAGCATCTTCAGGACCGTAGCAGTTCCACTGAACTTTTACCAGTTCTATAACTCAATTCTGGAGCATTTTGACTTTTTCTGTCTAATACCCACATTGGATGAACCTGAAAGTATCCCTTCGTCTCTACCTGAATCATATGCCAATCAATAAAATGGTTAGGATCATGTACATATTTCTTTAGTAAAGATACATGAAATACATTATGCACATTCATGGAAGCAGGCAATGCAAGCATGTATGCAACTGGCCCTATTCTATCCAATATTTCAAATGGACCACAGAATCTGGTTGCCAGCTTTGTACAACTGCCCAATTTCAAAGAGATTTTCTTAGACTTCACTTTCAAAAGTACATGCTCCCCTACTATAAATTCTCTATCTGTCTTGTTCTTGTCTGCATAAACTTTCCATCTATCCTGAGCTGCCTTTAAATTGTGCTTGATCTTAACCACCTGGTCCTCCATGTCCTTGAGCAACTCTGACCCAAGTACCACTCTGTCTGCTGGGTTGTCCCAACTCACTGAAGTATTGCATTTCCTACCGTACAAGGCTTCAAATGGGATCATTCTCAATGAATCTTGAAACTCATTATTATATGCAAACTAAACCAAGTGTAAGTAATCTTCCCACTTAGATGGCTTATCCATCACATACATTCTCAACATGTCTTCAATTATTCGATTGAATCTCTCTTTTTTCCCATTTGTCTGGGGATGATATGTTATGCTATAGTTTATATTTGTGCCAAATCCTTTAAACAATACCCTCTGGAAATTTGAGGTAAACTTCATATCTTTGTCCAAGACGATTTTCCTAGGTATCCCATGCAACCTAGCAATTTCCTTCATGAAAATTTATGCAATATTAGCCATTGTATGCGTTGTATTCACAGGCAAAAAATGAGTAGCCTTTGTTAATTTGTCAACCACCACCATGATTGAATCATGTTTCTTATTCGTTCTGGGTAATCCTGTGATTAAATCCATGGTGATCACTTCCCATTTCTTCTCTGGAATTGTCAACCCGCTGGGTGCCTATGCTCAACCTTCACTTTCTGACATTCCATACATTGAGTGATGTAATCATCAACATCCTTCTTCATTCCCGACCAAAAGAACTGGCTTCTTACTGTTGTAATTGTTTTCTGGTAACCTGGATGTCCAACATAAGGAACATCATGCATTTCCTTCAGTACCAAATTACTCAGTTCTCCAAAACTAGGAACATATATTCTATTCTTATGCATGAGTAATCCATCTTCCTTTACCTCATACTCCTTTATTTTCTGCTATACATTTCCTTGCTGTAAGTTTTCCTTTACCTGTAGGTAATGCCGATCTATAACAAGACTGTCTAAAATTATTCTCTTCAAGTCGGAATGATGCATACTGATAATAGTAGCATGCATGAGATGCACTCTCCTAATAAGTGCATCAACAACTTTATTCTCCTTTCACTTGATATTCTTGATGTCAAAGTCATATTCACTTAAAAATTCTAGCCATCTTGTTTTCCTGGCATTCAAGGTTGGATGTTAAAAAACATACCTTAGGCCAATGTGGTCTGTCCTTAATTTTAATTTATTCCCCATGAGATAATGCCTCCACATCCTCAAGGCGTGAACAATGGAAACAAGTTCAAAGTCGTGCATGGCATAGTTCCTCTCATGTTCCTTAAGATTTCTGGAGTCATATCCAATGACATGTCCTTTTTGTATGAGGAATCCCCCAAGTCCTTCCTTACAAGCGTCTGTACATACCACAAAACTTTCATTTGGGTAGGCAATCTTTAACACAGGTGCACTAGTAAGTAATTCCTTCAACAAATTAAAATTCTTTTCACACTTGAGTGTCCCTTCAAGTTTAGTTCCCTTCTTTTGCAAATAAGTGATGGGATGAGAAATCATAGAGAACCCTACTATGAACCTTCGGTAGTAGCTGGCTAATCCCATAAAATATCTGACGTTTGACACATTTCTGGGGGTTGGCCATCCTCTAATGGCTTCGATATTCTCTGGATCTACTGCTATGCCCTGCTCTGAAATAATGTGTCCCAAGTAATGGATCGTCTTTTGATAAAAATAACACTTACTCAACTTGGCATACAACTGATGTTCTCTCAGTACTTGCAATACCAATCTTAAGTGATGGTCATGCTCCTCTTCAAAATTAGAACAGATAAGTATGTCATCCAGGAATACTATGACAAACTTGTCCAAATAGTTTCTGAATATGCCATTCATTAAGCACATGAAGACAACAGGTGCATTGGTCAGTCCAAATGACACCACTACAAATTCATAATTCCCATACCTGGTCCTAAATGTTGTCTTATGAATGTATTCTTCCTTGGTTCTTACCTGATGGTATCCTACCCTCAGGTCAATCTTTGAAAATATCTTTTCTCCTCTTAGCTAATCAAAGAGGTCATCAATTTGGGGTAGCGGATACTTGTTCTTTATAGTGTACTTGTTCAGCTGTCGGAAGTCAATACACAACCTCAAGTTTCCATCCTTCTTTTTGACAAAAAGTATTGGTGCTCCCCAAGGTGAAACACTTGAACGTATGTACCCTTTCTTCAACAATTCTTCCAACTAAATCTGTAATTATTTTAACTCTTGTGTGCCCAATCTATAAGGTGTTTTTGACACCGGGGCAACTCCTAGCACTAAATAAATTGAGAAATCTGTCTCCCTCCTTGGTGGCAATCCAAGTATTTCTTGGAATACATCTTCGAATTCCTGTAGCATCGATAAATTTTAAGGCTTGGCCCCTTTATATAAATTGGCTCCTCCACATGAGCTACATACAGTTGACATCCTTTTCTAAAACATCTTTTCAGCTTTAAGGCCGAAATCTCCCTTATAGAGATGGGTCTTGGAACTCCTTTCACAATGCTCTATTTTCCATCTCCATCAAGACATGTGAATGTCTTTTTATGACAATCTAGGACAACATTATGCTTTTCCAACCAATACATCCCATTCAGAACATCATAAGACCCCAATGGTATGATATTTAGATCAGTACTAGTATTCACGCCATTAAGAATTATGGAACAATTTTTGACCATACCATGGATTCTTCTTTTGGTTCCAGTGGATAACTGAACCAAGCTTGCTTTTCCAAGTTTACTTTTATCCAAATGTAATCTATCCACTACCTTAGGATCAATGTAACAATGAATTGCTCCTGAATCAGTCAAAATAGCAACAGGATGATTTATGATCTTACCTTCCACCTCGATCATATTGGATTAGTACTCTGCTTGTCGATCATTTAAAGCTGCATAGATTCTTCTCATATCTTCGACTGTTGTAGCCTCCTGGATGTTGTGCACAATCTTCACTCTATCCTTTATGTGTGGACAATCTTTGTATAGGTGATATTCCTTGCATTCCCAGCATTGGATTGGTGGTCTTCCCCTTTTTCCCAAAGAATCTTCCTTCATGGAATCCCCCTTAGCATACTCATATTGATTATTTCTATTAGGCTCATTCCTATTGAAGGGAGGTTTGAATCCTTTCCTCCTCTAATTGGACTTTGCATTCTTCTTGTCCTTCAAAGATTTTTGCAGGGGTTCTCTTCCCTGGCCTTGCTCATACAAGTATTTATCCTTCTTGATAGCTTCAATCAAGGTCTTGGGTTCATCATACTTGATATTTTCCTTATAAAAGGATAGCAATCCACTTAGAAATCTTTGTATTTTCACTTTCTCATCACCAATGAACCTGACATACTTTAACAATCCGAAGAACTTTTTCTCATATTATTCCATAGTCATGCTTTCCAACCTAAGTTCAAATAATTCCTGCATATTCTTGTCATAGAAATTCTCTGAGAGGTACTCCTTCTGTAAGTACTTCTTAAACTACTTCCAAGTGATCCTACTTTTAGTAACATGCTCCACTTGCTTCATTTGGTCTTATCATATTGCAGATTTTCCGTGTAAGTGGTAGGTGGAAATCCTGGCTTCTAGGTTGGATGAATATTTATGCAACTGGAAATATCTTTGGAGCCCAAGAAACCATGCTTCAACATCATCTTCCCTTTCTCTTTCACCCTCAAAGGAAGGTGGATTGAGCTTCCTCATCTCTCCTTGCAAAAAATATACCTCTTGTTTCCTTCTCTGGTGTCTGACATGAGACACCTATAGACTTCTTACAGGATCATTCGATGCATAAAAATTTATTCCTGAGTAAGGAGGTGAGTGGTGTCCATGAGATCTGCTAGCACTTCTAGAATAACCAGCTCTTACATGAGCATATCTTCTTTCATGACACCTTCCTTCTTCCTCTTGTCTTGAGTTTGATCCCTTCTATGTTTTCCTCTACAACTGATTTAAGCTCTGCAACACTTGAGCATTTATCTGAATTTTCTCTCTCATCAGTCTCTCGTTGTCTTCTTTGTAGCTCTGCACTTCCATCTTCAGAATTCTTACCATTTCTATTAATGTTTCCTACTATTCTTTTCCCTTGCATCCATTGGACTCTATCTCTGCATTACCAACTCTGGTATTCTCGTCTTCGGCCTCCTTATCCTGGCTGGAGTCTCCCTCGCCTTCTTCCATTTCCTCAATATGCATCTTGAACTGACGTGCTAAAGCCTCTTAATTCTGTAAAATGTGCAAGAAACCATTTTGTTAGAATTACATATATGGTAAAAAAAAATTCCGAACCACGCTACAGGTCTCTTTCTTGTTTTTGTTCATGGAGATCATATCCCCATTCTCCAAAAACAACAGTGTTCTGTTATTCCTGGGCTGGCACAAAATTTCACCCTGCACATGCCCTTCCTTCCAACCACCTCCTAGGTGACCATGACTAGAAACCACAGATAAATCCTTCCTTGGCACTTTTCTGTCTCAAGGACAACCAATTCTGCCCTTAGCCCTCCTTTCCTCATCTCTCAATCTGCATATGACCAAGCCCATGACCCTACGCTTAGCTGAAAAGGTTCTTGTCTAGAGCTTCGGGACTTCGAGACTTTCAACCAGGACCAGATCAACAGTCCTCATCCTCCACGATCAACGATCGAGATCCACTTCGGGACTCCACACTTTGGAAGTCTCAACTTTCTTTGCTTGCCTACTCTCTGAACGATTTTACCTAGAGTTCATGATCTACTGACGGGTGTCCTCCCACAGATCAATGACTATGAATCGCTTCAAATCTTCAGGATTCAGAAGTTTCAAACTTCCCTCCTGCACATTCTCCTAGAGTGCTTTCACTCGAAGTCGATGATCCTTCGAAGTGTGTCTTATGTTATCGACGGTTGATATATACTCTGGCCTTCAAGAGTTTTTGACCCAACACAACCGGTCATATATTTCCCTTCTGAAGTGCCCAGTCTTCTAGACTACACGATTTTTCACCACGTGGTGAAATGCTGGAAGAAGACACGTGGCCCAATCAGGCGGGTGACATGTGTCACATTCTAATCAAATTTTCAATATTCCAAAAGATCAAATCTCATTGACACATGGCACACATCCCATGTGTCCATGTCATCCCAGGTGACGTCCGCAAGCCACGCCACTTTGGGGATTCCAGTGTCCACATCACCTCTAGGTGATGTCATCATGCCCCATCATTTTGGCTCTTCGGGCTTCGGGAGTTTTCAAACTAGCACACTTCCAATTCTCCTGAACTCTGAATTCCCTAACTGGTTAATCTATTGCCATGTGTCCTCCTGGATTGAATGACCAAGATTCACTTCGGGTCATCACCCCAAATTTAAAGATTTGCTCCATGTGTCCTCCTCAATCTGATGACTATGTTTTACTTCGAGGCTCCAGACTTTAGAGATCTCAAACTTCAACCTTTTTCCTTGAAAACGTTTTTATCTAGGGCTCGCAATCTACAGACGTGTGTCTCCCATGGAATGGCGACTACGATTCCTTCGGGACTACGGACTCCAAAAATATCAAATTTTGAACTTATCTGGCCCCACTGGCTTTTATCTGAATCCATGGATCTGGTGACATGTGGCTCTCGATAGATAAATGGTTGATATCCTCTTAGATGATCAGAAGGTTGAGGTTTTCTTCGGCTCTCCAGCTCTTCAATATTATGGAGTCTCAAAACTCAACTAAAAACCTCTCAAAAAGATTCCTCTAGAGTTACTAATCTGCTGCCATGTAACCTCTTGGTGATTGACGGTTAGGATCTACTTCGGCTATTCGGAGTTTCAATGTTTGAGCCCTAATCTATCACATCACTGCAAGCCTTTTAAATTTGCGGGTGCATGCATCGATCTTTTGGAGTAACCCACTTTTCACCCCACAATTCTCCTGATGCTGACATGTAATCCCTCGGTGAAACCGTGGTTTGGATTGCGGGACTGCCTTGGGAAATTATCTCTAGTGCAACTCAGTTCCCTGTAATGCCTGCTGGCCATTGATCTCTCTCTCTCTCCAATGGGATCCATGGTCGCGACCTCATCCCTTTCTTTCTTTTCATCAGATGACCCTTGTTCACCTGTCCTCCAATCCAACGATCCCAAATCTCTCCTAATCCTACATTGGAAATCGCTCTCGAATTCAAAATGGATGGTCATGATCCTTCGAACGCTTACAAAGGATCTATGACGTTCCGTCTCTTGTGTAGCTTCTGCAATTCCATTCCTCCTGATATTTTCAATTTCACGGTTATATTTTGATCTCGACCATGAGGCTCTGACCAAAATACCTGGCCCATACCAGCCCAGTGTTTCAACCAGAAGCTCTGATACCAAACTGTAACATACCCAACCACCCACAAGCTGGGGGTACGCTACCTGCAAGCCCACCCTCAGACTTATTTCTCATGTTGATAACTTCTTTATATATTAAGGATGCATAAGATAAAATATTTAACAATATGCACAACAATATCCAACAAGCATGCATAATATAAGGATTATATTAAATGATAATAAAATATACACAACAAAAATACATTCATATACATGTAAATGATAATTAAATTACACAACGGAATACATTCATACACAGATAATAATATCATGATAGAGAGAACTTGTCTTTATGAAATATGACATTGACTGGTTGTAGACCAAGGATGTTCCACCCAACTATAGACACCACTGCTCCAAATCTCTACAACAGTGTCACCCCCGAGCCAGGGCTATGAATCCACAAGGATGGTTCCAAAGTGTAATTGGGTTACCAAACTAGTCATCTCTCAATCTCTCACAGGTTTCCTGACACCCACAACAATCCAAGTACCCAACTCTCTTCTACCCAACCTATACCTCCCCAAGAGATCGGAACTTCACCCTTCTTTTCCATGCAGTCCCTCAGGTAGTCCTTCTCCTTTATTTTGAGGGCCTCCAACACAACTAGTCCAAAATCTCAATGCTGGGACTCTCAAGACTCACAGTTATGAGAAAAACAGGGCACATGCCAATGCATTTCAGACATGCAAGCCCCAGGTCATGGCTGGATCACACCAGTGACCACTACAACCAACTATCCCATGGTTAAATTCTACAACAACTTTGTTTCCTTTGCCAAGCCAAGACATAGGTGAGGATGGGTCGATGAATGGGTTAGGGGGTGCATGGGAGTGCGTGCATGGGAGTGCACGCATGTGAGTGTGTGAGGGAAAAATGAGTGAGTGAATAGGAAAACAATGAAAAATTCATCAGTTGAACCCCCCCATCAATCCAGAGGCGAGTTTAAGTAACCTCATGGGGAAACAAGAACCTCCTAACCTTCCCCAATAAGCTCATGTAACCGATCCCCTCCCTTAGACAAAAAGGGTAATTGAAAAAAATAGGAAATAAACACTTAGTCCCTCAATCTCCCTCTCTTGTGGAATCATAGCCCTCTATAACTTTAGTCCTTGTCCGTCTAGTAGCCAATGATGTGTTTATTATTAATAATGATCAAAACATTACATTTCTGGGGCATACTGGCCCTTTAAAAATTGTTTGGGAACTCAAGCCTCTCAGCATTGTAAAAATACATTATTTAAAATGGGGGTTCAAAACATGGGATGTTACAATAAGAAAGGGCACACGTAGTGGCAGAAGCACCAGGCCCGAGCCCCAAAGTGAGTGGGATTCATTCTTACTCACAGCATGCATCCCCAAGGATCCAAAGGGAGTTTCCCCTCTGCCCGTGGAAACAATGATATCACACTGCGTGGAGCCGGGAGGGGGAGAAGTTGCACAGGAAGGAAGGATATTATAAGCCTTATCTCCTCAACAATAGATACTCTGGAGAAGGGGTAGGCCAAGGATGAACAAGGAAGCTGGGCAAACCTGACTCCCAAATGAGCCGCGCACAATATCGGCTGCTGAAGAATTACTTATGCGCACTATTCGTCTGAAACCTGTCAAAGGTACAAGTCGAGAGAGTGAGAGAAGAACAAGGAGGATATATTTCGTAGGCACTAATGTTTGAGAGCCATATCAACAGCTGAAACATGTGCAAATCTCCATCGCCGAACTTTACCAGAAAAATAGGGAATTGAGACAACAACTAGCTGCAAAGACCCTTGAAGTGTCAACATCACAAAGCTGCAAAGGAAACGTGATGTGGCTCAAGAGACAACTCAGAGAGGCATAGGATAAAATCGTATAGCTGTGAGAAACAAATAGGCTGTTAGAAGAAAGGAATGTGAAGCATTTCAGAGAATGTGAAGCGGCTGAGGAAAAAGCCCGCGCAACTCTTGCTAGCGTGTAGAAGAAACATGATTAACTGAGTCCATTCTCGTATCCTCAAACGAAGAGTATATATTGACAATTTTGAAGGAGACATCGTCCTTAGATGTTTTTTCATTTTGCTAATGACCATGATAGTCAATATCCATTCGCCACGTACACTCCCTGGAAAATGAGTGCATGACAAAAATCAAAGTTGTTGCAGTAGATAGAAGGATGCTGACATAATATTTGATCATTCAGAATTTTTTCTGAAGGAAGGAATTGACACATCATTCTTCCCATGACTAGACCTCATTGGTAACCGAATCCCCGTGGCAGAATACAAGCATTCGTGATGCATCCATATGCAATTTTTTTCTATTTTTGGAAAGGCGTCATGCGAAGAGTCATTCAATGCAGAGTAGTCAGTTTCCTAAAGTTTAGAGATAAAAACTAGAGAGCAAGATAGCCCAAGAGGCACCCTTGTCTATATATTTGATATTTTCAATGTAAGCCATGTTGGTTGGAAAACTAGTGTAGACAGTGACTATTGAATGTAGTTTGAGCTCGATCTAAATTTAATGAAAAAGTTCTGAAGATTTATGTAAAGATTATAATTGTAGCAGTTGGATGTATTGTTTCCTTTCTTTTTGTACGTACTTCATGTATTCTTTATTCATATCTATTTATGTCTAAATAGGAACATATTTTTGAACCTAGGATTCACTGCATAGTGCCCTAGAATTCGTGCCATTTAGACAAACCATTTCCTCTAAGTTAACTTCGAATTCATCCTCATCGGTGCTCTGAGTTGCTTTCTATGTCCCCCCCCCCCCCGCCTCACACAACGATTTTGCACTGAATATTGTTGCTCGCTTAGCCTTTATCCTCTCAAGTTCAGTCACCGAGTCATTTGTTTCTATAATTTTCTCGAACCGACTCCATAGCCCAAGGTCTTACTCTCTTACACCAATATAACCATAACTTATTATTTCAAAGGTGTTAAATCTAGTCGATAGCTCAAAGTCATATTCTGTACCGAGACAAAGTCTCCCAAGAGAGCCCTCTCCAGGTCCGAAAGGCTAGTTTCAGATATCAAAGTTGGTTTGTATGTTGCCTCTGTCATTTTTTTCTTAGTTGAGAGAAGTTTACAGAGAGCTAACAGTATGCACCTTACATAGTGTTGCATTCACTTTGTCAAGTGTGATAACCCCTTGACACCATGAAAGACATTTTCCATGACCCCAAAGTTATATTGGAGGAAGAAACCCATCATTTCAAGGTCAAAACACATCGTTCACTTGGAAATATCGACCATTTTTGGCACATTTATGAAGGGTGGAGCCCCCTTGGCCATGCCGGGGGAGTGACACTTCATGGAATGGTTCCCCCCTTTCCATGTTAGAAGAGCACCAGTCTATAGGATGGCGCCCTGTGTCTAGTTCTAAGGGAGCACCAATCTTATTAGAGGAAAAAGGGGGATCCTCCACCTTATTCTATGGACCAACTCTCTTGGGATGAGGTTTGTTATGTTTGACCCCCATGCTATGGATTCACCTTAGGATCTGATCCAAACCTTAAGGATCCATATCCTTAACCATATCCTTCATTTTCTCATGGTGGTTGTGCCTCTCAAGCCTATATATTGAAGGTATTTCCAAGGTGAAGGGAACAATAGAGGTATTAAACCTTTGATTCTGGAGGAGGTATCTACATTTTTATGTCAATATTCATGCAAGGGTTAGACGAGGAGATCTTGGAGAAGTGATGCATTGTCAAACATGCTTTGTAAGTTCCTGTTTTTGGCTTTCCAATTAATATCAACTTGGTCGATTCCCTTCTAGTTCATGTTTTATACATTTACTTGTCTATTATCATTTCAATATTCATAGATAGATATACTTTATATAATCATCTTGAGTAGGATGAATAGTCCCTTTTCTAGTATTTGTAGGATTTCATTCATGTTGAGTAGCTTGGAGACCAAGCATCAGGATTGGATCAACGAGGATGGACATGGAAACAAGGTGCACTACATTATTGTTCTCTATCTTGCTTGATTGATTTAGTTAGATCTACAGGGAAAGTAACAACCAATTTTTCTCTTCTATATTTGGACCAAAGATAGGAGTCTTGGTCCAAAGGGGAGCTTAGCCTGTTCACAGGGTAAGTTTTCTCACCACACCCTCTTCCTAGAATATAATATCTCTTTGATCATATTAGAGGGGATATATTATTTTAAAAGATAGACTTGAGGTCAGGTTATCATCAATTTAGGATTGAAGGCAAGGACATCTACAAGACATCCTTCAGGACAAGATATGGGCACTATGAGTTTGTTCATGTGGTGTTATTCGGGCTAACAAATTCCCTAGCTACATTCATGTGTTTAATGAACAATGTGCTCAACAACTACTTAGACAAGTTTGTCTTGGTATTTGTAGATGACATTTTGGTTTATTATAAGAACTAGGAGGAGAATGAAGAACACCTCAAAACAATGTTACAAGTGTTAATAGAACACCAGTTGTACGCCAATTTCAGCAAGTGTGATTTATTTAAGAAGGAAATACAGTGTTTGGGCCATGTAATCTTAATTGAAGGAGTAGCAGTATACCCTACAAAGATTAAGGAAATTATGGATTGGCATTCCCCTAGAAATGTGATAGAAGTAAGATACTTCATGGGATTGGTTGGATATTATAGGAGGTTCATCAAGGGATTTTCCAAGATTGGTAATCCTATTACCTCATTACAAAGGAAGGGGAATAAGTTCATGTGGTCACCAGAGTGTGAGAATATATTTCGGCAACTGAAGTAACTACTAAATAATTCCCTTATGTTAAAAATCACAGACCCATAAAAACACCTTTTGGTTTGCACATATGCTTTCAAACAAGGACTCAGAGGAGTTCTCATGTAATATGGGGAAGTGGTTTGTTATGAATCACAAAAACTGAACAAACATGAACAAAAATATGTTACCCATGACCTAAAACTCGCATCAATTGTGCACGTGTTGAAAAAGTGGAGCCATTACTTGATCGGGAGGATTTTTACCCTCATGATCGATCATTATGGTCTAAAGTATTTATTTGACCAGCCAAGGTTGAATGTTAGACAAGCCAGGTGGATGGTGCTGATAAATAACTTTGATTTCAAAATTAAGCACATAAAATGGAAATAAAATAAAGTAGTCGATGCACTCAGTCAAAGTGTCTAGACCATACACTTGGTAGAAAAAAGTGTAGGAGGTTCTGATATTCAACATAGGATTGAAAACCTCTTGAAGGAAGACGAGTTCTTCAACCAAGTGAAGGAAATACTGCAAAAAGAACCTAAGGAAAGGAAGTACAAAGGATTTATGGTTTGTTTATATACCATAACATGATGTATGTGCCTAATTCATCATAATTAAGGCGCTTGGTTATGGATTAATTCCATGAAAGGCCATATGTGGGTCACCATGGTTACCAGAAAATCATGACAATTGTTAGACAATTATATTATTGGCCTAGAATGAAGCAAGGCATCGCAAGTTATATTGAAAAATGTTTGGAGTGCCAATAGGTAAAATTCGAACATCGACACCCTGTTGGACTATTACAACCCATACAAATACCATAATGGAAGTGCAAAGTGATTTCCATGGATTTTATCATAGTTTTACCCAAGACAATAAAGCAACATGATGTAATCATTGTTGTGGTAGATAAGTTGAGAAAGGAATCTCATTTTATTCCCATAAATTCTACTTATAGATCCGTAGACATTGCTAATGTTTTTATGAAGGATATATTCAGATTGAATGGTTTTCCCAAAACCATAATTTCAGACAGAAATGTTAAATTCACCTCAATTTTTTGGAAAAGCTTGTTTGTAGATTTAGAAACACAATTGGATTTAAGTACATCCTACCATCCTCAAACAGATGGTCAGACTGAGAGGGTGAACAAAGAGTTAGAAGACATGTTACAGATTCATGTTATGCATCATCCAAAGAAGTGTGAGAAATATCTACCATTGGTGGAATTCACATACAATAATGGTTATCAAACATCATTGAATATGAGCACATTCTAGGTTCTGTATGGAAGAAAGTGTAGATTCCCAATCAGTTGGGACAATCATGTGGATAAAATTACACTTGGACCAAAATTTTTGAAATTAATGGAACAAGGCATGGTTAAGATAAAGTAGAATATGAAGATTGCTTAGGATAGACAGAAGATCTATCATGATAGCAAGAGAACTCCCAGAGAATTCAAAATAGGAGACCACGTGTATCTCTGGGTGAAACCCAAGAGAATCTCCCTAAGAATGGGGATGTGTGCTAAGTTGGATCCCTGATATTGTGGACCATTTGAAATCCTAGAGAGAATAGGACTAGTAGCATACATAATGCTTTACCACCTACTATTAAAGAACATACTATATTCCATGTGTCTTTATTAAAGAAATTTATACATGATTCTAATGATGTTATTGGTTGTACTATAATACGGGTGGAACCAAAGAGAGAATTCCGGCCAAAACCTCAATGCATCCTGGAAAGGAAAGAAACCATGCTCCATAACTGAGCCATCGTGAAGGTAAAGGTGAAATGGAAACACTTTGGAGCAGATGAAGCTACATGGGAGCTAGAAGATGCCATGAGAATGGCATACCCATTTTTATTTAATGTATAATTGTAAACACATGGTGTTTTAAAAAACCGAGGATAATGTTTCCTTTAAGGGGGAGGGCAATGTAACACCTCATTTTGCCCGAGACTATAATTATGTACAAACTTCATATATTACTATTATGAGGCATGTAATTATATTTTAATATAAAAAACAAACTCATTGACTGAGAGGGAACAACCTTGGTAGTATTGGCCATGATACACCAAAGGAAATTGATTCAGTAGAGGAATGATTGATATTTTGCAGAAGGAGGAACTATGATGTATTAAGTGAAGAAAATAGGAAGCTTGAACAACAAGCTAATATACACAGAAAATATAAATGAACCCCTCCTACCAGCACACCAAACTTTACATGAGAGTCACGTGAGCATTGAAGAAGTTGTATAAGTGGTTGAGGCCACATTAATGACTGATGATAGTTAGTCTGCATGAAATAAAATTTGATTGAACAACTGACATAGTCTACCAAGAAACCTCCCTCAGACTAGAAACTGGTAGAAAATGGATGAAATCTACATGACGTCTCGATAAGTTCTCAGGGACAGAAAAAATAACATAGAGAGAAGAGAGACATTGTGTAGAACATGGGAAGAGGGGAGAGGCACGACATGGAAGAGAAGAAGATAGATTCGAATAAGGAAAAACAACGTGTAGAGGATCGAAGTGTTGATTGAGGAAGAGAAGGGGGAAGGAGATATTTCAGGAAGAAAAAAGAGAGTTTTTCTAATTCGTTATTGATCACCCTATACAAAGAAGACCCATATCCATGAATTGTCGATTAAGGTTGGTTGTCATTGATGTCAACCCTTGAAGAAATCCCCGTAGCACAAAGGTTGGGTAATGGACCCAAGATTTTTTGATGTAAATATGACTCATTATTGTCTTATCATGGTTGATAATAAGTAGAAATGGATGAACTCCAAAGTGGTCCCCTTATGGTGAAATCCCTCATGGGAAGACGCTTTGCGGATTGATTTATCCTAGAAGTATGGTTAGAGAACCCATTCTTATTTGTGGAATAATGAGATGAATGCCAATGAATTTATCAGTGAAACTATCCTAGATGTATAGTGATTTTCATTCCATTTCCGGTGGTATGTTGAACGTCACATAACTCCTCACGGTTAGAGAGTTATGGCCATGAGAAGTTGGAGAACCCAGGTTTGGGTAATGGACCCAAGTTTGTTTGATGGATAACAGTATGATTTTTGATATATTTTCAGGTAATACTATTCTATATGGATATTACATGTCATTCCATTTATGGTGGTATGTGGAACATCACATAAATCCTCACGGTTTGAGAGTTATGGCCTTACGAAGTTGGAGGACCCTCATATGTCATCTAGAAGCCCCGAAAGGTCAAAGTAGTCAAAGTGGTTTAAAAGTTTTTAAAGGTAAATAATAAAGTGAAGTGATGAGGGAACTATAATTCAAAGTGAATACAAAATCAATTATTTAAATAATAAATTTAATGGAGAAATTAGAAGTGGGTTGACCCTAAAATAAGGAAAGTGGGCAAAGTGACCTAGAAGATGTTTTTAAGGAAGCTACTTGGAGAGTATAAATAAGAGACAAGTTTATCTCTTTTAAAACACACTTGAGAATATTGAATACCTATAGGTGTCTTAGGTAACCAAAGGATATCTAAGCCAAATTTCTGAGGAAAGTGAAAAAAAGAAGGCCGGAATTCAAGGAAGGATAAATTCTTTTGATGATGCTTTCTAAGGTATGTTTTTTTCAGGTCATCTCACCATTTTCGCAATACCTTTTTTTATAGAATGATTCAGACCTTGAAATTGATATTCAATTGAGGAAACATATTCAAGTATATGTGGTAAGAAAATTCATCTTGTGAGTCGTTGTATTTTTGGAGTTACACTCCGTGGAAAATAAGGTTTGTGGCTAGTCCCGAAACTAGTCAAAAACAAGTGTTTCGGGTAAAAACATCATAACTTATTCATAATAGATCCAAATTCAGTGAAACCAAATGTGTTGGTTATATTACAGTCTTTAGTATGTTGTGTAACCATTTTAGAGTGATTCAACAAACATTTTTTGCAGGGAACGCTCTACAAGGTTGCTCTCTAGAATAAGCCAAATTTCAGCAAGGTATGGCATTTTTTCTATAAATCTTTTTCTGAGAGGTTCCAAGAAGTGACACCTAAAGTAATTTCATAACAAATATTGAAGAACATTTTTTATCAGTTTTAGATATTTATTCATTACAGGTACAAACTTATCATCATTTGAAGTGAGGGTTGTTGACCAATCCAAACATTAGTCATGTGAGAAGTTTGATGAAGATGCTAGTCTCTTGTTGTCAAAGTTAAGGAAGGTTTTTAGGTATGTGATCATATAGAAAAGGTCTATTACAGAGTTACAAATCATAATTGGATGATGAAATTGATTAGGGCTTTTAGTTAAGGTACATGTTGGGTACATGGTTGATACAAGCAGTTGATGAGTTGGCACATACATGAGGTGTATAGTTGATGATATTGGTACATATTGATGAGTCATAGTTGATGAGAAGTTGACACATGATTGGTACATACTTGGTACATGGTTGGATGCACTTGTTTATGGTACAGGTTGATTACAGGTTGTTTGGTACAGGTTGGTGCATGATTGATGCACTTGTTTATGGTACATGTTGATTACAGGTTGAGGTACAGGTAGATGAATGATTGATGAATGGTTAAGTTTTATTGGTACATGTTTACATTGGTATATCTCATAGTGATAGTGTGACAGTGGTTCCATCATTCTACTTCTACTTTAGGGTGGTTGGATGGGGCAAGGATAGGTGGTTGTAGCCACCTTCTAGTTGTAGCCGGAGAACATAGGGGGTTGTAGCCTCCTTCTGGTTGTAGCTAGAGAATTAGGGAGTTAGAGATTCCCTCAGGTTGTAGCCTGAGAAACTAGGGGGTTGGAGCCTCCTTCCAGTTGCAGCTGGAAAACAAAGGAAGTTGGTGCTTCCAATGAATGTAATTCTTCAAGACATATAAGAAAAAGAATTATGTGGTTTTCTCCCACTTTGGGTTTCCACGTAAAACATTGGTGTACTATGTATGTGTATGATTGTTCATTTGTTCATTTCTTATTTACTCTGCATTTATTGGATGATAATGCTACATTGATAGAACACTTGGATTATATGGTAAAAAAAGATTAAATTGCTCTATCACTGATTCACCCCCCCCCTCTCAGTAATCCAACAATTGGTATCAGAGTAGTTTCCTTTAGAAATCAGTTTAACCACTGAAAGGTATATCATGGAGAGAAACAACTTGTACAAAAATGGAATACCACAGTTTGATGGACAAAAGTATGCTTTTTGGAGCATAAGGATGAAGACATACATACAATCACATGGATTTCAAGTTTGGAAATAAATTGTAGATGGATACACAACATCGATAGGTCCACCAACAAATGACAAAGCTCTAAAACTTGGTGAGAATAATTCCAAATCCAAAAATTCACTTTTGAATGGTCTCAGTGATATGATATTCACCAAAGTTGCACATTGTAAATCCGCTAAAGATATTTGGGACAAGCTTCGAAATATTTATGAAGGAGATACAAAGGTCAAAGCAACAAAGCTTCAAACTTATAGAGGTCAGTTCGAACAACTAAAAATGAAGGAAGATGAAAATATTGCAGCCTACTTCTTACGATTCGATAAAATAGTGAATGCAATCATAGGATTGGGAGAAGAAATCGAAGAATCTATAATTGTTCAAAAGGTACTAAGATATCTTCCTATGATATTCAACCCTAAGATATCAACACTAGAAGAAAGATCGGATCTAAACTCAATAAGCATGGATGAACTGCATGGAATCTTCATAGCATATGAAATGAGAATTGAACAGGAAAATCCAGATGTTAAAGAAGCAACCTTCAAAGCATCCAAAATATCAAAGAAAAAGAAGCAACAACAAGAAGAATATAGCAGCAGTAGTGACGTTTCAGAAGATGATGAAGAAGTGGCCAACTTCATTAAAAGACTGAACAAGGGAACCAATGGGAGATATAGAGGTAAGATTCCTTTAATTTGTTTTAATTGTGATGGTATTGGTCACTTTTCTAACAAATTTCCTCATAAGAAAGAGAGAAATGATGAAGGTTACTCAAAAGGAAAACACACATATAAAGGTAAAAGAACTACACAGAAAGTTTTGAAGAAAAGCTTATGCACCAAAGAAGACAACTCATCATCAGATGAAGATGAAGTCAGTGACAGTGAGACAGGAAGAGTTCTATTCATGGCAGTAAAAGACTCTGACAAAGAAGACTCTGAAGAAGAATATGAAGAAGCCGAAGAAGGATATGAAGAATCCAAAAAATAAATTGAAGAGGCATAAGTTGACTATCGAGAAGAATTAATGTGTGTCATAGAAGTTATCAGAAGAGAAAACAAGAAAAGAAAGAAACTACAAGCATAGCTAGACAAGAAAAAGGACACTCAAGAACTAGAACAAATGATCATAAAATTGAAGGTTCAAATAGAAGAAGATAAAAGAATTGAAGAAGCACTCACAGAACAACTAGAAGAAAATGACAATATCATTGGAAACTTGGAAGAAGATATTGTCACACTAAGAAAGGATATTCAAAAGAAAAATATGAAGAATAACTCAAAAGTTCTGGATGACATTATCAACAGTCAAAAATCTCATCTTGACAAGTCCATACTTGGATACAATTAGATAGAAAAGGGATCAAGATCCAAAACAACAGAGCAAGAAAAAAATCCAAAAAACTATGCAGAAACAATCAAAGCAGATAGAAAGATATACAAGGAAAATTACAGGGACACTCCTCCACCGAGAAGATTCAAATTTCATAATCAACAATAGACATATAGGCCTCAAGAAGAAGAAGGATTCATTAGAGCACCTCCTTTCATAAGATCTTCAACTCCCAGGTATCAAACTATATTTTTTGGTTTATGTTATGCATGTAATAATTTTGGACATAAAGATGTGAATTGCAAACCTAACAACAGGAACAATAACAAATTTGAGAATCATGCACAGAGGGGTTATTCAAGAAGACCTAGTGAAAAAAGAAGAAGAAGTTACAACAGGTTTGAATCTTTGAGCACTGGAGTGGAATGTTACAAATGTAACAATTTTGGACACGTGGCCAAAAATTGCAGAATGACAGTCCCTCCTAAAGAACCTCAATAGAATAACAATAGTCACAGACAAGAACCTCAGAAAACGACATGGATAAGAAAGCAATATCAATATAGAAATGAAGAATGCACAGTTGCTCTACAAGCTAAGCAGAAGAAACATGATTGGTATGTTGACAGTGGGTATTCAAAACACATGACATGTGATAGAGACAAATTTCTTACACTGTGAAAGGAAAGAAATTGATCAGTCTCCTTCAGAAATGATAATTCAGCCAAAATCATTGGAGAAGTCACAGTCTGAATTGGGAACAAGAATAAAAAGGCACAAAATGTTCTACTGGTAGAAGATATGAAACATAGTCTTCTAAGTGTGAGTCAAATGTGTGACCAAGGTCATAAATTTACTTTCGATTCAAAAAAGTGTGAGATAAGAAGAGCAAGTTCAGGGAAATTGGTCGGTACAACTGCAAGAACTTCAAACAATATATATGTGTTAAGTGAAATTGGAAATGAAAAGTGTTGTCTAGGAAAGGAAGATGAAATTTGGCTATGGCACAGAATAATGGGTCACATGCATTTTGATAACCTTGTCAAAGTTAGCAAAAGAGAAGCAGTCAGAGAAATGCTCCAAATCACAAAACCAACCAACACTTTATGCAAGCATTGTCAACAAGGAAAGCAAACAAAGACCAGGTTCAAATCAAAGGAATATTCAACAACAAGACCACTAGAAATTGTGCATACTGATCTAGTTGGACAAACTACAACAAAGGGCTTAAAAGGTGAGAAATGCTTTATTTTATTAGTTGATGATTATACAAGAATGACTGCAATTTGCTTTCTCAAAAACAAGTCAGAAGCTTTTGAAAACTTCAAGATCTACAAGGAAATAGTTGAAAATGAGATGGATTCAAGAATCAAATGCTTGAGATCTGATAATGGAGGAGAGTTCACTTCAAAGGAATTTATGGACTATTGCAGAAGTCATGGAATAAAAGGGAAATTCTCCATTGCTAGGACACCTCAACATAATGGAGTTGTTGAAAGAAAGAATAGGACAATACAGGAAATGGCTTGAACAATGATAATGGATTCCAAATTGACAGATATATTTTGGACATAGGCAATGCATACAACAATTCACATTCAGAATAGAGTAATTCTAAGAAACAACGCTGATAAAACTCCCTACGAGCTATGGAAAGGAAGACCAACAAATGTGAAGCACTTCAGAGTTTTTGGAAGCAAATGCTACATCAAAAGAGAATATGGCGGAATGGGAAAGTTTGACTCTCATGTGGACAAATGAGTACTTGTTGGTTACTCAAGTACAAGGAAAGCATACAAGTGTTACAATCTAATCTTGAAAAAAGTTGTGGAAATAATCAATGTAACAATTGATGAAACATGCAGACCAGAATCAAAGGAAGAAGAAAACAAATCAATGGAACAACTTTTCGAAGAAGGAGAAGAAGAAGATGAAATAGAAGAGGAATATGAAGAGAATCCGACAGAAACAAAAGAGAAAGTTCAACAAGTATCTCCAAAGACACCTAGGAAACAAGTACATATTTATAATCCTTCAGATCAGATTATTCGAAAAAAAGATGCAGGAGTTGAGACTAGAAGAAAAATCCGTTCACCAGAACAAACACACCTAGCACTCTTATCTACAATTGAACCAAACTGTTTTGAAGAAGCAAACAAGGATGACTTTTGGAATAAGGCCATGAATGAAGAATTGGATCAAATAGAGAAAGATGACACTTGAGAACTGGTTCCAAGACCAAAGAATAAGAATGTGATCGACACAAAATGGGTTTTCAGGAATAAATTAAATGAATATGGACAAGTTACAAGGAACAAAGCTAGATTGGTATGTAAAGGATATGCACAGATTGAAGGAATCAACTTTGAAGATACATTTTCCCCAGTTGCCACAATGGAAGCAATCCAGTTTCTTTTAGCCTATGCATTCTCAAAAAATGTTAAAGTATATTAGATGGATGTAAAATCATATTTTCTGAATGGGGAACTTGAAGAAAAAGTCTACATTGAACAACCAGAAGGATTTCAATTGTCAGAGAACACAGATTATGTGTGTAAATTAAAGAAGGCCTTGTATGGTCTAAAACAGGCTCCTAGAGCATGGTACTCTAGACTGGATAAGTATCTGCAAGAGGTTGGGTTCATAAAAGGAAGTGCAGACAACAAACTCTACATCAAGGTAAGTGAAGGTAATATTTTATTAATTGAAGTTTATGTTGATGATATTATTTTTGGTAGTGATGATGACAGGTTAAGCCATAAATTTGAAAAAGATATGCAGAATGAATTTGAAATGTCGTTACTTGGAGAGCTATCCTTCTTTTTGGGACTTCAGATATGCCAAAGAAACCAAGGAATCTTTATTTCTCAAACCAAGTATATCATAGAAATGCTAAAGAGGTTTGGAATGGAAGATTTCAAACCAGTTATTACTCCCATGCAAACCAGTTGCAAGTTGAGAAAATATGATGATTCAAAGTCTACAGATCAGAGGCAATACAGGTCAATGATTGGCAACCTACTATATGTGACATCATCCAGACCAGATGTAATGCAGGTAGTTGGACAGATGACACGATTTAAAGTAGCACCAAATGAGTCACATGTGTTAGCAGTGAAGAGGATTTTCAGATATCTCAAAGGAACAAAAGAGTTTGGATTATGGTATCCAAAAGGAAAGGATCTATCACTTATTGCTTACACAGATGCATATTGGGCAGGTTGTATTGATGACCGACGAAGAACTAGTGGAGCAATGTTCTACTTGGGTGAGTGTTTAGTATCATGGCTAAGTAAGAAACAATCATCAATATCTTTATCTACAACCGAGGCAGAGTATATTGCAGTAGAATCATGTTGTACACAGGTTCTTTGGATGAAATAAACTCTAACATATATACATGTTGAGTATGATGAGCCCATTCCAATCTATTGTGATAATACAAGCGCCATCAATATCTCAAAGAACCCGGTGATGCACTCTAAGACGAAGCACATTCCAATAGAGTATCACTTTCTACAAGTGCAGGTTGCAGAAAAGAACATCAAAGTTGAGTATGTGAGCACAAAAGAACAAGTGGTAGACATCTTCACAAAACCACTTCCACGGGAATCATTTGAATATCTTTGCTAGAGACTTAGAGTTATTTCTACTCCAAAATGAATTCTTTTTGAATGCTTATCTTATATGTCTTATGTTTACATGAGGAAGCACCATAAGAGGAGAGTTCAGTCAAGGGGGGGAACCTCGGATGGAAATATATATTTTGCATTGATGACAAATGGGGAGAGATTTATCAGATGCAGAGGATAGAGGCAGATGACAGAGGCATGGTTCTAGGGGGAGCAGATTTATCAGATACAAAGGATAGAGGCATGGTTCTAGGGAGAGCATGAGTGATATGATTTCAGTATTGCATCAGAGTGTTGCCATCAATGACAAAGGGGGACATTATTGATTAAGGTTCGTTGTCATTGATGTCAACCCTTGAAGAAAGCCCCCTAGCACAAAGGTTGGGTAATGGACCCAAGATCGTTTGATGTAAAGATGGCTCATTGTTTTCTTATCATGGTTGATAATAAGTACAAATGGATGAACTCCAAAGTTGTCCCTTATGGTGAACGCCCTCACTGGAAGACGCTTTGCGGATTGAGTTATCCTAGAAGTATGGTTAGAGAACCGATGCTTATTTGTGGAATAATGATATGAACGCCAGTGAATTTTTTAGTGAAAATATCCTATATGGATAGTGCTTGTCATGCCATTTCTGGTGGTATGTGGAACGCCACATAAGTCCTCACAGTTAGAGAGTTATGGCCATGAGAAGTTTGAGAACCTAGGTTTGGGTAATGGACCCAAGTTTGTTTAATGGATAACGATATGAGTTTTGATATATTTTCAGGTAAAACTATTCTATATGGATAGTACATGTCATTCCATTTCTATTGGTATGTGGAATGTCACATAACTCCTCATGGTTTGAGAGTTATGGCCTTACGAAGTTGGAGGACCCTCATATGTCATCTAGAAGCCCCAAAAGGTCAAAGTAGTCAAAGTGGTTTAAGAATTTTTAAAGGTAAATAAAAAAGTGAAGAGATGAGTGCACTATAATTCAAAGTGAATACAAAATCAATTATTTAAATAATAAATTTAATGGAGAAATTAGAAGTGGGTTAACCCTAAAATAAGGAAAGTGGGCAAAGTGACCTAGAAGATGTTTTTAAGGAAGCTACTTGGAGAGTATAAATAAGAGGCAAGGCTCTCTCTTTTAAAAAACAATTGAGAATATTGAATACCTATAGGTTTCTGAGGTAACCAAATGATATCTAATCCAAATTTCTGAGGAAAGTGAAGAAAAGAAGGCCGGAATTCAAGGAAGGATAAATTCTTTTGATGATGCTTTCTAAGGTATTTTTTTTTTTTAGGTCATCTCACCATTTTTGAAATAACTTTTTTTCTAGAATGATTCAGAAATTGAAATTTCTATTCCATTGAGGAAACATATCCAAGTATCTGTGGTAAAAAAAATCATCTTGTGGGTCATTGCGTTTTTGGAGTTACACTCCGTGGAAAATAGGGTTTGTGGCTAGTCCTGAAACTAGTCAAAAACAAGTGTTTCGGGTAAAAACATCACAACTTATTCATAACAGATCCAAATTTAGTGAAACAAAATGTGTTGGTTATAGTACATTTTGTAGTATGATGTGTAACATTTTCTGATCGATTCAACAAATATTGTGTTCGGAGCATGGTCTACAAGGTCTCTCTCTAGAATAAGTCAGATTTCAGCAATGTATGCCATTTTTGCTATAAATCCTTTTCTAAGAGGTTCCAAGTAGTTACACCTGGAGGTATTGAATAAAACACAGTGACGAACATTGTGTATCAATTTCAAATATTTATTCATTACATGTACAAATTTATCATCATTTCAAGTTAGGGTTGTTGACTAATCCAAAAACTAGTCATGTGAGAAGTTTGATGAAGATGCTAGTCTCTTGTTTTCAAAGTTAAGGAAGGTTTGTAGGTATCTGATCATATACACCAGGTCTATTATAGATTTACAAATCATATTTGGATGATGAAATTGATGAGGGATTTTAGTTAAGGTACATGTTGGGTACATGGTTGATACAAGCAGTTGATGAGTTGGCACATACATGAGGTGTATAGTTGATGATGTTGGTACATATTGATGAGTAGTTGACACATGATTGGTACATACTTGGTACATTGTTGTATGCACTTTTTTATGGTACTGGTTGATTACAGGTTGTTTGGTATAGGTTGGTGCATGGTTGATGCACTTGTTTATGGTACAGGTTGATTACAGGTTGTTTGGTACAGGTTGGTGCATGGTTGATGCACTTATTTATGGTACATGTTGATTACAGGTTGAGGTACAGGTTGATGCATGGTTCAAGTTTATTGGTATAGGTTTACAACGATATATCTCATAGCAATAGTGTGATAGTGGTTCCATCATTCTACTTCTACTTCAGGGCAGTTGGACAGGGCAAGGACAGGTGGTTGTAGCCACCTTATGTTTGTAGTCAAAGAATATAGGGGGTTGTAGCCTCCTTCTGGTTGTATCCAGAGAATTTGGGCTTTAGAACTTCCCTCAGGTTGTAGCCTAAGAAACTAGGGGGTTGGATCCTCCTTCCAATTGCATCTAGAAAACAAAGGAAGTTGGTGCTTCCAATGAATGTAATTATTCAAGACATATAAGAAAAATCATTCTATGGTTTTCTCCCGCTTTGGGTTTCCACATAAAACACTGGTGTACTGTGTATGTGTATGATTGTTCATTTGTTCATTGCTTATTTACTCTGCATTTATTGGATGATAATGCTACATTGATATAACACTTGGATTATATGGTCAAAAAGGATTAAATTTCTTTATTATTGATTCACCCCCCCCTCTTAGTAATCCAACATGAACTAGAGCTTTAGAGGGACGCATGTTATGAGGAAAATCTCTCTATGGCTAGGGGGAAACCACAATAGACATGATGAAACCCAAAATCAACTCTAATATCAAGTATGCTATATAAAGGAAATGCTAACAAGAGAAGGCTAGAATCCTGCCTCGTCCAGACATTCAAAGAATACCACCATTACACACACAACCCAAATCTTTATACCTACAACTTGTCCTCAACAACCAAGATATGTAAGCATGTGGTGATGATATATAATTTTAGCATATAAATTAGCATAATCCATTAAGAAACATGACAAATACTCCCATGGAAAGGAATTCAAATATTTGCAAGATATAAATTGGACGAGAAAAGAGTATTCTTATTAATGTAATCAACAGAATTACATAGGTGAATTTGTTTTGTAACGACACATATTGGAATAGAGAAAATAAGTCCCTCTAGTTGGGCCTCCACCACTTCAATCCTCCGCAAAGGCAAATCTCACATGTAGGAGTCAATGAGGTTCTCCATCACAAGGTAGGAAGATCTTCGGGGATGAACAAAAGAAGTTCATACTTTCAAGGACAAAGGGATGCAGACTCAATTTGAAGTGAAATTTCTCAAGAGTGTCTTTGCTCTCAATGTTGAATTGTTGATTGTCCAAGTCTTGTATATGGCTCAATTTATAGCCTCCAAATGGAATTGAAGGGTTGATTTAGAGCATTTCCAGTATATGGAAGGTCAAGGATCATGGATAACGTGACATGACATGGAAACCTAACATATTTTTTAATTTTTGAGCACCAAATCCGATGTACGCGGATTGTAGTGGAGAAACCTACGTATACACGAGTTGTATAACGGGAAGGTCATGTATGTGTACAAAAATATGTATTTTTATCTCTGGAGTGAACAAAAAGGGGGACTTCAAGTCTATAGAGGGAAATGTAAGGCCATCCAATAAAGATGCATGGAGTGAGGAAAAAATTTCTATAACAAATGCCCCCTAATGTGTGAGGATAGAGGAGTATCTGCAATGAACAAAATATATTATAATTCCAAGAAGTGGAGTAATGAAGACTCAGCTGGAAATACTATTTACGCATGAGACTATTACAATCCATAATGAATTTGTAGACATGGCTATCAATATGAATTTCACTACAGATCCATGTGGATATATATCAAATAACTGTTCATGGCCATGAATAGGCAATACAAAGTGGACATATGCCATAGGCTATCATAGTCACTAACAAGAAACAATGGAGTCCAGTCTCAAAATAAACCCAAGATATCTGTATACAATGGAGTACAATCTGATCTTCCATGATTGTTGAAGTCATATAGGTACTGGTCCAATGAAAGACAACAAAAAATATGGGACGCTGTTACTGTAAGATGAAGGTGCAAGTCTACATAATGTGAATAGAGGAGTTGAAGTTGAACACAATGAGGCTTTGTTTGATTATTGGTCATTAAGGTATATCGTTAACAAATGGGAGACAACCCATTGATAATGAAAGTAGGTGTCAAGGCACTGAGTACATTCCACAAGTGTGAATAAGGGTGTTGAGGTTGAACAATTGAAGAATCCATTGATTAGGAGACATTGATGTATTCCCAATTGTTGATGGCGGGAGAACCTAATACTGATGATTGCAAGCCTCTAGGTACTCATATGATTCTACGTCTCGTTTCCAGAATAGATGAGCTAAATTTGATGGAAGGAGACCGATTGAAAGGAGAGAATTAAGGAATCTCTCATCATCCATTATGAGGTACAAAGTAATATATTTATGATTAGGAGGATCTCAGATGAATAGGATGTTCACGAACTGATGACCACATGCACCTCTCACATGCACCGAATGCATGTAGTGCAAGAAAGAGATTCTTTGAATAGAATCCAATAAGAAAAACTACCAACAAAGGAAAGGAAAACCCTAATAGGGATAATGGAATCCAAGACACTACACGAATCCCAATGTGTGAATAGATTATTATTGTCGAACACAAGGGAAACTCCCCAGTCAACGACCAATGAGGATATGTCATATGTTGGGTTCAAGGTTATATACGAATGGTGAAAGTAGGCCCAAGGTCTAAGGTAGGACAACAACTTCATGTGATTCTGAGATACACTGATGGTATGGCCGACATGAAAAGTCAATAATTCCAAGGAATGGCCAACATAGGATTTAAACTTCCTTTGAAAAATAGCATGAGACATATGGATAAATTAGGAAGCATAGACTTAATACTGATCATTGACAAAATATTGCAACACATGAGGCATTCAAAAACTCTCCATAGGGACTGGAAGAATAACCAGTTGAAGGAGTAAACTCTAAGTAACGAGCTCAGCTTCCTACGATCATGCTAAACCCAAACCTTGGAAGGAAATGGACTCAATAGTTTGTGCTCTGTTCAAAGGTGACATGACTGTTTCCAATAAGAGATAATATTCTTTTCTCGCCTGTCTTTTTTTGTTTTTTCATAGGAAAATAAATTCTATGATAAAGGAGAGGAAGCGAGTGTCACGAGAAAGCAAATAGTTCCAAGCAGTGGAACAAAACTATGCTCAATGAAAGGGAACACATGAGAGACATGGACACTCGGAGGGATGTTTCCTCTATAGGTAAAGGGTGTGAAGCTGCAAGGGATATATGGAAATCATTTCTTGGCTAGTGATGAGAATTGTTGAGGAAAGAGGATTATAACAAGAAAGATGGAGTCGAAAATAGGCTCAATAATGCAAGCAGGATGATGGAATGCAATTACAACTTAACTCAAAAATGTCCTTTTTCTTAGATTTAGTCCCTTAGACCCGAAAAAGTATAAAATAATACCCAGGAGAACTCTTCTAGTCAATGGTGACTAGAGTATTCATTTTTTTGTAAGTAGTCTAATTGGTCCGAAAAAGGGTTAAAATTATACCAAATAGACGTCCTTTCAAAACCATTTAACGAGTGTGAAAGAGACAAGTTCACTCGGTAATCTTTTTATTTTTTCCGGAGTCAGAAAGGAGTTTAACCAAGACTCAGGGGGTGTCCCATAGGTAATCGTCAGAATGCTCATGAGTAAGAAAATGCGGTTTGAACGCAAAGTCATATTGGGACTATAAGGAACTCTTGGTCCTATGGAATACATTTTTCATGGGCACCAAATGACAAAATGAGTTCTAACTAGGGTATCCATGTTTGGTAAGCTTCTACCACTTAATAACGACATTTCTAGTAACAATGAGAAGGTTTTGTGTTGCTAAGAAATGGTTTTGTACCTAGGTTGTATGAATCATGTTCATAGGATGATGCAGGAATGAAAAGCATGGTGAAAACCTACTCTATATGTCAGTGAAAGAATATACCAATTGGGGGAACGAACGATCGATACAACGCTTGAAATCTGTTAAAAATATTGGACAAAACCACTTAAAACCAAGTAATTCACTACGCTTAATCCATAAGGCCAAAAATACAAAACATAGGGTAAAAGTATACAAAGAGGGTAAATTTTTTCTTTTAATAGTAAAAATAAGAAATTTTACCATACCATTTGAGATTTTCACCCACATAGTGCTTTTGAGGCCATTTTACCCACAATCTTCCAATGGTGATTGCGGGAGCTATTATCAACAAAATCAGAAACCATCTAGACCAAGTAAGTTCCCATCCTATTTACTTCCATTTCAATGGATTACAATTTAGTTTTAGGCACCATTGTTTTAGTATTAGAGGTCATTACTTGGAAACTAGGTTGTACACGAGTGATAGTTCATCGGGTTGTGTACATGACCTCATGTACGTGGGAAAAGTGAAGCCTGCCCACGTATATGAATCCCTATACATGACTTCCATAAGGTTATTGCACATACAAGTCTGTAAACAAGTTTTTGAAAGGGATTAACTCAAAAATGGTCTTTCCTTTACAAGATGGTTATTGAATGGAGGGAAAGGGAGCATGAGGAGGTGGATGCAGTAGTAGAAATGGAAGGAAGGGCCCAACAAGCTTTGAAATGATGTGGGATATATAAATTTTGGGCCATTAGAGGAATGAGGGATCAAGTGAGGCTGCTCCAGTTACTAGTAAATTATTGGGATCCAGAGATAGAGGCCTTCAATCTTGATGGGAAACCATTGAGAATTGAATTGGATGACATATACTTTATCGCATGATTGTCTCGTCGAGGCGAAATGGTGAATATCAATGCTCGAGGGTTTGGAGGTGGTATGAAAATGAAGGAGTACATTTCCACCCACTATTTTGTAGGCACAGATAAAGTAGGGAGCTAACTCCCTATCAGGGTAATCGAGAACCTAAGTCTAAAGATAGTCATTCTTGTACTCACACATATATTAGGGCCAACCTTGTTGCACCAAGCATCGAGGCCACTCATGTTCCATGCGGTGGCGTGTTTGAGACCCACTTTTTATGACTAGTGTACCTCACTTCTGGCCAACATGAGGAGCCAGTTGACAGATTGCAAACAAGGGAGAATGAGGAATTTTGGGTTTTCATCCATACTGTGTAGTTTTTTCTTTAAGAGGGTTCCAAGTATGAGCTCTAGAGTAGATATTACTCCACATGGACTATGCGATCCAACCATGTCACGGTGGACCGATGTGATGAGGTGTCTAGGAGGTGGTAGGGTGCCAACCCCCTACGAGTCATAGCCATCGATGAATATCACTATGGAGGGATCGAATACTGAGGGGACCCTGACATGCCATTTCCACTAGGATCCGCCTTTGGAGATATTGGTATGAAATGGTTTTTATATATTTCTTTTTTTGTGTTTTTTCAATTTTGATAAAGGAAAAATAAAAATTCAAATATTTTTGTATGGTATCAAGTATTAATAGTTGATTTTTACGCAAACGTGGGTCCGTGCTGACTAGAGGGATTCCCACGACATCGGTGAAGGGGTCGAGGAGATGAGCCAGTAGGATGGGATGCAGAGAGAGTGCTACATAATGTTTATGGAAACCTATCTTGTTTGATGCACAATATTCCTATGGTTCAAGTGGAGGATCTGTCATAGGTGATGCAACGACAAGTGGTGGGTGTGCCCCATGCATGGGCATGACTCTTCCGACATATTGAAAATGTTGTAGTGTGTTATCATGATACACATCTAGCACCATAGGCATAGATGACATGGCTATGATATGTACTGGTCATATATGTATTTTGAGGGTGTGAGCCCCATTTTTTAATATGAAACCATAATTTTTGGAATTTAAAGGATGAAATATAAAAAAAAAAATCGTCTTCGACTTCACTTATATATGTTACAATGTATGAATGCATGAATGTGTTTTCTTTACTTAGTTATGTGAAAAATACCAATCTAAAATGTAATTAGCATATGCATCAAATACTTGATTAGAACTTCAAGGGATGTGACTATAAGTAAGAAAATAAAAGTATTGTTCCAAAAGTCATACCCGTAGGAATCGTCGAAGAAGAGTAGGATCTCTCACATAGTAACTATCATTCAACTGACATACAACTAACTGGGAGTCTAGGAAAACTTCTAAATATTGAACACCATGTGAAATGGTGTCACGTAATAATTTTGTAATAACGTTATACTCATCCACATTATTCATTGATGGCTCCAGGAGAACACGACCCGAAGACACCAGTTGTCCCTTGGGTGAGTAAATAAACCAAGCGACAGAAGCTATGTTCCGCATATGATGACTGGCCCATCCGCGAATCCTAAGTAAACCAAAGATTTTGTTGACATCTTCCAACAAAGGGAAAAATAAATAAGCAAGCCGATGACACAAAAAAAGACAAAGAAGTATATACATTAAAATACACTAATATAAAAAGGTCACACATGTGTTTCATGGCTCAAGCGTAATACCTTTTAACATAGATCCCATTTATGGGCTCGTCCAACATATTCCCCTCATAATATTCTAATTTGTAGGATCCTTTCTCTAGGACATGTCACATAATATAAGGACCGTGCCACATGGGATTGAAATTACCTACCCCCAATGGTTCCTTTGCTTGGTCATAAAGGAGAACGACGTCACCCTCAACGTACTATCGAGGACATATAGACTTATTGTATTGAACCTTAACATGCCATTTATTCGATTCTATATCCATAGAGGTGTCTCTATGCTTCTAATCGAGGTGCTTTAGGTGCACAAGGCATTCTTCAAGATCGAATGTATCAGGTAGGAGCTCAATTTCCAATTTAAGGGAAGGGATTTTGCAATTTATAGGAAGAACCGACTTCACACCATGTACTAATTAAAATGGAGAGAAATGAGTGGAAGTATTTACCATGGCTTGGTATGTCCAAAGTGTAGGGTAAAGCATCACATGCCAGTCATATTTACTCTCGCTAATACTTTTTTGAAAAATGGTATTGAGATATTTATTCACCGCCTCTACTTGTCCATTTTTCTATGGATAATAAGGGGAATAATGACCGTGTGTAAAATGCATTTTTTTATGCTAACTCCATCATCATTTCATTCCGAAAGTGATTTCAATGATCAATGAAAAACTCTTTCAGGATTCTGAACTAGGCTATAATCTGATTGAATATGAATAATGTTGCAACCTTACCATCAAATTTAATGGTAGGCATGGCCTCTACCCATTTAGTGAAATAATCCATGACCACGATATTATGCGGGTGCCTCCCCAGTCGAGGTTGTGTTGAAGTCCATAAAATCCACCCGCCACTTGGTGAAGGGACCAAAGGTAATGACTAGGTGAAAAGGGTCTAGGTGCGAGCACATTTTCCGAGTGAACACCTGGCAAGGGTGGTACTTCTAGACTTCTTCAATGCAATCTTTAAAAATTCATGGCCAAAAATAACAGGGTCACAATATCTTTTGGGTTTTTGTAATCATAGATAAATGACCACCACACACTCCACTGTGACATTCATTGAGAACAACTTCATCTTCCTCAATATTCAAAAAATGACGTGAGATATTATCCACCCATCAATGATACAAAATGTCATCGATAATGAGGTATTTCTTATTCCGATGACATATACGTTGTCGATTGTCTCTCGACGGATGCTCATAGAGCTTCAAGTTTTGAAGAAAAATAAATGTGTCCATAATAGGGGTCTAAAGATGAGATAAGGAATATATGTTCATCCGTGAACAAATCCTCATGAAAAATGTCCTCATATAGTCTAGGGAAGTTAAACATCAGTTCAACAAAAACTAGTGATTTCTTAGATTTCACAGAAGAAAAATAGAGATAAAATTATTGCAAAAGAACAATCCACTTATTGTATTTCCCCCTTATGATACCCCTGGTAAGGATGTATTGAAATGGATTGACATCTGCAATCACGGTAGTTTCACAGAGGAAGATATAATGACGTAATCTCTGAATGGCATGTATATCAACCAAGGACAACTTCTCTATGTGAGAGTATTTAAGTTAAGGACCAACCAAGATTTGACTGAGATAGTATAAAATGTGATCATGTATCTCATCATCCTATTGAACCAATACCATACCGATATGGGAGAAAATCACTCTAATCTAGGTCTAGCAACTAGGCAGAGCCTTTACACCTTAAAATATAGAAACTCTTCAACTTTACCCAAATCCAACAAGACCTAATGATAATTAAGGGAAGGGAAAGAAGATCGAAATGTGTACCTTAATTCCTTTCATTTGTGATCGATCCCTTATTGTTGTTGTATGTTCCAAATTGCAGGCCTCCTCCCAACGCTTTCTTGAAACAACTTCACAAAAAAAACAATGAAAACATATGCATAACTACCAAGATCATTTAAAGGGTTAGATATTTATGAAAAAAATCCATAAACACAAACATTAATACATAAATTTATGGGACAAGAAGTTTCTCTTTTATTGATAACAAGATTGGAATTTACAACCTGAATCTTGTTGACATAGCTCCACAAACCTCTCCTAGGTTCCTCTACTTTGAATCCAAGTGCACTATTCCCAATATGCTATCCTCACAACCAACATGCCAATATAGGGTAAAAGGATGGATTGTATAAAGGAGGATCACTCGAAGGAAATGTTGAGGATGAAACTCAGAGCAAGATGCAAAAGGTTTGGAATGCAAGGGAGAAAATTTGGCATAGTTCACTTGCCTCTTCTTTCATATATCCAAATGACCCCCATAAGGCCCCTTTTATATGGAGAAAAGATGTTTAATTATTTTTCAAAAGGGCTACAATAGGTAAGATGGTTGTGTAACTTGACACGGCCTATAAAATCCTCCCAAAGTCGTCGAACTTTTTAATTTTTGCAACTTTTTAAAGTATACGCGGGCTGTTAGGCATGCAACTATTGTATGTACAAACACTACATATGTAGCAGGGCGTGTACACCATGAAAAAAGTTTTTTTTTAAGAGGAATCTCAGAAAAAGTTGTTGGTGGATGTGTAGGTAATCATTCCAAACTCAAAAATGCATGATAGTGGGATTTTGAGCTATAACAGATGCCCCCTAATGTGTGAGGTCAAAAGAGAAACTGATGGTCAAAATAAAGTATAATATCTTTAATAAAATGGAAAGGCACCGATTCGAGTGAGCCCAACCGATTATTCGAGAGCATGTCATCTGAAAACAAATAATAATAATCAACGAGGCGGACATACCCATGCTCAGGAAAAACTAAGGATGGTTGCCAATCAAGTACATTGTAGATCCACATCATATATAATAATCATGGCCACATGTGTATGCCGTGAATAATAAACAGATTGTAGCCGTGAATAATATACAATGTATCTACATCTCAAAATCATTAGAATATATAAAAATACAATTTAATATGAATCTTCAGGAGACATCAATGCAAGTAGCTAGAGATAATAGCTTCAGTAACTCGAGAAATATCTTCAAGATCTTCATAACTCGAGTAGGAGTATAATAGGAGTGTAAAACTCACTATCCCAATGTCTTCAACAAGCCATCATAAAAAGTTTGGAGGATATCGATTATCATGCACAAAACTTCATTGACTTTGAATGTACACATTATGGGACTCTCGGGATGGCCAACTTATGAAGGTCAAGAGGCTTATTGTAGAATTTCTAACTCAGTTTGTAAGACTCTCCCTCAAAAAAGATAATGACATATGAAAAGACTCAGGAAACATGTTATTGACATAAGCTTGAGGCACTTGAGGCACCAAAAAATATCCATGTGTTTGGAAGAGTAACCAAATGGAGTAGGACATTTCTCTATCGAAGGGTGACTAGATTTCTTCCAGTAAAAGAGAATGTTTTCCCATCCCCTCTTTTTGGAATATTTGATTTTTTTTTGTCTTTTTCATATTTTTAACGAACTTGAAAAAGAATAAAAAAACTCTATGTTACAAAGGAGTAACGAGTGTCACGGGAAAGAAAACTAGTTCCAAGAGGATGGAACATATTGATGCTTAGTGAAAGGAGACATATGCAGAATAAGAACACTCGGGAAAATTCCTCCATGGGTCAGGGTGCCAGAACGCAAAAGAAAAAATGTTGCAAGGCATGCACCTATGGAATGCTCTAAAATTTTAGCAACAATAGAATGGAGTCAGCATTAGCCAAATATGCAAGAGTGAGACACGCAATGTGATTTGTGGATTGACACAATGAGCCTCACTCAATGTAAATATTTACGATCCCAGAGAAGGTAAGCTCAACGGGTTTTCACTTTTAGAGAGTCTAAAAAACCAGTAAAAAGACTCTAGAGTGATATTTTTCATAAGTTTATTCTCCAGGGCCCAAAAAAGAATAAAATCATACTAAGGAGAACTCTTCTTATCACTGGGGCTAGATTATTCCTTTTTTATACATAGTCCAGTTGGTCCAGAAAAGGGCTAAACTTATACCGAAAGGACATCTCTTCAAAACCATTTTAATGAGTGTGATAGAGACAAGATCACTCGACTATCTTTTCAATTTTAAGGAGTCTGGAAATATCTTAACTATGGAATCCCTTGTCATGTTTCATAATTTGGTCCCTTGAGCCCCAAAAAGTAAAAAACATAACTTAGGAGAACTCTCCCAATGAGACATTTCTCCCGAGTCGTACCTTTTTCCTAGGTAATATATTGACTGGAAAAAAGGGTTAAATTTTTTCCAAATAGATGTTCCTTCTGTACCAATTAATGAGTGTGAAAGAAACAAGGCCACTTGACGAAATAATCTTCAAGGGGTTTCCTTTTGTAAATAATCTCCAAGGCCTAAAAAAGAGATAAACCAAAACCAGGGAGAATGGCCCTTTTTCGCAAATTTAGTCCCTTAGGCCCAAAAAAGGGTTAAAATTACACCTGAGAATACTCTCCTAGCGAACCATAGTTCCTAGGGCATACCTTTTTCATAAAATTATCCATCTATATTGAAAAGGGGTAAACTATCACTGGATAGATGTGCCTTCAAATTTCACTTTGACGAGCGTGAAGGTAAACATGATCAGTCAACAATATTTTCAATTTTAAAGAGTCTGAAAAGAGCTTAAAGAAAACTCCAGGGGGCTCCTTTTCTTATGTAGTCTAAACGAGGCCAAAAGGGATAAATAATTTCACGTTAGATGTCACTTTCATAGTTTAAGTGAGCTTGAAAGAAGACAAACCATGCTCTTGGGGAGTCCCATGAGTATAGGTCAAAAAAAGATGAAGAAGAAGGATGATGATTCAACACAAAGTCATGGTGTGACTAAAGGGATTCCCAAGACTGCAGAAGACTCACATCACAGATGCCATAATGCCAGACAAGGATCTATCTAGGTCATCCATGGAGAGGAAGGATCTACCACCTAATTATGACACTTCTAAATCAACATATAAGGTTCTGTGTCGCACTTTGGTGGGATCGATCCTATGGAAAAGTGGAAATCATAAATAAAATTCAAGATGTAAGGAAGTAAAGGCCTACCCTATATGCAAATGGAAGAAAATGTAACTTCTTCATAGGATGATATAAGTAGTACCCATGCATTAAAAATACCAAATATGAAGCAAATAAGACTTGTAGGAGACCAAAAAATCTAAAAAAAGAATCAAAACATCCATCGAACCAACCGTAGGGAAGAAAAAGGGTCCAAACTAGATCACCATTGGTCCAAAAAATATACAAAAACCAAAAATAGGAAAACCCCTCTTCCTTCAATTGCACATTCAGAGAGCCACGGTGGATGGAATCGACTTGTTCTTGAACCAAGTAAGTACCCTTCCCTTTCTCATGCAAATTCATTCAATTTTCATGTTTTTTAGAGAAAATTGGGGGCTATGTGCCCCAAAATTTAACACGACTATGTGTGTATGAAAATTGTTCATTCTTAGCACGCGGATGAGCTAAATTCAACATCTGTACGTCTGTGAATATCTTAAAAATAGGGTGCGTACATGTTCTTAAAAATGAGAAAACAAAGGCACTATATCCCAAAAATTTTCATGATTCAGGATGTACGTGCATTGGAGAGAGAGAGGTAGAGCATGAGGAAGTGGATAATATGGTGGAAGAGGACCCCACAACTATGGCTATATTAAAACAATGTGGGTTGTGGAGATTTTTCCATTTTCCATTCATGAGGGCCCAACCGAGACTATTGAGCCACCTTGTTGAGTATTGGAACCCTGACGTAGAGGCCTTTATGCTAGAAGGCCAATCCTTGACAGTCACCACCAAAGACACTTACTTCTTGACCAGTCTCTCTAGGAGGGGTGAGTCGGTAAACTTGACAACCTTCCCTCCAGGGCCATATCACATAGCCCATTACGTCGATATGTATTGTGAGGTCGGCACAAAAAATATGGGATCTCAAGTCCCCATTCAGAAGATAGATAATCTTGGCTTGAGATAGGTGCTTTACTTGATTGGGTGGCTTATTGGATATGTTTCTCTACATCAAACTTCTCATGCTCATATGCATTGTGCAATGTAGTTTCTGTAGTCGACAATCTTCAATTGGAGCACGATGATGCTGAACTATATGAAAATACAACTGACAAAGTGTAAATTGAGAAAGAAGAAGAACTTAATATTCATGATAGTGCTTTGTGCATTTTTCTTTGAAAGAGTGTTGGGCCTAAGCCCAAAGGAAAACATACGAGGGAATGTAGCCACCAATCCAACACTATGTATATGGGATGCTTCGATGCCCCGCCAGGGAGTAGGGGAGAGTATGAGAGTCATATGATGATGAGTTCTTCGATTAATGGAGATGACATATCCCACCCATCGAGGATTAACCCTATGCAGGGATCAATTTCTTGAGAGACCCTGAGATTCCTATGCCCCCTGGCGCAACACGTGGTGAGATAGGTATGTACTCATATATATATATATATATATATATATATATATATATGTATGTATGTATGTATGTATGTATGTATGTATGTATGTATGTATGTATGTATGTATGTATGTATGTATGTATGTATGTATGTATGTAATTTAAAATTTCATTTACGAGAAATAAAACATATTTTTGTTAATGTCATGGTACTAACTCAAAAATTTTGTTATGTACAGATGTGGGACCAGTGTGGCCAGTAGACCTTCCCCAGACTAGGCATCATCTATGAGAGTAGGCCCAACCAAGAGGATCTGCAACAGTATCAGGGCCATCGTCGACATAGGTCAAGAGAGTATTGAGGCGGATAGAGAGGAACTTGACATCCCTCACCCAGAGCGTGTCGATGGCAGAGATCAATAATCTGCCACCATCTATGTAGCCTCACGTCATGGGAGTACCCATGGTATGGCTCCAGTTATTCCAGTGTTTGGCCAACATCGTAGTACATTATAGTAGGGATAATAGGCCTAGATCTTAGACTAGCACTGGACATCATGCATTCTAGAGAACCCATTTTTGTATCTCTTTATGTATTGAGGGATTAATCCCAACGATATATTCTTGACACTTTTGAGGCCTATGGCCCACATTTTGTACTGTGACATCATTTATTGGAAACGTTATATATGAATATCTTTTTGCCTTATGGAGTAAATATATTTTGTACAAATATATTTACATGTGTGTGCTTTTACATCTATGTGTGTGAAAGATGACAATCTAAAACATGGTTTTCCAATGTATCAGTTAATTGATTAGATCTCCTAGGAACATGAATATAATCAAAATAACATTCTAAGAGATGTACCCTAAGGAATCGTCGGTGAAGGGTGAGATTGTGGACGTGGTACATTCCATTTAATTGTGACACTACCAGTCGAGCATCTAGATGAACCTAGAGGTGAGAAATACCATGTGACAATGCATCATGTAGTAATTCTACTACAACATTGTACTCAACAACATTATTGGTTGTTTCTCCTAGACAAACACCTCAAGAATATATCAACTGACCAATGGACGTGAAGATCACCCAAGCAGCAGAAGTAACCCTTCAAGTGTGTCAGCTAGCACCATATGCTATCCCAACATAAACCTCAGATTCACTTGACATCTGCCAAAATGCAAAAAAACTATAAACTACACGCCCATAAAACAAAAAAGATGCTAAAATGTATAGATAAAAATATACACTATTTACAAGAAGTCACACTCAGGTGACCAACCTAAGCATAATACTTCTTAAGATAAATTCCATTTCTGGGCTCAGGCAAGGAATTACCTGAACCACATGGGTTTAAATTTTCATTCCCCCAAGGGATCTTTATCTTGATCATAGACCGAGACAAGATCACCTTCGGGGAAAACTCTAGGGAAAACCGACCGATCATATTAACACTTGACACATTGTTTATGAGCCTCGTTATCCAAGGATACATATCAACATTGTTCATCGAGCTACTCGAGATAGACAAGACACTCTTCAAACGTAGTTGTCTTGGGCAATAGTTCCACTTCCAACTTGAGAGAAGGAATTTCACACTCTATAAGAAATAATTCCTCCAAACCGTAAGCAAGTTGGAAAGGAGATAAACTTGTAGCAGTATTGACAAAAGTTTGATATGCCCAAAGTGTTGAATATGACATCAAATGCCAATTCGACTTGGTCAAATTTCTTGTCCGTTGGATAATAGTTTTAAGAGACTTATTGATAGCCTCCACTTGACCATTCGCTTGTGGAAAATACAGTGAAAATTTGTCTTTCTTAAACTCTAGCTTCAATGTTAAGTCAGTCATCATATTATTTTGAATGTGACTACCATGGTCTGTGACAATATATTTTGGTATACTGAACCTAGCAACAATTTGGTTGAAAATGAAAAGTGTCAACGTTTCCCCGTCATTACTAAATGTTGGCATGGCTTTGACCCACTTGGCGAAGTAATATACTGCCACAGTGATATAATGATTCCCCCTAGAAGAAGTTGGGTGGTATGTAGTGAAATCAATTCCCCACTTAGTGAAGGGACCAGCAACAATAAACAAAAACATAGGAGAAGGGTGTGCCCACATCTTCCTAGAGAGGATCTGACACGGGTGACACTTATTAACTGCCTCTATAGAATATTTGATTATCGAGGTCTAGAAGGTCCAGTGTGGCAGTTGTTTAACACAATATTTTCCTCATCATGAGTCATAAAACGATGGAGAACACAATGAACTCCTCAACGATACAAAGTATCATTGATGATAAGATAATTTTACGCTTGATGGAATATTTGTTGACACTCATCATGAGAAGTGGAGGAAGGCACTTTAGAGTCTAAATATACACAAGTATATATCCATACCAAGGGTCAGAAGATACAATAAGAAAGAGATCCTCATTGATCAACGATTCTTCAAGAAAATTAGTGTCACTCTCAATCGAAAGTTCCAAAATTAACTCGGAAAAGACCAAATACTTCTTAGACTTCATCGAAACAAAGTCTAAATCAAATTCCTGAATAATGACTATCCATCGATTAATCTTCCCGTCGATGACCCATCATGTCAACACATATTGAAAAGGATTAACAATGGCTATGACAATGGTATTACAAAGCAGAATATAATGACGAAACCTTTGGAAACCATGGAAATCTACCAAATTCAGTTTCTCAACATGAGTATAGTTGATTTCTAGTCCGACTAAGCCTCAGTTGAGGTAGTATATAACATGTTCCTCGAGCGCATCATCCTCCTGAACCAAGGCCATACCAATGGTGGACTCTGCTGCAACCAAGTATAACAAGAAATATTTTCCATAATAAAAAGGGTTGAGTAGATGTGCAGACGTCAGGGTACTATTCAACGCTACAAAAGAGCATTGAGTTGCTTCATCCTAGAAGAATGGGACCCATTTTTTCAAAATATGCATAAACCCTTTAGTTATTTCAGCATAGTTAGCAATAAATCATCATAGGAAGTTAGCTTTCCCCTCAAGACTCTTAAGCTGGGGAACTATGCACAGGGGAGGAAACTAAAATATTGCCTCAACCTTAAGAGGATCAACCATGATCCCTTTGATGTACATGATAAAATCTAATAAACATCTCAATGTAACACAAAAACTACACTTGTTTGGATTTAGGCAAATCCAGTAGTAGCGACACCTCTCAAAAATAAGTCGAAGGTGAACGGGATGATCAACTCTCTTATGAAAACGTGACACAAGATCATCAATATATGCCTCGACTATATTTTTGAGGTCATGGAAGGAAAACAACATGGCCCACTTATTTTTTAGGCCAAAAGGCATTTTCCTATATGAAAATATACCCCAAGGACATATGAAAGCAATCTTATGTTGGTCCTCAGGCTTGATCTAGATATGATTGTACCCTGAGAAATCATCCATAAAAGAAAAAACTTCACAACCTGAACATTCATGGATAATATGATCAATGAATGGGGTAGGAAAGTTATCTTTTGGGCATGCTTTGTTCATATTGCAAAAATCCATGCACACATGAATCGTACCTTGTTTTTTTTTGATAGGAATAGGTTTTGACACCCATTACATCAATTGAACTGGGTAGATGAAACCAACCTTAATAAATTTCTATACCTCATCTTTGATTGTCATTGCCTTGCGAGGGTTGACTGACCGAATCTTCTGTTAGATAGTCTTAGCATTAGGATAAGTCCTAATCCAGTTTCCGACTATATGAAGGTCAATTCCTGGCATTTCCTCATAAGACTAGGCAAAAACATCATAACATTATTTAAATAACTCAGTGTACACATGAATCTTCTCCGAGGAACAATCCTCTCTGATGAAGACATTTTCAATGGTGCTAGGGGTTTTGGAGATGTCAATTAGAATCGTCTCAACTATACTCACCATGTTTCCCTCAACATATATTTCATGCATTACGAAAGGGTTAACAAGACAAGTGACTTCCCCATTCATGGTCATGGTAAACTCTCCTTCTTCCACTCTCCTAATCTCAGGTAAAAAGTATGATCTATGATGAATATCATCCCAATTTCTATCTGGACCTGTCATTGCCTATAAAATTTCCTCGTTAGAGGGAAATATCAAGTCTAAAGAATCATGAGAAGTAAGAGACTCTTGAGCCCAAATAGGCTCTAGAACAAGATATAGCTCTTGAGGAGGAGTTGGATTAGAGTTGGCCAAGGTTTGTTGAATAATACTGTATGTGACCTCAGTTGTGGATAGGGGCATATCCAAGCCAGGATTCCCTACCCATTCCATCGAATTCGATGGGGAAGGTAAATTCCACAGATCATTAAAATAAGTCGTTCAAAATAAAGCTACTTGGAATATCACAAACTTAGGCTAATCAGGGAGATTCAAAATAAGATTAACATCATTCGAAGGTGGTGGAAAATCAAAAGTACCCATCATATATGGAAACAATCCAACACCTAAGTTGACGGTACCTTATTGCAGGTTATCAATCATCAAGACCGTGGATGCACCCGATGAAGGGTCATGATAAGAGAATGATAATCAATCAATGGTTACTATCATGCCTTCATTAGGAAACAATAGTACACAAAAAACGTAGGATACAACAACTATCATTGCGTAACTCCAAATTCGTCCTGACACAATATTGTAGTCGAGAGGCACGTCGACTACTTCAAACTCCACACACAGTTTTTTCCTCCAAATGCATGGGGAAGGAGGGTATTATTCCATGTGGTCAAAATGAATGACCGTCAAACATAGTTAACAACGTAGGAGACAGACACAACTCAGGTTTACCAATAGCCTTCCAACATGCCAACGACATCACACAAGTTGACACACCCCCATCTACCACCGTGCGGAAAATATTTTGTGTCAATGATTTATTGGTGTAAACCACTACTATCTGAAAGGAAACATGGTAAGGAAAAAGAGGTTTATGATCAGAAGGGTAAAAAATGATAGCTCCTGACTTAGCTGGCTCAAAAACACCCAAAGAAGAAAGTAATGCTTTTCTCTGTGAGGGGAAACTCAAGAGAACTTTCAGAGAAGACATCGCAAAATGGGTTTGCGCAAGATATTAAACTACAAAATAGTTATGGGTAGGCATTGCATTTGGATTATGAGAAGCTTTCTTAAACACATCTTTAGGGATGTGAGTCATTCTTTCTATTGGGTATGTGTTATATTCTTTGCATGTGTGTGTGTGGGTGTGTCAGATTTGACAACTGTGTCTGTCAATCCCAACTTCCCTCGCCCTATGTGTCATGTGTGTCAGGTGCTTTCCTGCGGCATCCCATGGGGGGCAGGATTCCCCCCTTGGTTACACACAACTTTCATCTCCAGGCGGTAGCTCGACATTTTCGGGGTTCATGGTAGTGACCCAAAATGTTTTTTGGACGGTTTTTTCTATCTTATCAGTGTTGGGACCACATATTGTACCTTTTTGCCCATACTTTTTGCCATTATTATACCCTTCATCACATGTATCTAGACTCATATTATCACTTCATCTGATCACTCCAAGGTATACAATGTCCTTTCTCATCACTATATGTTTAATTTGTTTTGCATAATA